>OZ017739.1:216685706-216860706 GCA_963969285.1 Odontomyia ornata
TCGGAATTTAGTCGTTTTTTCGGTTCGAGAACGTGTCCGGAGGTACATGCTGACTGTAGTGAAAGTAATATTACACCTGGTTTAGGGATAACAACATTTTAAGGAGTGTTATTGTAAATCGGAGCGAGGAACTCAATTAAAAGTGTAATGTGCGTTATTGCTAGAAAACGATGGGTTATCGAGACGACAGCGTTTTATAACCTAAGTGGCCGTAATGCTTTATTTGTATTCAATGCTATTTTCTTGTTCTGTGAAGTGTTATTTGCAATAAAACCATATTTACGAGTGCATAAGCGTTTCTTTACTTACTTGTGACAACCCGTTGGGTTCCCCTTAACTAGCTTTAGAATCACGGTCGCAGGGGTAGGTGCAAAAAGACACGTAGTTAGGCAGGCGGTCGCAGGGGTAGTTGCGACAACGTGTACACATGGATGTCCACTCCGGTTTTATCTTGTTCCTCAAAGGGCTGCATACCTTGGAACAGGAAGCTAGCAGGAAGGGCCCGATGCAAAACTGACGATAGATACAAGCCATATGGTAGCAATTTGCATATGTATTAGTCGGCCTACTATGGACAAGCTTCCGGTAGCTGTCACCCAACTCCGGCATTCGCAAATGCTTATATTTCGTCATATATACTATTTTCCGAATAAAAAACGTGCCGAACGCATTCCGTGCATGCTATAAATTCACCTTGAATAGCCCATTGTGCTCCTAAATTTTCCAAGCCGAGGAAATGAAGCACACGTTTTGCACCTTCGACTGATAGCTCAGCGTTGAGATGTAAACAAACTCCCATAAATTCACTTTGGAAGGCGATAAAAACCAAACGGGTATAAGAACTGAAATAATTTTCACTTCACTAGGAGCGCTATTGTGTTTTCCACGGATCATCTGGATTTCACTGTAGAAATACGTCTCTACACCGTACAAAACCTCGAATTTTTGTTGGCACCTCCACAATTCTTCATATAACGCCATGTAAGTTAGCCAGCAAAGTCGGCCTACTAATGGTCATGGGTTCGGTAGTAAGCGCTGCTGCCATATGGCTTGTATCTATCGTCAGTTTTGGCCCGATGCCAATGGAACACTGCTTTTTCTTGTCATTATTTCTCTCTGTCGATAAGACGAATCTTCATATCATCATATGATTTTTTGCATTCACTGTCAAATTAGGCTGTGAAAACCCGTAAACAAACTCGTTCGGTGTGTAATTTTCATGCTAAAATCAGTGAAAATTAGCGATTTATGTATTGTTCATCAATAAGACTATTTATCGCTTAAATTGTAGGTGAGAAAAACTTTATATCTCGACGGAAAAATGGAGAAGTGCAAAAAAGTTTCTGCAAGCAGTGCAAAAAAGTTTCTGCAAGCAGTAATATAAGCCACCTTCAGCCCACAGGAGTATTATTTCAAAGGTTCGTATCAGAATGAAACATAGAAAGGAAAAGACAATATTTTGAAGTGTTTTTTCACTGAAAATTATTGCCTCCAATTCATGCATGATCATGTTTACATTTCAGGGGGACCATTTTATTCGCTTAGTTTTCGCTCATTACCGCCTTAACCTTGGGGGCAGGTTTTTGTCGGCATGCTTCAAACATTTTATTGATTAAGTCGATTTCATTGATTTTGTCAAGCAAATTTTAAAATGATATTGCACATATATGAAGAAAAAAAACATATATTTTATTATCTTCAGCACGTACAAAAATCACAGTCTTAATGAATGAATGGTTTTCAGATTTCCTGCTAATGAAAATGCACGGGCAACTAGGTGCAGTTTAATTATTCTCAACGGATGCAATGTGGGAATTCCCCCTACGGTAGAGGTTAATGGACAACAATAGGTGAAATGTCTACTTTTATGAATCTCTTCTGGAACTCAGCCATATTTTTATCTTTGCAGGAAAAACAAGTGGTGTAGCAGTTATATTGGTTTCAAGCATTTCGCTGCATGGGGAAGAAGTGTGTTGAATAAGTTTATGTTAACTATGGGCTACTATTGAGGAAATGTATATTATGTAATTATTGTATTATTATTTTCATTGTAATCCATAAATGCTATTTATTACATTTTTATTCAATTTTCAAATAAATAAAAATGATTTCGAAATAATTAGTCTTTATATTTCCAAATATTTAGCATTTTTGAAATAATTCGGAGTTTGCTTTTGTTTGTCAGCTTTATAGTTTTTTATATTCAACCTCCCTCTATATTCATTTGTTTAGAAGGTAAATGTGGAAATTCGGTCAAGGGAATTCAATTTTGTAGATATTTTTCTGTACATGATTTAATTTGAGTAGAGGAATTGTCGAAATGAGCTGTGCTCCGAGAATCAGATAATAACAAAGCTACGAGTGAAGAAAGGTTCTTGAAAGCACTCAATGATAAGAACACAAAATTCTGTTTGACACTGGAAAATTTCCTCTTGGCAATATTTCAACGAATTAGTACATTTTAAAGGTATGTAGTTCTTTCAAACATAGTGAAGATCAATCTTAGCGATTAAACATTTCACTCAAAAAAGGCAGTATAATCCCGTGGGACCAAAATCGCACCTTGATTCCGCCGAAGACAGTCCGAAGCCCGGTTATGAAAGGAAGAGGGACTATGATTGTAGTCGTAGTTGAATTTGTAATTACCTGAGAAACAGATTTATTTTTCGGATATTAAACTCGCTGTGAGGTTTCTATTTATTTAACTAACGTTTCGCAAACAAGTCAAGTCTGAAATAGAAACATTATCATTCAATTATGCAATGGAAGTTAGCTTTTACAAATTCAAAATTTTCTAAATTTTGCACTACACCGTTCGAAAATTACATCAAAGGACCAACGTTCGTGGTGCATCTGAAAATGATGACAAAGTTTGAGTTGACGTTCCACTCCAGTGTTCCGTTCTCAAAGGTGCATGCGCTCCATAGATGTCAGAGAGAATGGATGCGAAATCTTAGGGAGGGAAGAAAAGGAGTAAATGGTAGCCCAAAAATTTCCGAATATCGGCTATGAATTTGGAAGGCTTCTTTGATAGTTTGGTAGTGGCTTAAGCCAAGGGTAGTCTCAGAAAAGTAGGGGCAAATGAAATCAAATGGCGGGAAAATTCAAATTAATAGCACCATGAGAAAAATATTTAACTCAAAATGATTTTACATGTTCTTTTAGTTTCTCATTTAAGGTGTCTAAGGCAAATTTGATACTTAACTTATACTTTGCATTAGGTGCAATCAATGAAGATGTATTTTCAGAGATTATTGATAAAAATCTGATAAGATGATGAAGAGCAACTGTTTAATTTTCTGAAGAATATTGGAGTAAGTAGATTTAGACTCAAACAACGTGAATCAAATATTGAAACAAATAAATCAGATCAAAAAATAAGGTTGTGCGTATCTTAATTCGTTTCCAGGTCTGGAAGACAGTTTAATTTACAGCGATATTTTTTCCATGCAGAAATATTCATGGCAATATTTTTTCCTTACATATTGAACTGTGAATCGTTTTATTCAGTTTTTGGTGAAAAGAACATCTTTCGAACTTTTTTTAAGATATAAAATAATACCGATCATATGTTGCTTAGAGTCCCTAAATAATTCTCTTTCTAAAAAATACTTTTGGACTTATATTATAATTTTAAAATATTATTTTCTTCCCGAGCCATTTTCATCATATGTCACCAGTTTGATATTTCGTTGAAGGATGCTTACCGTCTCTTGGCGAATTTGTTTTAACACTTTCCGAAGGTGTTTTCATGTAGCCTTTTGTTCTGTAGGCCATAAGCGATCTTTCCGAAAATTCGCCTTCAATAGAAACTAAAAACTCCATGAATTTTAAGGTTTTTTTTTTATTTTAAAGACGACAAAACAAGCGATGCAATCTACGTCATAGGAAACATATTCAGCTAATTTTGTGGGAAAACTAGCACAGCTATGTTCCATCATGAATTGCTTTACCTCAAAAGAAGAACATTCCAAAAGCATACCAATTTTGCTCATATATAAATTTAAATATTCAGTTTTCTCGCGTTTTTCTAAACTGGAAAGAGAATCCTAGTAATTATACCAGATAAAATCAGTCTTTGATCATTTTGATTCAATTACTAATATTGTATTGCACATGGCTGCATTAAAAGAATTAAAGACATAATCGTACTTCTTACTTCTTTTTTTTTGTTTATAATTTTCTCATTAAAGTTGATATAATATTTGAAGGGAGATTTGGAAGAAAATAGATTCGTTCTCAAATATAATTGAATCTAAAATTCAAACTCAAATCTTACATTTCCCATGTAGGATTCAGACATTGCTTCTATTTTTCAGTCGCTAAGTCTACCTTGAACAAGTCCTCAAAAACCACAATGTTTATAGTTGTCAAAATAATATATAAAATACACCTACAATTCCGGAATCTGGCCTTAACACCATACAATTTGACAAGTCATCAATGGCTGCGTGAACGGTATTTACAGTATACAAATCCTGATCTCAAATATTGATACAAAATATGCGTAAAATTTTCATGTAGCCATTACATACATCCCCTGAATCTGGCACCACATCAATACTGCAAGATGTATAAATTATTTCTCGCTGATTGGTTCGATTCGAAGTCTGAACCTGGGATGAGAAGGTGTGAGTCCGGAATAGGTGTGGATGTCATGGATGGTTGCGGCGAGGGTGTGTGTCTTGTGTATGCGGATATGTGTATCAGATTAGTGTAGCTGTGGGCCTTAGGTATGTAGGTGTATGTATTGAATTAGCATAGGTGGGTGCCGGGGACTAGAAGGTATGGGTCTAAGGTAAATTAACATCTGTGTCTTGGTTAAGCAGGTAAGTCTTCCGGGTCTTAGTAGCCTCTAATGGTAAATAGTGGACCTAGTCTTGATGGTTGTATACTTTAAACAGTATGTGCACATCCTTAGCCTTTACAGCCTGTGATGGTAAATACTAAAACTAGAAAATTGATTCCTGTCTAGGATAGTCCTAAGCATTTCAATTAATACGTGTGGATTAAAGATCTAGATTTCTCAGCGTGTGTTACATAGCGTTAATATTTATGTTTGATGTTAATAGGAGCTAGCCTTTGACGCTTTTAGCAGTAGATAATTATACTATCCATGTTTTTTATTCATCCATAGTGGAAGGGTTTCCTATATATTCATTGCTTTTAGTCTTGTCTTAGTTGTAATAATCTATAGAGCTTACATATAAATTTTATTTATTCATTCATTCATTTAATTATTTGAATTTTTCTCATTACAAAGAGAATACGGATATCAATTCCTAAATATTCCCATGATATTTTTTTATCAATTTACCAGGTCCATGTTGTAAAAAGGTCAACATACATGAACCCATAAATCATTTACATGGCTGTCTATATTCTACAGACGATCCTTTACAATCTCAAGTACCTTCCGCAGCGTTTTATTTTTCTTATCGCATGCACTTGCATGCATTCATCTGTGACATATATTCTTGAGGATGTTTTTTCACACGTGATATGGAGTCAGTTAATCTTTTCCATGTTAGGGAAAGGCTATTAGTACTTGTGGTTAAATTTTATTAGGTGATAATTAGGCATCTTTTTGATGAGAATAGAAGCTAGTTAAGTGAGATAAATGTATGGTGATTATGGGAGTATGATTTATGAGGTGCCGCTTGTGATGATCCCAATAATGGGAACAGTGAGTAGTGTATACAAGTTACGTTTATCGCAGTTCGGTTTTATAAAAAAAACAATTTTTCCGCTTTTAAGTAAACTTTATTATTCGACAATCACAAATCCACCGATTAATTACAACTGACTTAATCTTATTGCTTGCCTCTATTTATGATTTAAATTGAATTACTTTAATCATCAATAAAATTTTATGCTACATTCGCATTCATTTGTACCATACAATAGCATTTGCAACATTTGCATTAATTACGAATACCTATAGTCAATATGCTTTGCTTTGACCGGGTCATTGGTTCAAGTAAGTAGGCTCGTGCAAATATTTACCGAGTATGCAAAAATGCGCGGAACAATGTACTTCAACAGGTGTTAGCGGTCAACGTTCTGAAAGGCGCATATGAAGGTGAATGTGATAGCTAAAGGTGAGTATGAAGATGAGTGTGATAACTCCTCCCTCCTTAAAATCTGTGTCCCACAGATCAAAAGGACAATTTAATTGGGACAGGATATGAGTAGGCTAGATCTGATTGCATCGTGTGCTTAGACCGTTTTGAGTGAAGGATGAAAACTAAAAGGATTATTGCCAAACTTATAACTATTACGAGAATAAAAATGTCTGAAGTTAAAGATAAAGTACTGCCAAAAGATAAGTTGCTTAATTTTTTCACATTATCGAGATGCAATTTCTGCAGGTATTGAAAATCTAATTTAATTTTGTTTAAGGTTATATTGTTATTTAAGATGGGGGGCAAGGGGTGAAATGATGTGGTCTCTTTGCTAACGTAGCTTACTTCATTAACACAGAGTGTATCATTCTGGAAGTTGATTAGAAAAGTACCGTTGAGAAATCTAGTTGAGTTTCCGTAGTCAACGTTTCCTCTGAAATTTGTGAGATATAAGGTATTGCCGTTGATGAGTTCAATTATCGGCTTATCATAGAATTCGTAATCACAGGATGCGACTACTCCTTTTAATACTTGGGAAAGACAATCACTTGGGCTTAGTTTTTCCAATTGATCCCTACGGCAGATGGTGATTCCTTGGATCTCGAGGCATTTATCTATAATGCTATACTTTTCCTTTTGTGTTACAAACAAACTAGAGTAATTCAGATGAATCCTAATATTATTTTTTATGGTAGGATGAACGAAGACATGATTGTAGTCTGTGGTTTCAGTTTTCGGTATACAAATGACGTACAACAGGGCGGTACCTTTTACTAACATCATAGGTTCCGCATATTCAATTGCCTGAATTTCGTTGCTAAAAGGAAGGGTTTCAACCTGAGAAAGTATTTCATTGATTTCCGTGTTACCTAGCAGGTTTGAATTTACTATACCTTTTTTTGCCATTTGACTAGCTAAGACTATTTCCTGGATTTCATCTTTAAAGATTAGCATTTTGTTAAAGAGCATCTGCTCGAATTTGTCATTGTTATGAGAGCTAATTTCAGAGACAATTCTATTGTAATTATCTACTAGTTGCGTAGATACGCTTGTAACATATTCGTTAATTTTGAACTGCTTATTGTTGTTATTTACCATATTGTTCTGGCTTTTCGCTATTGTGTCCCAGTCTGTAACCAATTTATGGACCGTTTAGTTTTTGCTGTTTTCCTATCTCGCAGTTGGTCAATAAGCCCTTTAATAACCGAAAGTTGATGGTGAAGTTGAGGTACCAAGATGCTCGATCTGTTGATTTTTTGATGTATGATTGATTCCGTGTATGCTATAACTTGGTCGTATTTATTGAGGTCAATAACATGGATGATCTTGAAATTTCCATCTATTATTTTTCCAAAGCCTTTTCTCATTGTTATTATTGGACTATCGTATTCGTAAACGTCGACGGATGCGTGCACGCTGCACAGGATTAATCTGAAACAGAAGGAATATGTTTGATGTCAGACTTATGGATTTTCTTCCCCGTGGCTATCGTGATAGTGGTTTGGTTGTTTTGAAGGACTGTTTCCTTTTTAAAAAGCGGTTTGTTTTTAGACTTAATCTGTTTATTGGAAATGAAAACGGTATCACCGGGTTTGTATGTTTTAGGTTTAACCCTTTTGGCGTTGTGGTTTTTCAACTGGTGTTTTTGTTTTCGCATGATTTCATGTTTTACGTCTCTATTTAGCTTGTCCCTAAAGCTTAACAAATTTTGAAAGTTAATTCGCTGTTCCCTTGCGAAAAATATATCAACAGGTTTTTTTTTTAGTTACGGAATGTATGGAGTTATTATATCTGTCCACAGCTATATTTACGATTACTTCCAAGGAAAGGTCGGGGTATTCACGTTGAAGACATCTCACTATTTCCAGTATTGTAGAGTGAAGTCTTTCGATCGCACCATTGACTTCACTTTTTTGGGTTGGCGTTAGATAAACGGTTATTCCCAGTGATTCTAAGTAGTTGAGAATAATGGGACTGATGAAACTGCCCTCATTGTCTGAGACTAGGATTTTTGGAACAGAAAAGTAGTGTAATATTTTTATAATTTTGTCACGAAGATATACTGCAGATTTATTTTTATATGGAAAAATTTTCCGAATTTGCTAAATTTGTCAATACAGGATAAAAATTTTTCACCAGAAATTTCGAAAATATCAAGGTGCAGAATTTCGGCTGGATAATTGGGGATTTATGTTTCCTGTAGATGTGGTTTTTGTGGATGACGGTCATACTTATTCAAGTTGCATATGTCACAATTTGCGGTGTACCTCTTAATAAGTTTGGTCATTCCAGGGAAATAGTACCTTTCCAGAATTTGTTCTTTATTTTCAAGATGGTTCCTGTGTGCTCGACGATGTTCTTGTTGTATCACCTGTAATTTATTATTTTCGTCTGCTAAATCCTGAACAATTCTTTGCGTGATTCGAATTCTGAAGTTTGGAAAATGTTCCTTATAGACTTCTTGCAGTAGTTGAATGTATTCTTCTGGGATCTTCATGCCATTAATCACATTAGGATTTAACTTCTCACGCAATAAATCAACCAATTTAGATTTATTTATATCATTAACTTGGATGTAATGTCTATGATACTTAGGATGTGGTTGTTCATGAGCGCTGAGTTCTTTGCCTACGGAAATAACTATCTGATTCTTGAATACATTCGAAGGGACTTCGCAGTGCGGTATAAGGTCCGAGCTATCCTCGCTTGCGCTATGAGCTGTTACTTGGTCAGATGTTAGGATATTTACCTCGATTGGGTCAACTGGTAGCCTAGACAATGCATCAGCCACGACGTTGGTTTTGCCTGGTTTATACACGAGTTCATAGTTAAACTCCTCAATCCGAGCCTTCCAACGCTTTAGTTTTGCATTATGATTTCTGTTACTTAGAGAAAAGGTGAGTGGTTGGTGATCCGTAAGGATTCTCACTTTTTTCGCTCCGTACAGGTAAGTTCGAAGCTTATCCAGTGCCCAGACGATTGCCAACATTTCCTTCTCGTTTGTGGCATAATTTTCTTCCGTTTTGTTTAACGAACGAGAAATGTAGGTAATCGGTTTATCTTTTCCCAGATCGCCTTGGGATAACACTGCTCCAATCGCCTGATTTGATGCGTCCGTTGTTAAGATAAATGGCTTCTCGAAGTCTGGGAATGTTAATACCTCTGAGAATGTTAGCAATTCTTTGATGTCATTAAACGCCTTTAGTCCCAGTTTTCCAAGCTCAATTTCCGTTTTCCTGCTTTGGTTTGCTTTTACTTGCGCATTTTCACCTCTCGTCAGATTGGTCAAGGGTTTTGCGACCTTTGCAAAGTCTCTTATAAATCTTCTATAGTAAGAGGCGAGACCAAGAAATGCCTTTAACTCTTTTAAATTAGTTGGCGGCTTGATGTTCTTAATTGCAGAAATTTTCTTAGGATCCGGCAAAATTCCTTCTTGGGAGATGATATATCCCAGAAATTCGACTTGCTTTTTCAAAAAGGTGACTTAGCTTGGTTAACTTTCAGATTCGCCTTAGTTAATTGTGCGAGTACTGTTTCCAAATTCCTTAAATGTTTTTCTTCTGTTTCGCCTAGGATGATAATGTCATCTATATAGACATGACAGATCTTCCCAACGAATTGTTTCAGGACTTCATCTATCATCCTTTGGAAGATAGCTGGGGCATTCTTGAGTCCGAATGGAAGCCTCGTAAATTCGTATTTCCCATTGGCTGTTGAAAATGCAGTTTTGGCAATATCACTTTCTTCCATCTTAATCTGATGAAATCCCGACGTTAAGTCTAATGTGGTGAAGTATTTCGACTTCCCGAAACTTGCCAAAGTGTTTGTAATGTCTGGGATTGGGTAAGTATCAGACGCTGTTACCGCATTTATTCGCTTAAAATTGACTACGAGTCTATATTGTTTTTCGCCTGCAGAATTAGGTTTTTTGGGTACGACCCATATGGGAGAGTTGTACGGACTCTTAGATGGACGTATTATTCCATCTTCAAGCATCTTCGATACTTGATTGTCGACTTCTTCTCTCATGCAAACAGGATAAGGGTATGACTTGGTATAAATTGGGTCAGGTGTCAACGTTTTGATCTCTGCCCTGATGATGGTGTCTACTATTTCGCTATCACTTATTGGACCAAAGAGGTTCGAAAATCTATCCAATAAAGATTGCAGTTTATGCCTTGTCTGCTGGGTTAAATGCTCAGAACTGAATTCGATTATATTTACTTGTCTTGATTCTTTAGCCTTCAATGGAATACGGATGTTAGGTTTAATGATGAGTTCGTCATTTTCCCTGTCAATAATAGCTTCTAAATCCTTCAATGTATCATCTCCAATGATACCGTCGAATGATTTCAGCCCTGGTAAAACGTAAAAATCTATGGGTGTGTTGTTCCCTACACTTTTAAAAAATGGCCCAGTAACCTTTTTGGCTATGGGTATTTGTCCGGCAGCGGATCGAATTGTAAACGGTTTCTCAACAGGTTTAGAGTTATAAGCTAATTTAGGGGAAATAAAATTTTTATTAGCGCCAGTATCTACAAGAAATTTTAAAATCTGGCCATTTCGGTCAGTATATTCTATATATGGTACGCTAGAGAGGCGTCTATTGTAAAATTTAGATGGTTCTCTTCGGAATCCTCCAAAGAATCTTCAAGCTGATCCAGATAAGTGGCTTCCTCATGATTTGCGTCTTCTGTATGGTAGAAATTTCCAACGTGATCTTCCTCTGCTTGCTCCTGAACCTCTAAATTGTAAAGACGTTGAGCTTTCCTAGGGAAATTCGAAGACTCGTTCGACCTCTTGTTGGGAACATCAGTAGGTCTGTTGATATAGTCCACTTGGCGTGTGCGGATGGATGGATCGATTTCCATAGGAACTGGGGGCTTAGGGTGAATAGGCCTTGGTGGTGGGTGGTTTTGAGGCGTTGATGCAATAGCTCCTTTGTGCATTCTGTTGTAGATTTGATTCCGTTCCTGAAAACCTATTTGTTGACGGGGGAATGGTGGCTTGGGAGAGTTAAGGCTAAATCGGGGATTTTCGATTTGGTTAATGGGTGCAGAAATTGAATTGGCAAAATGTCCTTTATGGATTGGGTAGTTCCTGAAATTAAGATTTTGAATCTCCAAGCAAGAAGCATAAGCTTCGGGGAGCGTTTGGGGTTTCTGAATAACCAACATTCGCGACAAATCTCCATTTAATCCTCTAATGAACACATCCAAAGCTCTGTTTCTACAGTTTTCGGTGAGCGCGGAGATAGTTTCACTAGAATGATCTTCAGTTTTAATTTTATTCACTAACAGTGAGAGTTGATGATTCACAGCAGCGTAAAATTCATCTACGCTCCTGTTTCTTTGTTGCATCGAATGTAACTGATGCTCTAGTGTACGCACGTCACGTTTATCCGAATAATGAAGTGATAAGCATTTCTTTATGCTAGACCACTCATTATCAAATATATTATACGATATGAGAGCAGCATCTGCTGGCCCTCGTATCTTTTGCTGAATGTGTTGCAAAATTGCCCTATAAATCGGCTTATTGCGCACAATACTGTAATCGTTTAAGATTGATCCAACGTTGTGAATCCAGGACACGTACTGAACTGGATTCCCTTCAAAAACCTGAAGGTCCCTCACACAATCTGGGAGCTTCTTTATCTCTTCCAGGTCCTTTTCTGTTTGGTAGGGCGCGAGCGGTTGTAAAACCGAAGAAGAAGAATGAGGCTGAGGAGTTGGATTCTGTTCCAACAAGGACACTCTAGCTTCTAACCTTTTGATTAACTCGACACTCGCATTGACCGCGCCAGTTAATTCTCTAATGGATTGCTGTATAGCTTCCATTTTCCTTTCACCGAAAATGAATTTAAAGCGGAGAGGAGAAAAACTGAAGCTATTGAAATAGTTTTACACAAAAAGATATTCACGGAACACTTCTTCTAAATTCACGGACGCTTGCACGAGATCACTTTTTTAGATTTTGCCACGAAATTTAGATTTTGCACATTGACTATGGTTCACACAACCAATATTTAATAAAGTTCAAAAAATATATAGATGAAGCATATATTGATATATAATGAAATGATTTAATAAGATTCAGAAATATATATGTAGATAAAATATATTGGTATATTATTAAATTATTTAAATAATATTTAAGGATGAGTTTTGAGGTTTTCCTAACCTCATATGAAGGTAAAAATTCGTTTAATTGGTGAATTTAAAATATTTAATAAATTGAAATATTGGATTTCAGAAAATATTTAATAAATTGGCAATATTTAATAAATTGAAATATTTAACTTTTTTTTCTTTTTAATGAGAAAAATAGAGGTAAGCTTACATTAAATATAAGAACTCCATTGGTATGCAGCTTCTTGGGGCACTCCGTATTCTTCCTTTTTGGTGAAAGCCGTTGGATTTTTGGTCAACACCTACTGCGGTACGGTTGATGTCACTCCTGCGATACGATTGGATGCTTTCCCTCGACGGTAGCAGCTTACTCCTTTTCTCTTTATCGTGAAATATATTCCAATGAGTTGTATTTCGTGGTGTGGATGTTGTCAATCACTATGTTCTCAGGGGTATAGCGTTAAAAACTTAGCGGACTACCGAACAATTACCCTGTTCTCATGGGAACAGTATTAAATACCGGTAGTTGATAATTGTTTAAAAAACCGAAATTACTTTAACGGATTAAAATGGGTTCTCAATCACAACAATGATTGGACTGCTCGGGCGCCAGTTACGTTTGTCGCAGTTCGGTTTTATAAAAGAAACAATATTTCCGCTTTTAAGTAAACTTTATTATTCGACAATCACAAATCCACCGATTAATTACAACTGACTTAATCTTATTGCTTGCCTCTATTTATGATTTAAATTGAATTACTTTAATCATCAATAAAATTTTATGCTACATTCGCATTTATTTGTACCATACAATAGCATTTGCAACATTTGCATTAATTACGAATACCTATAGTCAATATGCTTTGCTTTGACCGGGTCATTGGTTCAAGTAAGTAGGCTCGTGCAAATATTTACCGAGTATGCAAAAATGCGCGGAACAATGTACTTCAACAGGTGTTAGCTGTCAACGTTCGGAAAGGTGCATATGAAGGTGAATGTGATAGCTAAAGGTGAGTATGAAGATGAGTGTGATAACTTACATACTACTTGATATATGTGGAAATTTGAGTATGGGAATTTTAGATGTTAGAGTAATATAAAAGATATTTTGCTTCTTTTTTAAATAAACTTGTTTATTGTAGAATACCATTGACTAGCAGATACAAATAAATATTGATACAATTTTGTAGTGCGCATCGGATAGACTGTTTTTTATCATTATGAATTCGACAATATGTTGAATAATTTTTAAGGTCACTTAGCTTAGGTATATTTAATTGTATGATATCAGCAGTTGGCAAATATCGCTTGAGAATCTGTTCTTTGATGTATATTGTACTTTTTGTAAAGCTGCCCATTATATTTGATAGTTCATTATAGCAAATATCTCCGTCACTCCAGTGTAATCCATAAATGTTTTCGATTTCATAATCGTTTTGATGACATGCCTTTGAAGATAGCTCCTGATGTGAATACGGAGGCTTGAAGTGATAAAGTATAGGAGATATGGTTGCAAGCGGAAGAATAACGAGCTCTTTGATGAAATATTGATGGTTGTTTCCGGAAATAAATTGTATGTCGAAGATAAACTTGTCCATGGCGGGGAAGTTAACAACTAGTAAGAATTAGTATCTTTTCCGTTATTTATATATCAATACGGCTTGACTATGATTAATGCTTTGCAGTAGAAACGCGAGATATGAGTATTATGTATTGTTTTATAAGTTTAAAGATATATTTCGTTTCTCGCTCATATGCATGGCATATATATGTATCGGCGCCTGATGTGGCATCACAGTCAGACCATTCGCAGGATTCATAATGCTTGCCGTATTGATTGGTTACTTTCTCTCCCATATTTTTGTATTCAAGTATATAATTCTCTATGAATGCTCGATGCTCAGGAAAGATGTCAGGATATTCGCTCAAGAAATATTCGAGAATCATTTTGAAGGTCTTAATTGCTTGATTGTTGATCAAGTTCTAATCATATAATGCTTCTAGTTTAGTTTGTATAAAGGGGAAGCAGCGAAATGAAGTCTTTTTATTGATGTACTGTATATGTCTTCCAATTTGACTTTCTTCTTCATGGGAAATATGTCTTGTTTCATGGCCTAATTTGAAAGGACAAATAACTGGTAGCTTATTGCTTGTTTCACATATTGCGCCCATTATAACAACATCACCGTTCAGCACAGTAACACATGAAACTTGAATATACTTACCAAATGTCTCAAACTTAATATGTTGCGATGGCTTGAATTTGTAATCTATGTTGAAACTTATAGGGATAGGTTCTCCATTTCTTAAACGCAGCAGCAATGACTTATGACCTCCTTGACAAGTTAAATACAACTCGAAATATTTATCATTAACAATTATGTATATCATTCGAAAATATTCGAAAAAAATCCCTGAATGTTGACAAATACAGTATGGGATATGGCTTCGAATCACATCCACCTAAAACATTATGACACGTTCTTTTGTTGAGATCTCTTGAATGAATGCAGTATTCCATCTATGCTTTTCATGTTCATACACATTTTGTTTTTGTTAAGAGTCTCATTTATTGTTGATTTTTAAAAATTGTTGAGCATTGTCCATCCAGTATTTATAGGATCGCTTTGTTTAATTTAAGTTTCTTTTTTCCTACTTATGGCTTCAATGTTTGAGTTGTAAGAGGGTTGTATGAAAATAGCTTATCATGTAAGAGCAGGCAATACACCGAAGTATTCTCCGGAATAATCTTCGATGCACGGAACTCCACTCGAATATCCACTGGGCCTGTTTTGATTGACTCATTTTGTCGTGAACAGTCTTTTACGACTAGGGGTGCTATTGATTTGAACTGCTCCCTGCTTATGAGTGGCTGTGGTATCTTTTTGTAATACGATGATTGAAATTTACAGTACATATCGTAAAGTAGTGCAAACTGATCTTTATCGAAATTGATGTTTAAATCATGATTTGGATAGATTTCTGAGTTCAGAAGAACTTTGAAATCTGTCCAGCTACATGTATCAAACTTTGACGCATCCTTTGATCCATCGTTTCTTCGTGCAGTTTGAAAAGCGAATATTACATAGCGTGGTTTTTCCAATTGCTTTGATGTTTTAACCGACCATGTATGATGAGTTGTTTGTGGAACTGATGGCAGTTCATACAAATCCCAGGATCTAAATGATATGTTCAAAAAACTGCTTGTCTCTGTTATTTTCAATAGGCTTAGTTTGTCTTGATCAACTACAGTAACATGAGGCATATACCACTGCAGCTTATAAATTTTCATTGAACATGATGATTCGGTCATGTAAAGTTGTGAATTCACATCAGTTCTTGATCGAATTAAAACTAGCTCATGTCGTGCATTCATTATAATTTTTTTAAAGTCCTCTGCGGACCCTAAGAGCATTTTCAGTGGAATACAGAAATTAAAAGTTGCATCCGCATTTACACTCAAATTCTCAATTGACCAGCAAGCGTTGAGAAGCATTTTGCTTTCATTTTCTGACAGAGATATGGTATTTTTAATTGCTGATGTCACCCTTGGATTCTTTATGTGATCAATTTCAATGCCATTCAATTCATATCGAACCTCTTCAAATAAAAAAGCGATAGCATTATTTGTTAGTTTAACTTCATTCGGCTTTGCAGTCTTGTCTCCTGTGAATATTTGTCCCTCAATGTAAATGTAGCTCTCGCTTGGGTGTAAATAGAGATCTTGATTTTGGATAGCAATTCGTATTTCAGCATTATTGTTTAACGAGCTAACGAATGGTGAGTAGCTATGATATTCGATTTTCGATATACTATTATCGTAATAAACAGTTTCCATTACATCTAGCATGTCGACCATTTTCACTTAATTCAATTTTCTTTCAGAATAAAACCCTGCGATATTAGAAATCTTTTTTTATTAGCTGATCATGTTTTTCGCTGAGCAGTCTCTGTTGCTTGATGTTTCGAAGCTATGGACTGAATGTTGTTGATGTAACTTGCGTTAAGGTTTTTATTTATTTTCACGTCATAAATTTGCATAGTCTATAGGTTTCAAGTGAAGTCTTATTGTAATACTCTCGCCTCTAAAATTCACTAAATCACCATCTTGGTCCACAAGTCGTAAGACGATTGTGCTTATTCTCCTAGAGACTGGTAAATATATCACATTCTTTGGCACTTCCACTATTTTATACCCTGGCGCAACTGTTGGTGAGAACTCGTGAACTGTATGTACCTTTGAGTTATTTGAAAACGATCCACATATAATATTACATTCCACCCGAATCGTACTGACTTTGATTATATTGACAGGCAAGTCTGATTTATGGTAAGATTTGGGGTGAGTACTTGCTTACTGAATCCAAGTAGTGGCCCAATAGAATTTTCCTTGTTGAAATATATAGGTGTATTGCTCCTGATTTCAACTTGTAGCGTGTTGTTATTTGCAATCATAAATACATGAAAATTTTCTCCGGGCCTGTCCAAGGCATCGGTAATATACTTGGCAATGTCATCAATTTCATATGATCCTATTGGTGTTTCAATCAATAGATCGCCGATGTGAAATAAGTTATTTGTTGGGTCAACGTTAGGAATCGAGTTATAAGTCTGAAAATCAACCAGCCCACACACGTAATCAGATTGAAGTTCCAGTATAGGGAAATAGTCAGCGCTTAGCATTGAATCATTGCCTGTGAAAGTTAATGCATAGGACATGATTATTTGAAACAAATTAGCAATTTTTCTGTAAATTACCTTTATTTATATGATTTATCTCTCCCATGCTGACGCAATAAAAACATAAGCACATATGACCACAAACTACTGTATCAAAACGCTGATACTTCATATAGTTACAACTAATATTTCGTCCAAAATACTTTATGATCTCCATTGAAGGCTGAAGATTTCCGAAGCTGTCAAAGTATTCAATATTTTTGTTCTTTTTGCTGTATGCTACCCAATGTGTTCCTGGTCCTGAAGAGTTGTCTAGATTCACTATTCCACATTCATATTTTCTAGGTTTTCTCTGTAAAGTGTCACGCATAAACACTCCTCTAAAATATTTAATGTGTTTTCGATAGAATCTATTCAGATCCAGTTCATTTAATGGTCTATTGTGTAGCATCTCTATAAGTTTTTTGCAGGTTTCAGGAAAAGTCCAAGTCCTTTTTTGCATGGTTTCAAATAAACACCATGGCCGATTGCTATTTCTTCCATTTTTTTATTGTGTCAAATAGCATCTACCAATTTTTTCTAAGCATTTTGTTCCGTATTAATAGCATTTGCAACTGCTGACCCACCACCAATAAGTGATCCAATAGCAGCGAGTATTGGAATTACGGGTAGCACTCCTCCAGTTTTCGAGATAGTTATGACCCCGGGAATCTTGATGGGCTTCTTACGATTTTTCAAAATATCTTTTGCTGCGTTAGTAGTGATTCTAATTGCATCTGCAGTACTTTGAGGGTTGAATTGCTTCAATACGTGATATGTTCATCTCACAACATGCTTGAAAGATGGAGCTTTATTATTTTTTAATGACTTTCCTCTTTTTCATTCCCTGTCTTTAGTTGTTTTTCTTCCATCGTTCCAGTCCCATCCCTAATTTGGCCTTCGTATTCATTAAACTAGTAACGAGCCATGCACTTGCACGCTCACCTAAACTTGCATCCCTAGATTTAACTCGCTCCCAGGCTTTTGCGGCTAAGATACGGTCAGCAATATTCCGATTTTCTGTATCTTTGTGTTTAGAATAGGCTATATCGTTGTCTTTGCAAGCCTTATCCAATGGTATTATTCCAGGATCACCTCGTTCTAAACGGTCTCTTAATTTTGTACCAGGACCACAATATTGATAACCGGGAATATATAATTCAAACGGGAGATTGCTTATAACAGAATTAAATACACCAGCTCCTCTTACTAACACTGGTAAATTAGCGACTTCATAGGTCAACATACTGCTTATATACCTTTTGACTTGTTCATGTTTCAAACAAATAACTTATAAAAATGATGACAATGTTCATCAAACAACGCACATCTCTTCCAATTACAAATATTTCTACTGCTGACCACACCGAAGAAGGGAAACATGGATTTCTACTGCCAAACAGCATCCGGTCATTCATTGAAGGTCCATCAAATGGTGGGAAAACTAATTTAATGCTAACATTGATCACACATCAAAACGGTTTAAAGTTTGAAAATATTTATATATATTCAAAATCCCTACTACAGCCAAAATATCAATATTTGAAACAAGTTCTAGGACGGATCAAAGACATAGGATATTATACGTTCTCTAATAATTCAGAGATCACTACACCAGAGAACGTAAAATTGAATTCTGTGTTTATATTTGATGACATATTTTATATATTATATTTTAGTATGGGTAGGCATCATGACGTTGATTGCTTTTATTTGTGTCAAACTTATACCCGGATTCCAAAACATTTGATTCGAGACAATGCCAACTTTATTATAATCTTTAAGCAAGATGAAATGAATTTGAGACATATACATAGCGACCACGTGAACAGTGACATGTTGTTCAATCAGTTCTGCGATATATGCAAAGAATGTTGGCAGAATGATTATGGTTTCCTAGTCATTGATAAAAATAGAAGAATAGACCGAGGGAGATACCGTAAAGGATTTGATACGTTCATTAAGCTATAAATTAAAGGAGCATTAAATATTTCTCACTAGTCAATCTCCAACATTGAACTTTAACAGACGGGTTTATCGACTAAACGGATAGCTAAACAGACAGGTCATCTGCTAAAGAGACAGCTAAACAGAAATTGACTGAAAAAAACCCAGAAATGCAGAACCAACAGATTTATCGTAAGAAAAGACCTATAAAAAGTAGACCTAATACGAAGATTGAAATTGATGAACGAATAATCAAAGGCATACTTAAAACTTCCAAGATCATACGAAAGAAATTCAATTTGCTCAAGACTGGTAAGCAAATGAGAGGGATAAAAATTGAGGAAGACCTGAAACCGATCACAGAGCTGTTGAAAGAGCTCGTTAAGTAAGCAGAGATTTCGAAAGATATCCCTGTACTTAAACAAGAAGAGCCTAGTGATGAACAGACTTTTATCAAAGATGATTTACTAGATAGGACTCTGCAAACAAGTGATGAATTTTACAACACTGTTTCTACATCAACACCTATTAAGGTAGAATTAAGATCTGATTCATATTCACCCAACTTGTACAAGTATATACAATCAATTGGTGATAAAGTTTCAGATACCAAATATGGAGTATGCAAAGATTATAAGAGTCAAGGGTTGAAGATTGGGAATCCATTCATAGACTGTGCTCCCGACAGTACGATTCAAGTTGCCAATGGAAATTATGATGGAACCAATGGGCTACTAGAGTTAGTGTTCAAAAAATTCCCTCGGAACTACACCCAACTTGATTTGGATGCGTATAAAGATATATTGCATAAGACCAATGCATTTTATCGGAACTATGATGGGAATGAATAAATATTGGGAAGCAAATCATACAAATACAGGAAGATTATTAAAGGTCTCACTGGAAACAATAGCATACATACTGGAGAGGGACTAATGCAACTGCCAAAAGAATGAGTGGATTATATCTATTGGGATGATCCTAATGAGTTAGTTGAAAGATTAATATTACTGATAGGCTCTACACAACCTGGGAACAATCACAACAATGAAATCTTAGCTATTATCGATATCATTATTTAAGTATTGTAGAGGTCGGTATCTCAAACACTTTCATTATGAGTGTTGATAAGTTTGGACGTTTTGCTCTAGGTCATGCGGTAGAAGGAAGGCCTGGACCACCAGGGAGAACGGGACCCCGAGGACTACGTGCTGAAGGATTTCATCTAACAGCCAACGCTGATTACGATCTATAATTAAAACGAATCAAAAGACTCGCTGACCCAATTGATGAGAGTGATTCCGTCACCAAGAGATACGTGGATACAAATTTGGTAGAGTTTCAAAAAGATGTGACAAATATTTGTACAAAACTGGATCAATCCATTTCAATGCAACTGATTAAAATCCAAGACGTTGCTACCGACCAGAGTATAAACACCAGGAATATGATCGAAAATATTGGTGATAAAATTACACAGGCTAATCTATCACATGAAACAGAAACACGAAAATTCTTGCATGATCAATAGAGCTTATTAAAGAACAAAATGCCCTATTAGAGAAAAGATTAGAAGAAATGTATGCTGCCAGCAAGGGAACAATGGAACCATTTTATGTTAATATTATGGCGGAAATGACAAAACTTTACAAGAAAATATACAAAAATTGAGCGCCCCCTACATTATATAAATAGTGTATAAAGACTAATTATGACCAGAACTGTATGAAACTTATTAAGGAGAAACATGAGTAAAATGAGAGTTGTCAATGAGCTACACAGGCCTGCTAGAAAAAATTTCCCACGACGACGAGTGATCATAACAGGGCTCGATGATTTATGGCAAGCGGATTTGGTTGAAATGGGAGCATATCGATCTGAAAACAAAGACTATTCATTTCTTCTTACCGTAATAGATACTTTCTCAAAATATGCTTGGACTGTAGCAATCAAAAACAAAACCGGAAAGGAAGTACAGGCTGCAATGCAATCCATTTTCAAAAGTGGTAGAGTACCTAACAACCTGCAAACTGATGATGGGAAAGAGTTTTTCGACTGGAATTTCTAACAACTTATGGAAACATATAACATAAATTATTACTCAACGTACAGCATTAAGAAAGCATCTATATTCGAACGATTTAACAGAACTCTCAAAAACATGATGTGGCGTCAGTTCAGCATAAATGGCTCATACAAATGGATTAATACTATCAAGAATCTTACCAACCAATACAATAGGACCATCCATCGTACAATTAAAATGAGACCAATTGATGTCGACAAATCGAATGAATCCCAATTACTCGTCTCTGCATACAATCATACTAAGGCTTATGGCTGGCCAAAATACAAAGTAGGAGACAATGTCTGCATCAGTAAATACAAGCATGTATTTGAAAAGGCTTACACTCCAAACTGGACAACTGAAATATTCAAAATACATAGAATTCAGCTCACAAACCCTGATACATATTTATTGGCTGATTATCAAGGCAACCCTGTTGTAATGATTTTGAACCATTTTAGGTCCGAACGCGGAACCAACCTCTCATCGGTTCTAGACGTTGAGTCTGAGTAGTGCCAACGGATGGTACCAACCGGTCAACCAATCCGTGCACCGTAACCCGTTCACGCCGTGGCTGCTTGTCGGCCAGCTAGTTCGGAGAGGATTTCGGTCGCGGGTCTCCGAATGGGTTACGCTCATTTACATAATTCAGCCACCTATACACGCCCGTTTTTAAACGTGTTACCAGCAAAACCATACGGAGAAGAAACCTACTTTACGTTACTCCGTATTTCTTCCTATAACCAGTCAAAGAACAAAATCTCCTTTTTACTTCTCGTTCCCGAATTTCCGACGCGGTACCGAAAAGTATACTACGTTAACTCATCTCGACGAAAGCTACTCTAATAAAACGGCAAAACAACAAAGGTACCGCGTACCGCGCGCGACGCGAAACCGACCTCAGCGGATTTTTCTAAACCCTACCCTCGCGACGGCATACCTACCCTGCACTTCCTTTCCCGCTGAAAAAGAAGAACCACTGAAAAGGAAAGTCGTGTTTAAGGTTAGCAATTCATGTTATATTTTTATTCATTTGTGATATATAATCCAAAAAAATTATTATTCCTATCCATTAATACTTATTCTAAGATATACAGAGCTTATATAATCCCTGAGATGCCTAAATTTATCAAAAACTCGGAAATGTGCAGTGAAAATGTCCATCAAAAAAAACAAAACTATTTAAAATCAAATAGAATTTTCCGCAAGCGTGTGGAATGTTGAGCAAAATACATATTTTTTTTTTCTATTAAAACGTGAATATTTTGAGTAAGTGCTTCTAGGAATTTAAAGATTTATTTAATCAAAAACTGGAAATTAGTTTAAAGGTAACTGAAGTGAATTTATTCTTGGTGAATGTTTTAGCACTTGAACAAGAGCTAATTAGAATCATATACCTAAAAACTTTGTTGAAATATTCAGCGTTTCAGTTACCACAGAGATGCTATGCCAACTTTTTTTCTCATATCGTATAAAATGCTGGATAGCAAAACGGAATTATCTGTGATGTATCTTAAATTTCATTTCACAGGCAACTGAGTTTTGATGGATTCTAATCTTTTTTTTTATTAATTCATTCTTTATCAGATAGCTGTATTAGAAAATATTGAAAGCCTTCAATAGTTATTGTATACCTAATAAATTATTGATTTTACTTAAGATGTTTTTTTATTACTTAACTCTTAACTCTTTCAAAATTCTAAGCGTTATTCAAAAATTTTTCCGAAGATTATTTACAGCAGACTTGTTTTGGAGGAATGTTTTAAGATCTTGACAATTAACTCTAGTTTCCTGATAATTATAAACAATTTAGTTAAATTAAAAACATTTTAAGTGTTAGCGTGCTTTTAGGCAAACATTCTAGAATATCCCTTATGTTTAATCAAATATGAATTCAATTAACTTATTAATTAAATTAATTTTTAAGATTTATTGATGTTGGCTGGTGTCATTATGGAAGAATAAAAACACAAAAAAAATAAAAGCATTTGATTTGTTTATAAAAATCGTGTATAGGAATTTCTATATCTAGACCTTCCTGCCTCTTATTCTCAAAAAAAAAAAATACTCTGTATGAATAACGTTGCCAGATGAACTTTGGTCAAAATACATGTTGATACAAATTAATTGGTGACCTCAATCCCGTTTTAAGGCATGATTCAATTTATATGTATCGCTTATTTGCAAAATGGATGAGCAATATTATTTTTCTAATCTATCAATATATTATTGTGGAAATTTTAACTATTATTCTCTGTAAAGTGATTGTGTAAATTTTTACGACCTAGCTGTGGCTAGCTAGTAGTCAATTAAATATAAATTTAAATGTGCTTAATCTAAATTAAACTTAGATTCGTCTAATTTCTATTTTCATTAGTCTTTATTCAATGCCGTTCACTTAATTTTTCTTTCAACTTTACTGTACTATTCTACAGAATTGAATGTATCAGTTACCTATTATTGTTCAGTCTATCTGGGTTCAAACTCAAATTCTATTGGAACTAGTTCGTAAAAATCGATGCCCTATCTTTTACATTTTCTAGTCAAAGAATCTCTTATCATTGTTTTCCTTCAATTTATATCAAACTGTTATCATGCAAAGAAAAACTATAATAACTATGTCATAACTGGTAGGCTGATGGTACCTTCTTGCATGACCTGTCAAAATTTAGGTGCATTTTTAAGATTTACGTCGATACCGAGATTCATTTCAATGCAAGAGTTAATAAAGCATACCCTAGTATTTCATTTACTTGCATTTGGATAAAGTACATACTTGTGTAAAACGTCAGTATAATTGCAGTCCACGATAGTGTCCAACTCCTGCGGTACGACCATTTAGTATAGAATCGAAAGCCTACTCCGATAATATCGGTGTCTTATTATAATTGCAAACTGCTTATTTTCCAGATATTTTGTAGTATCTATCGGTCTGAGGTTGAATAGCCTTCCGGTCTGTGATACGTATAAAAATCCCTCCAATTGTCCTGTTGAAGTATGAAATGCAGACTGTGTAGCTCTTCAATCCTGTAAACATCCAAATCAATATCCCATCGTAGAATATTTTCATTGTACCTTTTTTTAAGTTTCTCGACCTCAGTCGTCGGGCCTATGAAACTACGAATAAAAGCCGATTGTGCAAAAAGATCAATAAGAATCTTTCCAAGAACTTTATTGGTTATGCGAAAAATACGCCAATTGTGTTTTGTTGTCACTGTTATTAGTAAAACTACCGTACACAACTCGTCGATTATTTTCAAGTGAGTATAAAATTCACCAGACTGCTCCAGTAAACGCCAGAACTGTGCAATTATTGAATCCAAGTAACCCGACACAGAGAATAAGTCACTTCTACTGTCCTTTGAACGACCACACCGTTGGAACTTAGCTGACCCGCAGCTAGGTACGCCCACTTTGCACGTGAGGGTTAGTCGACACTTTGAAGGTTATATGACGAAAAACACTTCCAACCAGTTTCCACGTTTCTATCTATTCGATGTTTTGATGGCAACTGTGGGGGGCATTGCCAGATAGATATGCTTCGAAATGTATCGGATGGTTAATTAATATTATTTTTCACATACTTATATCCACAGATATAAATATTTGAAAAAAAAATATTTTCTGCGCAATGATATCCGCACGAAAGATGAAGTCTGCTTGCACTTGGAAGTCATACATATCTGGCCGGTTGCCGGGGTTCGGGATCGGAATCACTTCGATTCCCGGGCGTAGGCGTCACATTACACATTCCCCCCCCCCCCCCCCCCCCCAAAATCGAAGTAACTCCGATCCCGCCTCCTATGTAAAAGGTCTTGGTTAGGGCCGTGGGGGGTCGAAGGTCGATTTCGAGGAATAGGCTACAACAATTTCAGTGCAGACTCGATAGTGGCTATACAGTAGGGAGTCTCGTGTTACTCGGAGGTCTTCGTCCAGGCAGAGATTTAGGTAAGCCATAGTGTTTTTTTCTTTTTCGCGTGAAATAGTTGCACTTCATCGTCGAAGGTCTTTTGCATGGTAAATTCCCAGGGTTTTACCAGCCATGTCCGCGATGAAGTATCGTGTGGGGCTTATTACTTGTAGGACTCGACACTTCACGAATTTCTTGTCTAGTTTGGCATTGTAATGTCGGGTGGCATCGCTCTGCCGGAAGTTTCGACGATATATTTCGTCGCCTGCCTTAAAGCCAGAAGGATGGGATCGCAAGTTGTACCGCTCCTCCCCCATCCGTCTACTTTCTTCAATCTTCTCCCGCAGATGAGCTCGCAGAAGTTGGAGCTTTTCGTGCGGTTCCAGAACCACGATTGGGTCCTCTAGCGATTTCAGCTGCCGCAATAGCCGCTAAGCGCTTCCATGACGGATCATGTACTGGACGAACAATGCAAAATACGGCGAAATGCCGGTAGTGGCGTGGTACGACGAGCGCAGAGCACTAGTGATGGCGGACAACTTGCGATCCCAGTCCTTCTGACTCGGGTGGACATAGGCGCGAATGGCCGCTATGAGCGTACGGTTCAGTCGTTCGGATGCGTTGGCTTGTGGTGAATAGACGGCGGTTCGTTGGTGGATGATGCCGTATTTGGACATTAGGTCTCAGAACTTGCTTGAGGTGACCTGGACCCCGTTGTCGGAGACAAGTTTCTCCGGAACTCCAAACATGTGAAAGACTCGGTTCTCCAAGAAGCTGAGTATAGGTCCAGTGTGCATGTTACGTAGTGGTTCTATGATAGGGAATTTAGAGAGCAGATCGAGGGTAAGGACCGATAAGATCAATGTACAAGCGCTGGAACACGCGTTCGGGGACCTCAACCTTACCCATGGGAGGCCGAAGAATGGTGTTGGGCGCTTTAGTGCACTTGCATAGCTCACAGGAGGCTACGTACGCTTTTATCTGTTGTGCCATCTTAGGCCAAAAGAAACAGGTTTTCAACCGCCTAAGTGTACGACCGTATCCGCCGTGCGCACTTGATGGGTGGTCATGAGTCCGTCTGATAAGATCAGTGGTTAATTCTTCGGGCACCCACAACTTCCACTGTTCTTCTTCTTGTATGGGGTCTCCGGATGCGTGTCCCATCCGCTTTAAATAAATCCATCCGTCAACCGCAGTTCAGGAAGCTGGAACAGTTGATTCTGGATAGTGTGAATCAGTTGGGTGTAGCTGGCTGACTTGCAGGCAGGATGGTCCAGATCGATCAATTGGGGACTGTCGTCCTCCTGAACCAACTCGGCTCCTTCAGAAGCGAACATTCTGGATAGGGTGTCGGGGACTACATGCTGGCTTCCTTTTCGGTGGCGAATTGTGAAGTCAAATGCCTGTAATTTCAGTGCCCACCTGGCCAATCTGCCGTTGAGATCAGTCTGGCTCATTAGCCATTTCAGAGAAGCGTGATCCATAACGATTTCAAAGGTGTGTCCCTCCACATAGGCTCGGAAGCGTTTCACTGCCAACACCGCAGCTAGACATTCCTGCTCGGAGACCGTGTAATTTCGCTGGGCTGGGTTCAACTTGTGAGACATGAAGGCTATAGGTCTCTCCTCGCCGTCTTGTGCAACCTGGACTAAGACTGCTCCCACCCCATGTTGACTCGCGTCACAATGGATTGAGAATGGTTTCCCAAAGTCGGAGCTGTGCAGTACGGGGGCTGTTGTCAGACTCTTGTTTAGCTCTTCGAAGGTTCGCAAGCTGGGCTCTTCCCAGACGAATTTACGTCCCTTACGCAGCATGTCGCTCAAAGGAGTGGTAATGGTAGCATAGTCACGTACAAAATGCTGGTACCATCCGCATAAGCCTAAGAATCGGCGTAATTGCTTGGTGGTCTTGGGTAATGGAAAAACGTCAATCGCTTGAGTCTTGTCCGGATCGGTCTTGATATGGCCATGCCCAATGATGTGACCTAAATACTTCACCTCCGTCATCACGAACTGACTCTTCTGTATGTCGATGGTTAGCCTTGCCCTCCGTATGTGCAGAGCCACCTCCTGAAGCAGGTCGAGGTGTTCGTTAAAGGTCTCGGTTATAAGCAGCAGATCATCCAAGTAAACGAAAACTTGGTGCCGCAAATGAGGTGGTATCACCTTATCCATAAGGCACGTCATTTTTTGGGGGGCATTGCACAATCCGAATGGCATGGTCACGAATTGATACAGGGGCCGACCTGGGACTGTGAAGGCTGTTTTCTCCTTTGAACCAGGGTCTAAAGGAATTTGCCAGAAGGCGTCCTTGAGGTCTAAGCTCGTGATGAAGTGGGCTTTAGGCAACCGACTCAAAATGCCTTCAATCAACGGTAGAGGGTATGCGTCCTTGACAGTGACGGCGTTCAAGCGTCTGGCATCTAAGCATAGCCGGACCTTGTTCGGCTTGACAACTAAGGTGACTGGGGAAGCCCACGCGCTCTGTGATTCTTCGATTACGCCTAATGATAGCATTCGATCCACTTCGGCATATAACGACTTTTCCTTCGCCGGTCTCTGTTTTATGGGTTTAGCATCCCCCACATCTATAGTGTGGAACACCAGTGCAGTCCGCCCGAGACCTTCCTTCTCATGCGATGGGAAAGGCGATATAGCCGAGTCAAGTCGCAGTTGCTGAGTTACATCCAGTGTATGTCGTAATAAGTGAGTGGTTTGCGATTGGTCCGGAACTGTGGTGACGGACTCCAGGGTCGTACCGGAAAACAGTGCCGGGTCGTTTTTGCAGGAGGTGTACTGACGCATATGGTCGAACGTCATCCCTCAATAATTCGTCTAAGTGTATGTCCTTCAGCACCTTCCTCGACTGCCTGACTTTTCTCCAGAAGCTCCGCATCCGACGCATGGCTCGCTTTCTTCGCGGTGGGACAGTTGCAGCCAACTCCTCATGGAAGATGCGCTGTCGAGTAGCCAAATAATTCCGCAGCCTGACGTGGAAAGGTTTGACATGCCAAGGAACTTTCGCATCGCTTTCATTTCCTTGCGCGTTGGCCTCGGCGAACGATGGCGTCGGTTGTGGAACTTCGAGAGAACTGTGTTTAGCGGTGCGAGTCAGCAGAATTGGAGTCATGTCGGGAGCTTGGTCATAGCTAGTGATGGGGTCAGCATTGGTTCGTCCGGGGTTTAGGAGTGCCGACGGGTGGCCGCGGCACTCGCTGGCAAGTTTTTTCGCATTTTGCAATTTGCGCAGTCAGGTGCGTATGTGTCGGCCTTCCCGCAGCGGTAACAGAAAAGCGTCGGCTCCGCTGGACATGCATAGAACCGATGCCCCGTTTGTCGGCAGTTCCAACAGACCATCGGGCTTGTAATTGCTTCAAGGGAGGGTCGATCAATCAATGCTGGGTCCTCAAGCTCCTGTGGTGCTCCGCTCCTCGGTACTGGTACTGGGTCAGCAAGCAGGTGGTCCGCTGCCAACAACTCCGCGATGTGATGATTTCGGGGATTTGGTCCCGTAATGCGAGGTTGTGGACGGAAGGTACCTCGCCGCTCATCCAATTGTTCTTGCCTACGGGCATGGAGGCGCAATCCCTGTATGGTGTTGATGGGAAAATGCAGAAGGCTGTTCTGAAGATCCCAGCGCATATTCTCTCTGATAATTTCTACCAGTTCGTCCTCGGGCGTGGTTGTTCGCAAGCGAGTGCTCAATCTCACTATACTTGTGTAGTACTGGTCGAACGGTTCGTGAGCGCCTTGTTTCCATTTCTTTAATTGTTCCCTTAGTTCTCTCTCAGTGAAGCCATCCTCAAATCGATTGCGGAAGGCTGCATTGAAAGAGTTCCAAGTGGGGCGTGGCGTCGATTCCTTAAAACTCCAGTACCAGTCGGCAGCGTCACCGCTGAACAAAAGATATGCATGCCGGAGGAAGGCCGAGGAATCACCTCCCAGGGTGCTGGATACTAACGCCTGAATCCGGAAGAGGAACCGGTCCGCCGATATCATATCGTTGAAACCCGCGAAGTTCAGGCGCCAACTCTCCATGATACGAGGCGTCGGGTCTCGAAAAGGTGTCAATGCGTTCCCGGGGGGGATCGCATCCTCGATTGACCTGTTGTACGGAACTGCCTCGGGGACTGGAGGTACCAACGGAGGTGCGGTGCTGTGTCGTGGTCTATATTCGGGAGCTCTGGAATCCATTCCCGAGTTCCTTGGAGGTAGGGCCCATTGATCGGATGGTTGAGCGTGGGGCATACCCACACTTGGATTGGGCTCCCAGCCAAGCGGAGTTCTCACGCGGCTGGGTGGTTGGCTCATGGGGAGATTCTGGAGCTTTCCCTCCAGGTTGCCAATCCTCTCCGACATATCTCGCATCAACGCCACGAGGGTGTCAATGGAGTGGGCGGAAGGCATGGTTGTCACCTCGGACACGACGACTGCAGCCGGAACTTCACCGCCTACGGCTCCTTGAAGGTCCAACAGTGGTTGGGGTGGTTCGGCCTTTGGAACTCCTTTCGCCACTGCTCCACGCGTTGGGAGGGGCGTTCTGAGGGGGACGTCTAGGGCGGTCCGCTCGATGGGTCGCCGGCATAAGGGGCAAAGCTCGGACGTGAGGAGGAGCTGTTGGACACAGGCACGATGGAATAGATGTCCACAATCCAATCGCACGCTGTGTACCCCCTCCACTACGTCTTCGAAGCAGATCCCACAGTTAGCTTGTTGGACCGTTTTGGATCTGGTCCAACGCTTATCTGGGGTCCGCTTCGTTGCCATGTTCATTTAATCTGGGTGGTAGAAGTAAGTCTACTGAAAAAAAAAAGAAAATGTAGCACACTACTATAAAAAAAAACTTAAGAATAACTTGGTGGCCGATAGTGGCGAGCTATTTATATAAAATTGAAAAAAAATTTAGTTAATATATACGTTCCCTTCCAGCAGTCGACTCCCTCAACGGGAAATGAGAGTGCGTGGTAATCTGCCGAAGAAAGGGTGCTTTCGGTCGATTTACAAACTTTATCCCCTAAATCCACATACATTACAAAACCGTCTCTAAACTACGTTAAATGACTCGACGAGACAAGTGGTAGAGCTACCGTAACGGTTTTGTACGCGGTCAAAATTCCCGACGCATGGAAGCATTCCGGGCTCCGCAACTCCAGCATACGCCACCGAACGTTGAACCGATACCACTCGTCTATCACGCATACGAAATAAGTGGAATCCTTCCGCGACATTAAGGCAAGGTAGCCTTCTATTTTCTTGAGAGTCCATGCTGATAGGTAAACCCATCAGGCTGGCAGTTCCATCAAGAAAATAGAAGGTCCTTACAGGGTTTAGCCTGGGACAACACATCGGAAGGATTCTGTCACGAAAACAAAATCAAACAAAGGAGAGCGGAAGCTACAACTCACGTGAAGCGACTGCTAGAGTGTATCACACAACTCCACTGCTCCTGATAGTGGAACTCGAGTACCAAAGTACTTTACATCCTCCGTAAAGGACCAACTCGTCAGAAGACGCTAATTCCTTTCCCCCTTAGGATGTTTTAGGCCCCACGTTGGGCGCCATTTGTAATGATTTTGAACCATTTTAGGTCCGAACGCGGAACAGACCTCTCATCGGTTCTAGACGTTGAGTCTGAGTAGTGCCAGCGGATGGTACCAACCGGTCAACCAATCCGTGCACCGTAACCCATTCACGCGATGGCTGCTTGTCGGCCAGCTAGTTCGGAGAGGATTTCGGTCGCGGGTCTCCGAATGGGTTACGCTCTTTTACATAATTCAGCCACCTATACACGCCCGTTTTTAAACGCGTTACCAGCAAAACCATACGGAGAAGAAACCTACTTTACGTTACTCCGTATTTCTTCCTATAACCAGTCAAAGAACAAAATCTCCTTTTTACTTCGCGTTCCCGAATTTCCGACGCGGTACCGAAAAGTATACTACGTTAACTCATCCCGACGAAAGCTACTCTAATAAAACGGCAAAACAACAAAGGTACCGCGTACCGCGCGCGACGCGAAACCGACCTCAGCGGATTTTTCTAAACCCTACCCTCGTGACGGCATACCTACCCTGCACTTCCTTTCCCGCTGAAAAAGAAGAACCACTGAAAAGGAAAGTCGTGTTTAAGGTTAGCAATTCATGTTATATTTTTATTCATTTGTGATATATAATCCAAAAAAATTATTATTCCTATCCATTAATACTTATTCTAAGATATACAGAGCTTATATAATCCCTGAGACGCCTAAATTTATCAAAAACTCGGAAATGTGCAGTGAAAATGTCCATCAAAAAAAACAAAACTATTTAAAATCAAATAGAATTTTCCGCAAGCGTGTGGAATGTTGAGCAAAATACATATTTTTTTTTTCTGTTAAAACGTGAATACTTTGAGTAAGTGCTTCTAGGAATTTAAAGATTTATTTAATCAAAAACTGGAAATTAGTTTAAAGGTAACTGAAGTGAACTTATTCTTGGTGAATGTTTTAGCACTTGAACAAGAGCTAATTAGAATCATATACCTAAAATCTTTGTTGAAATATTCAGCTTTTCAGTTACCATAGAGATGCTATGCCAACTTTTTTTCTCAAATCGTATAAAATGCTGGATAGCAAAACGGGATTATCTGTGATGTATCTTAAATTTCATTTCACTGGCAACTGAGTTTTGATGGATTCTAATCTTTTTTTTTTTATTAATTCATTCTTTATCAGATAGCTGTATTAGAAAATATTGAAAGCCTTCAATAGTTATTGTATACCTAATAAATTATTGATTTTACTCAAGATGTTTTTTTATTACTTAACTCTTAACTCTTTCAAAATTCTAAGCGTTATTCAAAAATTTTTCCGAAGATTATTTACAGCAGACTTGTTTTGGAGGAATGTTTTAAGATCTTGACAATTAACTCTAGTTTCCTGATAATTATAAACAATTTAGTTAAATTAAAAACATTTTAAGTGTTAGCGTGCTTTTAGGCAAACATTCTAGAATATCCCTTATGTTTAATCAAATATGAATTCAATTAACTTATTAATTAAATTAATTTTTAAGATTTATTGATGTTGGCTGGTGTCATTATGGAAGAATAAAAACACAAAAAAAATAAAAGCATTTGATTTGTTTATAAAAATCGTGTATAGGAATTTCTATATCTAGACCTTCCTGCCTCTTATTCTCAAAAAAAAAATACTCTGTATGAATAACGTTGCCAGATGAACTTTGGTCAAAATACATGTTGATACAAATTAATTGGTGACCTCAATCCCGTTTTAAGGCATGATTCAATTTATATGTATCGCTTATTTGCAAAATGGATGAGCAATATTATTTTTCTAATCTATCAATATATTATTGTGGAAATTTTAACTATTATTCTCTGTAAAGTGGTTGTGTAAATTTTTACGACCTAGTTGTGGCTAGCTAGTAGTCAATTAAATATAAATTTAAATGTGCTTAATCTAAATTAAACTTAGATTCGTCTAATTTCTATTTTCATTAGTCTTTATTCAATGCCGTTCACTTAATTTTTCTTTCAACTTTACTGTACTATTCTACAGAATTGAATGTATCAGTTACCTATTATTGTTCAGTCTATCTGGGTTCAAACTCAAATTCTATTGGAACTAGTTCGTAAAAATCGATGCCCTATCTTTTACATTTTCTAGTCAAAGAATCTCTTATCATTGTTTTCCTTCAGTTTATATCAAACTGTTATCATGCAAAGAAAAACTATAATAACTATGTCATAACTGGTAGGCTGATGGTACCTTCTTGCATGACCTGTCAAAATTTAGGTGCATTTTTAAGATTTACGTCGATACCGAGATTCATTTCAATGCAAGAGTTAATAAAGCATACCCTAGTATTTCATTTACTTGCATTTGGATAAAGTACATACTTGTGTAAAACGTCAGTATAATTGCAGTCCACGATAGTGTCCAACTCCTGCGGTACGACCATTTAGTATAGAATCGAAAGCCTACTCCGATAATATCGGTGTCTTATTATAATTGCAAACTGCTTATTTTTCAGATATTTTGTAGTATCTATCGGTCTGAGGTTGAATAGCCTTCCGGTCTGTGATACGTATAAAAATCCCTCCAATTGTCCTGTTGAAGTATGAAATGCAGACTGTGTAGCTCTTCAATCCTGTAAACATCCAAATCAATATCCCATCGTAGAATATTTTCATTGTACCCTTTTTTAAGTTTCTCGACCTCAGTCGTCGGGCCTATGAAACTACGAATAAAAGCCGATTGTGCAAAAAGATCAATAAGAATCTTTCCAAGAACTTTATTGGTTATGCGAAAAATACGCCAATTGTGTTTTGTTGTCACTGTTATTAGTAAAACTACCGTACACAACTCGTCGATTATTTTTAAGTGAGTATAAAATTCGCCAGACTGCTCCAGCAAACACCAGAACTGTGCAATTATTGAATCCAAGTAACCCGACACAGAGAATAAGTCACTTCTACTGTCCTTTGAACGACCACACCGTTGGAACTTAGCTGACCTGCAGCTAGGTATGCCCACTTTGCACGTGAGGGTTAGTCGCCACTTTGAAGGTTATATGACGAATGACACTTCCAACTAGTTTCCACGTTTCTATCTATTCGATGTTTTGATGGCAACTGTGGGGGGCATTGCCAGATAGATATGCTTCGAAATGTATCGGATGGTTAATTAATATTATTTTTCACATACTTATATCCACAGATATAAACATTTGAAAAAAAAATATTTTCTGCGCAATGATATCCGCACGAAAGATGAAGTCTGCTTGCACTTCGAAGTCATACATATCTGGCCGGTTGCCAGGGTTCGGGATCGGAATCACTTCGATTCCCGGGCGTAGGCGTCACATTACACTGTTGAAGGCAGTTTTTATGAGAAGGAACTAAGTAGGACCAAATATCCAAATGATTTCTTAGTGGAAAAGGTATTAAAGACAAAAGGAGACAAAATCTTTGTCAAATCGCTTGAATTTTCAAAAGACCATAATTTATGGATTTATAAAAATGATTTATTGCAACAAAAATATAATAATAAAATGACTTACTTGATAACATATAGTGTGTTTCCTTATGAACTAAAACTATGAATTTATCATATGATTGCCCCAAGCTAAAGTATTATAAGAATTCGGAATCAGGAAACGCTTATCATCATCTCCTGAAAGACTTATTTTAATAGCTAACCTAGTATAAATAAGGTGCTTATCACATCTAAATGTATCCATTTTACTAAATAATTTTAATTTCGTATCCTCTACACAGGACTTTAATTTCGTATCCTCTACTACATGACTTATCTGAATAATGCAATATGACTTTGCTTTGTTCCAATAAACTCTGCTACGGGATCTATGGGGCTTTCATCTTTAAATTTACCCAATACTTTTTTTTCACTTGAGGAATATTATGTGCATTATTTTTAGGGTAATTGCTAGTATCAAATAAATTTATATTATTTTTCATATCATCATAAATGTCCTTAGTTTTTACATTATAGATAAAAGAGGTGTATCCATATATAAAAGTTGAGCCTGACTATTGTTCTTATTTTTGATAAAACTATAATGAAAATCATACATCAACGTTTTTGACACATCAAGAATTGCCTTGTCGATATAAATTGACTTATCATATTTAACATTGATTCGATCCATTTGAATGAGAGCTAAATCTTCGTTAATTACTTTACAACTATGAAAATCAGGTCGACTAATGTAGTAATGAGCTCCTTCCTTTTTTCCGACATTATCCCAATGGGTTGAGACCTTAACACTTACATAATTATCTACATTTTCCATGGTTTTTCCAAATACACTATTGCTCATCAATTTGTAGAAATCTTTTTCAAAGTCATTTTCATTTCAGTATTTAAGTCTATATATTTTTTTAACCATGGTGATTGACTAAACTCTATTGCACGATGTATTTTAACTAATTTCAGTACTGCACGTAAACACTGTTTTAAATTTCTAAAGTGGATAATGTAATTACGTTTATTTGATTCGGTTGCCATCAGTTTCTTACATTTAGATGTTTCAAGAGATCCAACTTTCGGGGCAAAACGGAAGATCATTGTGTAGCTCATGGAGGTCTTCTGGATAATCTAGATCAACGGATAAAATTAACCCCTTAGAAGCAGTGTCCTAAACATTCAGAACATTAAACATTGGATTTCCTCATTGCTTAGCCAGCGAAAACCATTGATGGGTAAATATTGACTCATTGCCCAACCGTATAGGCTATTTACATCAATATACAGAATATAGTTACTCTCAAGATCAGGGTTGTGTGAAGTTATGTATTTATTGTTTGCCTTTGAATATCTTTGAGTGCATTGACAGAGTGCTCCTCTAATTCCCTGCTTCACGAAATTGTACGTATCAATATCTGTTGGCAATTTGAGCTCAACTTTAGTGCTTTTGAGCATGCTATCCCAGCTAAGTGAAGGGGCCGTAAAATAATGAGCTGGATCTAGTCCATAGATTTCCTGGCATACATTCCTAAATTCTTCAAATATATGTGGGTCAGTACTCTGATGTTTACTTAATAGCAGTAGGAACACATCTGTTATTAAGTAAACATCAGAGTACTGACCCAATGTTTGACAATTGAATTTTTCCCATACATTTTGAGCATGCTTATACTCTTCATCACTGATCCCGCTATTTTGCAGTGTACTGTAAAAACATGATTTGGCAGGCAGGTATGTTTCATCAAGTTTGGTGAAGGAATCTGTATACTCGTATGGGAAAACATCCTTTCTTATCGCGAGGTGGAACGAACTATCGTCAGAATGATATCTTTTAGTCTCGAGAAATTTATCGAAACTTAAGTTCTCAGCTAGCTTATCTAAACTACAGCCCATGAAACGATAGGAATCAATAAATCTTAATGTTATTGTTTCATTACCAACCCTCATATGTTTGGAAAATCCAATGTATTTTTCCTTATTTTTAGGAATAACTTCAATGCTATCAGGATCTCCTCCAAAGTTCTGAAATATGAAATGAGCATCATATCCACTAAGATTATGGAAGACTATGGGTATGAATTTGGGAACTCTATATAGAATATTACATTTGTTACAGGCTGCACCTCTAAAGACTCCTGTCAAATGACAATGATCTCTTACTTTCCGGGTTTCTGAGTCAAACATTTCATCACAAATATGACAAGATACTGTGTTTAAAAACTTCTCTTCAGACAATTGCATGAGCTTGTTCACCTTTAAGATCCTAAATATACGTTTCTCATCTTTTTGCAACCTACTTAGGAAAACCTTGGGGCAATCGCTGCCTCTGAAAATTTCTAATTTATTCAAGGATGGATCATAGCTGCACTTTATGTAATATGCAACGCTATATGGTACATGAATGTGAGTAGTCTCTGTAAATGAACTATGAGAGTCTGGAGAACATGATTCTATTGGTTGTAGTGATGCTTCAAAGTCAGCATAGACTTTAATGGAACTTTAATCTGCCTTCCTACATTTTTAAACTTTAAATATTTTTCGTTTTCTGACGGTAAAATTGTATGGATTTTATTACAATCATGTTTGATTTGCTCATTGTATCGCTCAACGCTGGTAAATTTAACAAGGCACCCATCACAGAGATAAGATATATGACCATCTTTAGTCAATCCACTGCTTACAAGTCGACTTAAATTTTTTATCATTTTCCACATAAAGTAGATTTATATGATTTTTAGAGGCTTGTCTGTTTTTGGAAAAATAGAATGGACCCTCAACAGACTCCTTATTCAAACCATAGACATTTACGCTCAAATTATTTTTTTCCTCGAATATGGGAATCTCTTTAAAAGAAATAGGGAACGTAGTACCATCCAAGTTCAAAATAGTTGAGTAATGAGGGTAAGAGCTAATACGATCAGAATTTTTTTCTGCTGGATGAAGAGCAGAAACGATAGCCGGAGCAAAACATGCATCATCAGTATTTTTTACATTCACACATGCTTTTTTTGATAACACCTCTTTTGGTAGAGGTAGATAAGATCCTCCATGGAAGGGTGTATACTTATTTATGTTAACCTGCAAATAAAGAGCCTGTTGGAATGCCCAGCCACTATCCCTCTCTTGAAATTCCTCACTTTTTTTCACGATAACAGCACAAAAATCTTTGTAAACATACTCAAGGTCGCAACCCCTGGTAATGATTCCATTCTTTGTATTGAATGATTTTAAATCACTTATACCATTCTGGCTGGTTAAATAAAATTTCATTAAAAACAGAAAATAGTTCTGAATTGACTTTTATAGCAGTGAGCTCTTGAAGTTGAGCACTGATAAGATCTTTGCAACAATGGCTCTCATTTTTTAAAAACTCTTCAATGCTTAATTTCTTATTTTCGTTAATGATTTGATACGTTGCTATTCGAGTAGCAAATGCTTATGAAATTTTCTTCACTTTTCCTTGATCACAACTATTGATTTGGGATGCATTTTTATATGCTCATTACTTTTCAAATGGTTCTTGAAAAATTATTGACTAACTTCAGCATCGCAAAAGTAACAGTGTTGTTTATTAGGAGTTTTATTGTACATTCTTTTCAAGGGCTTATGGATGGATACAGACATCTTACTCTTTATACTTTACTAACTTAATCAAATGAAACAATGAAAACTATATAATACAAAGTATTCTTAACTAACTCCCGACGTGGTCCAAGATTAGCGATGATGTACTCGTATACAGATATACGGTTGAGAGAATCGTCTTTTTGAATATAATTTACGTTGATTATCAAAAAATGTTTTGATTGAAAAGGAATGCTGAAATTGGAGATTTGTCGTCCAAATACTTTATTGCTCCTGCGTAGAAATGTACTGAACTGGACTTGTTGCTCCTTTGAAGCTGACAAGAGTAGGCTGGTTGTCCTAAATCAATAGAAATCTTCAGCCTGGAGATAGAATAGATTTCGCTATATAAACATATAAAAAAGAAATATTAAATCCCCTACCTGTGCAGCCTTTATTTCTGTACTTAGTAATCTTTGGAGATTACTAAGAACCCTTAGAACAATATGTTTCTAAACGGCAGAAATTATAAGCAAAACTTGCTTTTATAGTAAATCAGGGTTTTAACTTTATCGTAGATTAGGATTTTAACTATGTCAGCGCAAGCGCTAAGCTGATGGCGTCCGAAGAGCCGATATTTCTATATTTTTTTCAAACAAAACTTATTTCTTTTGCCGCTGAAGGCAAATATGCTTCAATTTCACTACAAAGCAGAGATTTAGGCAATACTTGCTTGTATCATAGGTTGGGGTTTTATCTATGTCAGCGCAAGTGCTAAGCTGATGGCATCCCAACAGCCGATATTTCTAATTTGTTTAAACAAAACTTATTTCTTTTGCCGCTGAAGGCAAATATACTTCTAAACCGCACACGTTTTGCGTTGAAACCACAATAACCCTCTTTATTTTCTTCAGGCCTTTTCATACAATTCTTGAACCTATTTCTATTCTCTATGCAAACAGAAAAAGGTCACTCCAAATATCTTAAGATAAGCCAGCTTCCGTTCCCAGCCATAAAGGACACTGTAGATGAAACATCATAAATTCTCACCAAAAAAATTATCATACATTCTATATCTGATCTATACGCCTAAAACATCAACGCCTACAAAAAAAACCAAAATGCACCATAAACTATGACCCATAATGTTCTTATTTCTTAACACATTCCATACATACATTGTTTCTTACATCTAAAATTCTCATACTCACATTTCCACATATATCAAGTAGCATGCATACACTACTCACTGCTCTCATTATATATTTTCTTTTTTTGTGGTAGGGAGGTGAATGCTATTTATGCACAGAGTGTGGGACTCCCATGCGCGACTGAATTACCGACTAAACGCCTCCCCTGTCAACCTGAGAACCCAGTCTGGAACCGTTTGACACATTACTTCGGGCCAGGTCTCGTTTTGTTACGCCGTGGGGCGCCTTCAAGCTGGGGAGTCCCTTTCCTAGCGGGAGGGGAGAGGGGAAGAGGAAGTACCAGAAGAAAGATCCCCCAGCCCCAGCGCCCCTGGCTGCTGTGAGTCCCTTTTATATTTTAGGACTGCCCGAGCATAATGTACCACCTGGTTCCATTTGTCAACCGATTCGAGCATCGCCGCAACTATATTATCCGGAGTGAGCTCTCCCGTCTCCCTGTTGAGTTCCCTTCGCAGCCTGACCCATTTTGTATACGCAAAAAATGTGTGGCAGGCATTGTCCTTCTCTCCCAGGCAATACCGACAATCGGGGGACCGTGACTTACCAATCTTGTGCAGGTAAGACTGAAAACACTCATGTCCGCTCAAAAGCTGGGTCAGACAGGAGTCAGTCTCACCATGCCTTCGATTTAACCACGGTCTCACATCTGGGATGAGGCGCGTAGTCCACCTTCCCTTCGTGCAATTCTCCCAAGACTGCTGTCAATCGTTGAGTGAGCGCTGTCTTTCTTCGCGGAAAACCATCTCCCTCGCATCCTCAGTGTGACGCAGATATATATAGCGGCGCTCTCTAGCAAGGAGGCCCCATTATTGAGATCATCACAAGCGGCACCTCATAAATCATACTCCCATAATCACCATACATTTATCTCCATTAACTAGCTTCTATTCTCATCAATACGATCACTAGAAGCCATTTCCAATTATCACCTAATAAAATTTAACCACAAGTACTAATAGCCTTAACTGACTCCATATCACGTGTGAAAAAACATCCTCAAGAATATATGTCACAGATGGATGCATGCAAGTGCATGCGATAAGAAAACAAAACGCTGCGGAAGGTACTTGAGATTGTAAAGGATCATCTGTAGAATACAGACAGCCATGCTAATAATTTATGGGTACTACTACATTGACATGGTAAATTGATAAAAAAATATCATGGGAATATTTAGGAATTGATATCCGTATTCTCTTTGTAATGAGAAAAATTCAAATAATTAAATGAATGAATGAATAAATAAAATTTATATGTAAGCTCTATAGATTATTACAACTAAGACAAGACTAAAAGCAATGAATATATAGGAAACCCTTCCACTATGGATGAATAAAAAACATGGATAGTATAATTATCTACTGCTAAAAGCGTCAAAGGCTAGCTCCTATTAACATCAAACATAAATATTAACGCTATGTAACACACGCTGAGAAATCTAGATCTTTAATCCACACGTATTAATTGAAATGCGTAGGACTATCCGAGACAGGAATCATTTTTCTAGTTTTAATATTTACCATCACAGGCTGTAAAGGCTAAGGATGTGCACCTACTGTTTAAAGTATACAACCATCAAGACTAGGTCCACTTTTTACCATTAGAGGCTACTAAGACCCAGAATACTTACCTGCTTAACCAAGACACAGATGTTTATTTACCTAAGACACATACCTTCTAATCCCCGGCTCCCACCTATGCTAATTCAATACATACACCTACATACCTAAGGCCCAAAGCTACACTAATCTGATACACATATCCGCATACACAAGACACACACCCTCGCCGCAACCATCCATGACATCCACACCTATTCCGGACTCACACCTTCTCATTCCAGGCACCTACCAATACCACCCTAATACAAGCACCCACCCACCCAAGACGCACACCCTAGATCACATTTGAAATTTGTATGGAAAATTTGATTTACAACCAGGCATTCTACACCCACTTACTTAGCAACGAAAACGGCAAATAAATGTAAACTAACGCATCCTAAATTTTTTTCGGAATTTGAACAAAACTTTGTCCTATTCGTAATTGAATTCTAAAATCAAAAAATTTAAATCGACATTTTAATCAATTATCAAATATACCTACATGTCCAAAAGTAGATGTAAAGGTGTTAATATCTTCAATACCACATCGAGTCTAAAATTATGAGATACTTGAAATTTGTGCAAATATTAATTTAAGAGTAGCTATCTTACACTTTTATTCAAATAAATGATGTCATTATTCTTGAAATGATCTTCGCAAACTTGCGAACGTTTCATTTCCAGATTTATCCCGAGAATTCAGCACCACTCCATTCTTGCACTATTATTCAGAATTCTTAAATGATAAAATGTTACAATAAATTATGACCCCCTTAAAAAAATGCTATTGTACCGCTTCTGCTTTAAGCCATGGGATATGCGGCAAAATATGAAGCAATCAAAACAATAAATAGCAAATATTTTTGAGCAGAGAACTATTGAAACTAATATTTCTCACGATTATAAATCAATGAAACTATCAATTTTTAACTAAAGTACGATTTTCCGCTCACACCACTATTGAAATTCGTTCAACACGGAACCGAACAGCACATTGTCATTTTCAAAAGTTTAACTCACTTGATTTGATAAAATTTCACTATACATAGTCCTGCCATAAGTTCTGTCACATAATTTCTCACATTGGCAACACGTTTACTTTATGAGTGACATTTCAATATCGGCCAGTTTTATAAACGTCATAATGTTGTTGACAGTTGATGGTCATCTAAAGTTTGTTCGTTAACGTGTGAAGATGGAATGGGATGTAAATGAAAACCGAATTGCAGTGATTGCACTACATAAGTGTGGGAAATCCGCGAGTGAAATTTTCTAGTTGTTGTGCCCGTTGAAAATAACGCAAAAATTTGTGTATCGTGCGATCCAGAGATATAACGAGATACAGACTATTGAAGATCGACCTCGTTCTGGACGTCCGCGTGATGTACGTGCTACTGCTACCATCAAAGCGGTCGAGAGTCGAATTCGTCGAAATCCGCTTCGTAAACAACGAATCATGGCTCGAGAGATGAACATCTCCACCCGAACTATGTCTCGCATCATAAAGTCGGACCTCATGATGAGTGCCTTTTGACGATCAACGGGACATTTGCTGACTGTGCAGTTGAAGCAAATTAGGAGCACCAGATCGAAAGAGCTGGTTGTACGGCAACAACAAACATCGAGAAATTTTACTTACCGATGAAAAAATTTTTACGGTGGAGGAATATTTCAACCACCAAAATGATAAGGTGTATGCCCACAGCTCCAGAGAAGCCCGAGAAGTTGCCACTAGGGTACAGCGAAGACATCATCAAGCATCAGTCATGGTATGGTGGGGTGTCAGCTACGAAAGGGTCACCGAGCTTGATTTTTGCGAGAAAGGCGTAAAAACTGCAGTGAAAAGTTATTAAACGGACATCCTGGAGGAATGTGTGAAGCCGCTATTCAACAACCGACATTGGGTTTTCCAGCAAGATTCTGCGCCAGCCCAGAAAGCTCGAACCACACAAGCGTGGTTTGAAACCAGTATTCCAGAGTTTATAAGTGCTACGGAATGGCCTTCTGGGACCCCAGATTTGAATCCCCTGGACTACAAACTGTGGGCGGAGTTAGAGTCCATGGTGTGCACGAGACGACACCCAAATATCGAGAGCCTCAAGCGATCTTTGACAGAAGCAGTAGCTAATTTTCCGCTAGAAACAGTGCGTACTGCTATCGATGACTGGCCCAACAGATTAAAGAGCTGTGTAAAGGCTAAAAGCGGCCAGTTTGAATAATTAGTTGCTTATATTACATCCATTAGTATGCCAAAATAAAATATATTTTCCTTTGTTAAAAACTCTTTTTCATTTATACAAAAATTGCCCATATACGTGTGACAGAACTTATGGCACGACTAAGTATATCGCGTGAAACTAACCGAAGAAGTATGTATTACGTTCACCACTAAAATATCCACTACCGTTTTCAAGCAAATCGTGAGAAAATGATACTTTTCGTAGATTGACAATGACGGACGCGCGAAGCCGTGAGCAAAATTTTGACATTTATAATGCATTCCGCTCCCCTCGCAAAAACCGCCACTAAAAGTAAAATATTGGTATTCATATACAGGGTTTTACACGGATGGACTTACTCCTCTTCTTTATTCGGGAAATAGCAATATTACAAAATATAAGCATTTGCTCATGCCGTGGTTGGGTGACAGCTATCGGAAGCTTGTCCATAGTAGGCCGACTAAGCCATATGCAAATTGCTGCCATATGGCTTCCATTCTAACGTCAGTTTTGAGCTTATATGAGCATAGCCTCTCCATTTGTTCCGTTCCTCAAAGGCAGAAACCGGGTGCATGATTGGAACAGGTAGCTAACAGGAACGGCCCGATGCTAATGGAACACTGATTTTTCTTGTCATCAACTCTCGCTGTCGATAACTTTGAGGCACAAGATAAAACCGGAGTGGACATCCATGTGTACACGTTGTCGCAACTACCCCTGCGACCGCCTGCCTAACTACGTGTCTTTTTCACCTACCCCTGCGACCGTGATTCGAAAGCTAGTTAAGGGGAACCCAATGGGTTGTCACAAGAAAGTAAACAAACGCTTATGCACTCGTAAATATGGTTTTATTGCAAATAACACTTCACAGAACAAGAAAATAGCATTGAATACAAATAAAGCATTATGGCCACTTAGGATAGAAAACACTGTCGTATCGATAACCCATCGTTTTCTATCAATAACGCACATGACACTTTTAATTCAGTTCCTCGCTCCGATTTACAATTTCACTCCTTAAAATGTTGTTATCCCTAAACCAGGTGTAATATTACTTTCACTACAGTCAATATGTACCTCCGAACACGTTCTCGAACCGAAAAAACGACTAAATTCCGAATCGTAACTCACGCGCTAGGTAAATTTCGCGTCCATGTTTAGTCGTCAAATTGACAATCTGGCTCTCGAGAGGAGAAATTGTAGAAATTATTGGAAATGAAATGACAATCATGCTCAGAAGGTGGTCGCATCATTTTCTATGGAGCTTATATGAGCATAGCCTCTCCATTTGTTCGGTTCCTCAAAGGTCGATAAGGAGAAATCCTCATATTATCAGATGATTTTTTTGCATTCGCTGTCAAATTCGGCTGTGAATCCGCGTAAACAAACTCGTTTGCTGTGGGATTTTTAGTTAAAATCAGTGAAAATTTGTGATTTGTGCGCTCTTCATGAACAAGACAATAAAAGACAATCTATCGGTTAGATTGCAAGTGAGAAAACTATATATTTCGACGGGAAAGAAGGAAAATGCAAATAAAGTTTCTAAAATCATGTGCATTGTGAAAATATGCAATATTAGAATACACCATCTGCCCACATCAGTATTATTTCATAGGTAAGTAACAACATAAAATGTAGAAAGCACAATACAATATTTAGAAGTGTTTTTTCACTCAAAATCACTGCTTCCAATTCATGCATGATTATGTTTACATTTCGGTGGCAACCATTTTATTCGATTAGTTTTCGCGTAGTAGCTCCTGCATTTTGGGGGCAAGTTTTCCTAGCATATTGCTTGAATAATTTTATTAATGAAATCAATTTTATTTCTTTTTCCAGGAGTCTGTTAGATGGTACTGTACATACAAATATATGGAGATGAAAAAATTATTAATGGACAACTATCTGAAAACTGTTTACTTTTATAAATCTCACCTGGATCTCAGACATATTTTTGTTTTTGCAGGCAAATGCAACGAGCTTAGCCACAGTATTGGTTTCAAGCGCCTCTCTGGATGCGGAAGCTATTTCATCCTCGAAAGCGGAAAGCAGAATCCCGGAATTGTTAGTATTATTCTTTTAACTGTAGGCATATATAGAATGAATTCCATTTATTATATTATTGAATTTTCAAGTGAATAAAAGTAATTTCAAATAATTGATCTTGATATTAACAAGCAGAAGGATATATGAACTCGCCAAGAAGATGCTTTGGACAAATAATTCGAATTTTGTATTAAAACCCTTGATCAATTTAATAGCCTATATCAAAGAGATAAATTTAATATCGGGGCGCAGGATAATTCATTTCGGGACTAATCACTGGTTTGAGAAATTCAACAGTAATAGACGACGTATTTACAACCAATATATGCTCAAATTTGTTCCCTCATATAAATTGAATCAAGATATCATTAAGCTATTTTTGATCCATTCGATCAAGTCTCGCCTATAGCAGTATACTGACTGTAAGGCAATTTACTGCCAGCTACGAGAAACTTTTATTTACTCTAAATAGTAAACTAGAAAATGTTCAAGCGGCATGCATCGGAAAGCAACTCTTTGTTGCATATGGTGGTGAACAACAAACGAAACTTCAGCTTGTTGGTTAAGCTTGTACTATTTCATTGCGAAATTAAAATCAGAATAAATTTCTGTTAGGCGATATCTTAACAAATTAGTATACCTTAGAGGCATGTAGTTCTCTCATACATAGCGAAGGTCAAGCTCAATGATTATATATTTCACCTTAATTCCACTGAAGACGATTATGAAACGTTCATTCTTTTATACATGTTCAGTATAAAAGAATGAACGATTATAATTTTAGTAGTAGTTGAATTTGTAATTACCTAAGGAATAGATTTATTTTTTGGTTATTAAATGTCCCTGGGAGTTCCTTTTTATCTAAATAAAGTTTTACAAACAATTCAAGTCCGAAATAGTAACATTATCAATCAATTATGCAATGGCAGTTAACTTTGAACTTTTCAAATATTTCTAAACTGTAGCTCCCTTTTTAGACTACACTCTTCCAAAATTAAATCGAAAGAGCAACGTTCGTGGCGCATCGGGAAATGATGACAAAATTTGAGTTAATGTTCCACTCCAGTGTTCCATTCTCAAAGGGACAGAGCATATCTACTAAATAGCAGCTGCAATTAGAACAAAATTTATTTCGTGCGGTACTTTTAGAGTAGAGAGAATTAGACTAAAAGCGCATATGTATGGTAAACAAAAACTTGAATTTGCATGCGATTGAACCTACACATGGTAAACTTTAATCCGTCTTTTGTACGTTTCTCCGCCTCTTTTCATTCTAACAGCGCTTCGATTGCAGGTCCTAGCTAGTATGTATGCTCTGCCTTGGAACAGGTAGCTAACAGGAACGGCCGATGCCAATGGAACATTGCTTTTCCTTGTCATTATTTCTCTCTGTCGATAAGACGAATCTTCATATCATCAAATTATATTTTTGCATTCGCTATCAAATTAGGCTGTGAAAAACCGTGAACAAACTCGTTCGGTGTGTAATTTTCATGTTCAGATCAGAGAAAATTAGTGATTTGTAAATTTTTCATCAACAAGACTATAAGAGACTATTTTTCGCTTAAATTGTAGGTGAGGAAAACTTTATATTTCGACGGAAAAATGGAGAAGTGCAAAAAAGTTTCTGCAATCATGTGCGTTGTGAAAACACGCAGTAATATAAGCCACCATCAGCCCACAGGAGTGTTATTTCATAGGTTAGTATCAAAATGCAACATAGAAAGGAAAAAACAATATTTTGAAGTGTTTTTTCACTGAAAATTATTGCCTCCAATTCATGCATGATCATGTTTACATTTCGGGGGGACCGTTTTATTCGCTTAGTTTTCGCTCATTACCGCCTTAAGCTTGGGGCAAGTTTTTGTTGGCATGCTTCAAAAATTTTATTGATTAAGTCGATTTTATTGAATTTTTCAAACAAATTTTAAAATGATATGGCACATATATGAAGAAGAAAAAATATGTATATTTTATTATGTTCAGCATGTACAAAAATCACATTCTTAATGAATGAATGTTTTCCAGTTTCCTGCTAATGATGAAATGCACGGGCAACTAGGTGCAGTTTAATTATTCTCAACGGATGCAATGTGGAAATTCCCCTTATGGTAGAGATTAATGGACAACAATAGGTAAGTTGTTTACTTTTATGAATTTCTTCTGGAGCTCAGCCATATTTTTATCTATGCAGGCAAATCAAGTGGTGTAGCAGCTATATTGGTTTCAAGCATTTCGCTGGATGGGGAAGCTACTACATTATCGAGTATGTTGATAAGTTTATGTTAACTATGGGCTACTATTGAAGAAATGTAAATTTTGTAATTATTGTATTATTGTTTTCGTTGTAATCCATAAATGCTATTTATTACATTTTTATTCAATTTTCAAATAGTTTCGAAATAATTAGTCCTTATCTTTCCAAATATTTAGCATTTTTGAAATAATTCGGAGTTTGCTTTTGTTTGTCAACTGTATAGTGTTTTGAATTTAACCTCCCCCCTAAATCCATTTGTTTAGAAGGTATATGTGGAAATTATGTCAAGGGAATTCAATTTTGTAGATATTTTTCTGTACATGATTTAATTTGAGTAGAGGAATTGTCGAAATGAACTGTGCTCCGAGAATCAGATAATAACAAAGCTACGAGTGAAGAAAGTTTCTTGAAAGCACTCAATGATAAGAACACAAAATTCTGTTTGACACTGGAAAATTTCCTCTTGGCAATATTTCAACGAATTAGTACATTTTAAAGGCATGTAGTTCTTTCACACATAGCGAAGATCAATCTTAACGATTGTATATTTATCTCAAAGAAGGCAGTATAAATCCCGTGGGACCGAAATTGCGCCTTGATTCCGCCGAAGGTGGTCCGAAGCCCGGTTATGAAAGGAAGAGGGACTATAATTGTAGTAGTAGTTGAATTTGTAATAACCTGAGAAACAGCTTTATTTTTCGGATATTAAACTCACTGTGAAGTTTCTATTTATTTAACTAACGTTTCGCAAACTAGTAATGTCTGAGATAGAAACATTATCATTCAATTATGCAATGGAAGTTAGCTTTTACAAATTCAAAATTTTCTAAATTTTAGCTCCCTTTTTGAACTACCCCGTTCGAAAATTACATCAAATGACCAACGTTCGTGGTGCATCTGAAAATGATGGCAAAATTTGAGTTGACGTTCCACTCCAGTGTTCCGTTCTCAAAGGTGCATGCGCTCCATAGATGTCAGAGAGAATGGATGCGAAATCTTAGGGAGGGAAGAAAAGGAGTAAATGGTAGTCCAAAAATTTCCGAATATCGGCAATGAATCTGGAAGGCTTCCTAGACAGTTTGGTAAGGGCTTACGCCAAGGGTAGTCTCAGAAAAACAGGGGCGAATGAAATCAAATGGCGGGAAAATTCAAATTAATAGCACCATGAGAAAAATATTTAACTCAAAATGATTTTACATGTTCTTTTAGTTTCTCATTTAAGGTGTCTAAGGCAAATTTGATACTTAAATTATACTTTGGACTGGTTGCAAGCAATGAAGATGTATTTTCAGAGATTATTGATAAAAACCTAATAAGATAATGAAGAGCAACTGTTTAATTTTCTGACGAATATTGGAGTTAGGAGATTTAGACACAAACAACGTGAATCAAATATTGAAACAAATAAATCAGATCAAAAAATAACGTTGTGCGTATCTTAATTCGTTTCCAGGTCTGGAAGACAGTTTAATTTGTAGCAATATTTTTCCCATGTAGAAATATTCATGGCAACAGTTTTTCCTTACATATTGTACTGTGAATCGTTTTATTCAGTTTTTGGTGAAAAGAACATCTTTTGGACTTTTTTTAAGATATAAAATAATACCGATCATATGTTGTTTAGAGTCCCTGAATAATTCCTTTTCAAAAAAATACTTTTGAACTTATATTAAAATTTAAAATATTATTTTCTTCCCGAACTATTTTCATCATTTGTCATCAGTTTGATATTTCGTTGAAGGATGCTTACCGTCTCTTGGCAAATATGTTTTAAATTTTCCGAAGGTGTTTTCATGTAGCCTTTTGTTCTGTAGGCCATAAGCGAATTTTCCGAAAACTCGCCTTCAATAGAAACTAAAACCTCCGTGAATTTTAAGGTTTTTTTCTATTTTAAAGACGACAAAACCAGCGATGCAATCTACGTCATAGGAAACATATTCAGTTGATTTTGTGGGATAATTAGCACAGATATGTTCCATCATGAATTGCTTTACCTCAAAAGAAGAACATTCCGAAAGCATACCGATTTGCTCATATATAAATTTAAATATTCAGTTTTCTCGCGTTTTTCTAAACTGGAAAGAGAATTCTAGTAATTATACCAGATAAAATTACTCATATTGTATTGCACATGGCAGCATTAAAAGAATTAAAGACATAATCGTACTTCTTACTTCTGTTTTTTGTTTATAATTTCCCAATTTAAGTTGATATAATATTTGAAGGGAGATTTGGAAGAAAATAGATTCGTTCTCAATACGATTTGAGAATAAATCTATTGACGTCCGATCATTTACCCAAGACTACACATAAATGTTAATACTAACATAAAACTATGATAGCAAAATATTGTTTATCATGCCGAAACTTTTGACTATGCAGTCAGTTTCAATGGAAATCTCGAACGAAAATGATTAAATTGGTGTTCAAATATAATGCAGGAAAAATTTACAATCGTTAAATTCGGCTTTACGGCCATCATCATATTTGGGCCAGCATTCAATAGAGCCATATCCTAAAACAATAAAACGCCGAAATCAACGAAGCATGAAATATATTAGAAGTTTACGCTCTCAAAACTGTTCGCAAGCAATGAAGCCGTTGTCAAATTTTCATTGATGTTGTACTGCGAAAAGTCTCAAATATAATTAAATCTAAAATTCAAACTCAAATCTTACATTTCCCACGTTGGATTCAGACATTGCTTTTATTTTTCAGTCGCTAAGTCTACCTTGAACAAGTCCAAAAAACCACAATGTTTCTAGTTGTCAAAATAATATATAAAATACACCTACAATTCCGGAATCTGGCCTTCACCCCATACAATTTGACAAGTCATCAATGGCTGCGTGAACGGTATTTACAGTATACAAATCCTGAAATCAAATATTGATACAAAATATGCGTAAAATTTTCATGTAGCCATTACATACATCCCCTGAATCTGGCATCACATCAATACTGTAAGATGTATAAATTATTTCTCGCTGATTGGTTCGATTCGAAGTCTGAACAAAAAATTTATAATTGATGTTGCATACCATATCTTAAAAATTACCCTCTCCAGGCCTCCCATACATATCACTACAGCTGAGGGGCTTGAAGCAACATTAATCTACAATTTTAAAATTAATAATGACATTACGGAAAAAACCATATGCCTCCACCTCAAAAATAATTCCATTTACCATGGACTTCAGAAAATATTTTCTAAAACATAGACGATTTAAATTTAATATAAGAAATTCGTGCGTTTTTCAAATTTGATTTAGAGCCCAGTAAATCATTCAGATGACTAATGCTCGCGATTTCGTTGTTTCTGGACCGAGTCCTGAAATTGAGCGTGCTAAATGTAATCTTCGGGTAACATGACACTTACACTCTTCAGGACAATTGATTCATTCACCGAAACCGAAGAAATTGTTTCACAGTCGCACTAAAACTAGATACTTAGCAACGAAAACAGCAAATAAATGTAAACTTACACATCCTAAACTATTTTCGGAATTTGAACAAAACTTTGATCTATTCGTGATTGAATTCTAAAATCAAAAAATTTAAATCGACATTTTAATCAATTATGAAATATACTTACATGTTCAAAAGTAGATGTAAAGGTGTTAATATCTTCACTTCCACATCGAGTCTAAAATTATGAGATACTCGAATGTTGTGCAAATATTAATTTAAGAATAGGTATCTTACACTTTTATTCAAATAAATGATGTCATCATTCTTGAGATGATCTTCGCAAACTTGCGAACGTTTTATTTCCAGATTTATCCCGAGAATTCAGCACCACTACTGAAATTCGTTCAACACGGAACCGAAGAGTACATTGTCGTTTTCAAAAGTTTAACTCACTTGATTTGATAAAATTTCACTATATATCGCGTGAAACTAACCGAAGAAGTATGTATTACGTTCACCACTTAAATATTCACTACCATTTTCAAGCAAATCGCGAGAAAATGATACTTTTCGTAGATTGACAATGATGGATGCGCAAAGCCGTAAGCAAAATTTTGACATTTATAATGCATTCCCCTTCCCTCGCAAAAACCGCCTCTAAAAGTAAAATACCGGGATTCACGTACAGGGTTTTACACGGATAGACTTACTCCTCTTCTCTCTCTTAGTACGAAATGCATCGTGAGAATTGAAGCACTTTATGATGTGGCGTGATGTTGGCACGTTATCAGGTGTTGATTCAAATTTCAAATAAATTTGACATGACGTCTCCTATCAATTTTCGCATCTTGAACCAAATCAATTTTCCGCGCCAGTATTCTAACTTGAACGATATAAAAGATTCAACATGACATACCCTACGAAAGATACGTACCTGACATGCTTCCTATAGCTGTTTTCACAATCCCACACACATCGCTACATTTTTCATTTCCCGACCCAAAAACACTCGCGATCCCTGGCAAACTTTAAAGTTTAATTGATTAACTCTTTTGCAACACTTTTGCACTATATTCAACGTGGTTTATCTTAAAAAATTGTTTTGTCTACAATTTCTAATTCAACTTGATTAGACGTTTCCCATCATTGTGGAATTTTCACGAATCATATGTTTTCAATCATATGGTCGACATTTTGTTGACGATTTGGTGGTTAAGTTACAAGAGGATTGGGATTGTCGTGAGAGCAACTAGAGAGCCACTTGAATGTGTGGACTCTCTAACAGCGTGACTACATGCAGTTAAAGTACTTCACTCACGTATAGATGAAAATAAGCTCATTTTGCATCCATTACTTTATATGTCTTTGATGCGCTCCTGAAAAAACTAACGTAAGACGCATTCCGTCCATAGTTGAAATTCACCTTGCACTATCCACTGTACTCCTACACTTTTCAAGACGAGCAAATGAAGCACATGTTTTGCACCTTCCACTGATAGTTCAAAGTTAAGAAGTAAGCAAACTCCTATTCATTCATTTTGGAAGGCGATATAAATAATACGGTTATAAGAACTGAAATAATTTCCATTTCACTAGAAGCGCTATTGTGTTCTCCCAGCACCATCTGGACTTCACTGTAGAAATCCGTCTCGAAACCATACAAAACCTCGAATTCTCGTTGGCTCCTCCACAATTCTTCATATACCGCCATGTAAGCTAGCCAGCAAAGTCGGCCTACTAATGGTCATGTGTGGGGTAGTAAGTACTGCTGCCATATGGACTCCTATCTTACGTCAGTTTTGAATGCATTTCGTATCCATTCTCTTTGATATCCATGATTGGAAGAGGGAGAAATATAATGATTTTCTACTTTCTGATCGAACGCGGAACCGACCTCTCATCGGTTCTAGACGTTAAGTCTGAGTAGTGCCAACGGATGGTACCAACAGGTCAACCAATCCGTGCACCGTAACCCATTCATGCGGTGACTGCTTGTCGGCCAGCTAGTTCGGAGAGGATTTCGGTCGCGGGTCTCCGAATGGATTACGCTCAATTACAATATTTCAGTCACCTGAACTTGCCCGTTTTCCAAACGCGTCAACAATTACTCATCCAGAACGAGAAACCTACATTACGTTAATTCTGGATGGGATCTATCCACAGATCTCAAATCAAAAACGCTACAAAATCCCATAGGCGCGTTACCGATTCACCGACGCGGTACCGAAAAATATGCTACTCGAACTTAACCCGAAGAAAACTACTCTAAAGAAATGACGAAACAATCAAAGGTACCGCGTACCGCGCGCGACGCGAAACCGACTTCAGCGGATTTGTCGAAACCCTACCCTCGCGACGGCATACTTACCCTACACTCTCTATTCCCACTGAAAAAGAAGAGTCACTGAAAAGGAAAGTCGTGGGTTAACTTAGCAATTCATGTTGTTATATATATTTTTCAAAAGAACAAAAATCGTTTTCTTTATACAAATGTTTTAAAGATCATACAATTAATGTTCGGCAATTTTTCGCATTTATAGCTGGGTATGCTTCGATACTTGTATTATCGAAAGTATGAAGTTAGTCGTTTCTAATAATTAATGTTCATTCGTTTCGAAATAAACATTTTTTTTTTCGATTTCAAATTAGACTATTAATGTTTTGGTCATATAGCATTCCGCAATTTGGATAATCAAAATTTTAACCCAAAAATATATGTATATAAGCGCGATCACGAAGAATTTCTCTATTAAGACTATTCATTTCAATTATCTACTAATGCACCTTAAATATTGGTTTGCTTCTTTCGTAGACTGATTTTGTCGCGTGTTTTTGTAACGCATAACTAACGCTAAACAAGTCTCTAATTTTCCTACATACTAACTAACGATTCCTTCGATACAATATAAATTTCTAACCAAGGTATTCTACTTAAAGTAATAGTATCTCTTGTTTTCTACAGTTTGATAATCCGTTTGTATTAAATGGAAATTTTCCCTCTGTTTTTGTTTTTTAGCACTCATCTACATCAACTATAAAAACAAATTAATAAAATCGTGTGCCAGTCTACATGCGTTTCGTCTACATGCGTTTCGTCTAAAAGCAACCAAAATAAGGAGAATTCAAACACGAAAAGTGTTTCTGATAAATGTCATCTCTCGTATGAATTGGACGTAAATGTTCTACCTTTTAATGTCTTTAATTTATAGTTATGCCTAAAATCAACGAAAGTACGATTTTCCGTCGTTTTTTTTTTTTTGATTATCTAGATAGCATTCTGTCATATAAAATTAATTAACCTCTATAATCTAAGGTTTCAAATGAATTTGGTATGCATTTATTCATATGATTAATAACTGACCGGTGAACAATTTTCTTACGACCATTTTATATTTGGAATAACTTCATGCTTTCTTTCGAGTAGATAAAAATGGTTTCTTACTTTATGTATAGTTATGTTTAAACAATAAATTAATATTTTGCTTGTAATAAGAATTTAAATGCGTCGATGTGCGACATCAACAGGCGATAGCGTAAATACACGCCTAAACTTACGATGTTAAAACTATTCCTGTCAGCAAATATAATCTACTTTATTTCGGTTGTTTTTCTTATCCGACAGTTGAAATGGTTCTTTTTCTAAGGGCATTCAGTCGGAATTTTCGCGCATTTTTTTTTTTTTTATATAACTGGCCGGTTACAAGGGTTCGGGATCGGAATCACTTCGATTCCTGGGCGTAGGCGTCACATTACACATTCCCCCCCCCCAAAATCGAAGTAATTACGATCCCGTCTCCTATATAAAAGGTCTTGGTTAGGGCCGTGGCGGGTCGAAGGTCGGTTTCGAAGGATAGGCTACAACCATGTTCGTGAAGACTCGACAGTGACTATATAGTAGGGAGTCGGGTGTTATTCGGAGGTCTTCGTCTAAGCAGAGATTTGGGGTAAGCCAAGGTTTCTCGTGGGAATTAGTTGCACTTCATCGTCTAAGGTCTTTTGCGTGGTAAATTCCCAGGGTTTTACCAGTCATGTCCGCGATGAGGTATCGGGTGGGGCTTATGACTTGTATGACTCGACACTTCACGAATTTCTTGTCTAGTTTGGCATTGTAATGTCGGGTGGCATCGCTCTGTCGGAAGTTTCGACGATATATTTCGTCGCCGGCCTTAAAGCCAGAAGGATGAGATCGCAAGTTGTACCGCTCCTCTCCCATCCGTCTACTTTCTTCAATCTTCTCCCGCAGTTGATCTCGCAGAAGTTGGAGCTTTTCGTGCGGTTCTAGAACCACGATTGGGTCCTCTAGCGATTTCAGTTGCCGCAATAGCCGGTAAGCGCTCCCATGACAGATCATGTACTGGCCGAACACTGCGAAATACGGCGAAATGCCGGTAGTGGCGTGGTACGACGAGCGCAGCGCACTAGTGATGGCGGACAATTTGCGATCCCAGTCCTTCTGATTCGGGTGGACATAGGCACGAATGGCCGCTATGAGCGTACGATTCAGTCGTTCGGATGCGTTGGCTTGTGGTGAATAGACGGCAGTTCGTTGGTGGATGATGCCGTATTTGGACATTAGGTCTCGGAACTTGCTGGAGGTGAACTGGACCCCATTGTCGGAGACAAGTTTCTCCGGAACTCCAAACATGTGAAAGACTCGGTTCTCCAAGAAGCTGATTATAGGTCCAGTGTGCATGTTACGTAGGGGTTCTATGATAGGGAATTTAGAGAGCTGGTCCAGGACCACGACAGCTCCCGTGTGACCAGAAGCAGATCGAGGGTAAGGACCGATAAGATCAATGTACAAGCGCTGGAACACGCGTTCGGGAACCTCAACCTTACCCATGGGTGGCCGAAGAATGGTGTTGGGCGCTTTAGTGCACTTGCATAGCTCACAAGAGGCTACGTACGCTTTTATCTGTTGTGCCATCTTAGGCCAAAAGAAACAGGTTTTCAACCGCCTAAGTGTACGACCGTATCCGCCGTGCGCACTTGATGGGTGGTCATGAGCCCGTCTGATAAGATCAGTGGTTAATTCTACGGGCACCCACAACTTCCACTGTTCTTCTTCTTGTATGGGGTCTCCGGATGCGTGTCCCATCCGCTTATAAATAAATCCATCCGTCAACCGCAGTTCAGGAAGCTGGGGCAGTTGGTTCTGGATAGTGTGAATCAGTTGGGTGTAGCTGGCTGACTTGAAGGCAGGATGGTCCAAATCGATCAATTGGGGGCTGTCGTCCTCTTGGACCAACTCGGCTCCTTCAGGAGCGAACATTCTGGATAGGGTGTCGGGGACTACATGCTGGCTTCCTTTTCGGTGGCGAATTGTGAAGTCAAATGCCTGTAGTTTCAGTGCCCACCTTGCCAATCTGCCGTTGAGATCAGTCTGGCTCATTAGCCATTTCAGAGAAGCGTGATCCGTAACGATTTCAAAGGTGTGTCCCTCCACATAGGCTCGGAAGCGTTTCACTGCCAACACTGCCGCTAAACATTCCTGCTCGGAGACCGTGTAATTTCGCTGGGCTGGGTTCAGCTTGTGAGACATGAAGGCTATAGGTCTCTCCTCGCCGTCTTGTGCAACCTGGACTAAGACTGCTCCCACCCCATGTTGACTCGCGTCACAATGGATTGAGAACGGTTTGTCAAAGTCCGGGCTGTGCAGTACGGGGGCTGTAGTCAGACTCTGCTTTAGCTCTTCAAAGGCTCACAAGCTGGGCTCTTCCCAGACGAATTTACGTCCCTTACGCAGCATGTCGGTCAAAGGAGTGGTAATGGTGGCATAGTCACGTACAAAACGCTGGTACCATCCGCATAAACCTAAGAATCGGCGTAACTGTTTGGTGGTCTTGGGTAGTGGAAAAACGTCAATCGCTTGAGTCTTTTCCGGATCGGTCTTGATATGGCCATGCCCAATGATGTGACCTAAATACTTCACCTCCGTCATCACGAACTGGCTCTTCCTTATGTTGATGGTTAATCTTGCCCTCCGGATGTGTAGAGCCACCTCCTGAAGCAGGTCGATGTGTTCATCGAAGGTCTCGGTTATAAGCAACAGATCGTCCAAGTAAACGAAAACTTGGTGCCGCAAATGAGGTGGTATCACCTTATCCATAAGGCGCGTCATTGTTTGAGGGGCATTACACAATCCGAATGGCATGGTCACGAATTGATATAGGGGCCGACCTGGGACTGTGAAGGCTGTTTTCTCCTTTGAACCGGGGTCTAAAGGAATTTGCCAGAAGGCGTCCTTGAGGTCTAAGCTCGTGATGAAATGGGCTTTAGGCAATCGACTCAAAATGCCTTCGATCAACGGTAGAGGATATGCGTCCTTGACTGTGACGGCGTTCAAGCGTCTGGCATCTAAGCATAACCGGACCTTGTTCGGCTTGACCACTAAGGTGACTGGGGAAGCCCACGCGCTCTGTGATTCTTCGATTACGCCTAATGCTAGCATTCGATCCACTTCGGCATATAACGATTTTTCCTTCGCCGGAGATATGGCGAAATGTCTTTGTTTTATGGGTTTCGCATCCCCCACATCTATAGTGTGGAACACCAGGGCAGTCCGCCCGAGACCTTTCTTCTCGTGCGAGGGAAAAGCCGATATAGCCGAGTCGAGACGCAGTTGCTGAGTCACATCCAGTGTATGCCGTAGTAAGTTAGTGGGTTGAGATTGGTCAGGAACGGTGGTGACGGACTCCAGGGTCGAACCGGAAAATAGTGCCGGGGCCAAGTTAAATTTTCGAACGAAATCCACTCCTAGGTAAAGATTCTGGGTCAACTGAGGTATAATGAAAAATTCCATAGGTTTAGTTACCCCTTTAAAGGTGACATCCGTCATAATTTTTCCCACTACAGAGTGAAGAGTTCCGTCCGCCGTGCTTAACCAGGAGGTGAAATGACGGATTTGGTCCGCGTGCTTTGCCAGTACCTCCCCTGCAAAATCGGCAGATATGCAATTCACACTGGCTCCCGTATCGACTAAGCCTGATACTCGTTTTTGCAGGAGGTGTACTGACGCATATGGCCGGACATCCTCCCTCAATAATTCGTCTAAGTATATGTCCTTCAACACTTTTCTCGACTGCCTGACTTTTCTCCAGAAGCTCCGCATCCGACGCGTGGCTCGCTTGCTTCGCGGTGGGACAGTTGTGGCCAACTCCTCATGGAAGATGCGCTGTCGAGTAGCCAAGTAATTCCGCAGCCTGACATGAAAAGGTTTTACATGCCAAGGAACTTTCGCCTCGCTATTATTTCCCTGCGCGTTGGCCTCGGCGAAGGATGGCGTCGGTTGTGGAACTTCGGGAGAACTGTGGTTAGCGGTGCGAGTCAGCAGAGTTGGAGTCATGTTGGGAGCTGGGTCATAGCTGGTGATGAGGTCTGGATTGGTTCGTCCGGGGTTTAGGAGTGCCGACGGGTGGTCGCGGCACTCGGTGGCAAGTTTTTTCGCCCTTTGCAATTTGCACAGTCAGGTGCGTATGTGTCGGCCTTTCCGCATCGGTAGCAGAAAAGCGTTGCCTCCGCTGGACATGCATAGAACCGATGTCCCGGTTGTCGGCAGTTCCAACAGACCGTCGGGCTTGTAATTGCTTCAAGGGAGGGTCGATCAATCAGTGCTGGGTCCTCAAGCTCCGGTGGTGCTCCGCTCCTCGGTACTGGTACTGGATCAGCAAGCAGGTGGTCCGCTGCCATCAACTCCGCGGTGTGATGATTTCGGGGATTTGGTCCCGTTATGCGAGGTTGTGGACGGAAGGTACCACGCCGCTCATCAAAGTGTTCTTGTCTGCGGGCATGGAGGCGCAATCCCTGTATGGTGTTGATGGGAAAATGCAGAAGGCTGTTCTGGAGATCCCAGCGCATATTCTCTCTGATAATTTCTACCAATTCGTCCTCGGGCATGGTATTTCGCAGGCGAGTGCTCAATCTCACTATACTGGTGTAGTACTGGTCGAACGGTTCGTGAGCGCCTTGTTTCCGTTTCTTTATTTGCTCCCTTAGCTCTCTCTCAGTGAAGCCATCCTCAAATCGATTGCGGAAGGCTGCACTGAAAGAGTGCCAAGTGGGACGTGGCGTTGACTCTTTAAAGCTCCAGTACCAGTCGGCAGCGTCGCCGCTGAACAAAAGATGTGCATGCCGGAGGAAGGCCGAGGAATCACCTCCCAGGGTGCTGGATACCAACGCCTGAATCCGGAAAAGGAACCGGTCCGCCGATATCATATCGTTGAACCCTGTAAAGTTCAGGCGCCAACTCTCCATGATACGAGGCGTCGGGTCTCGAAAAGGTGCCAATGCGTTCCCGGGGGGAATCACATCCTCGATTGACCTGTGGTACTGAACTGCCTCGGGGGCTGGAGGTACCAACGGAGGTCCGGTACTGTGTCGCGGTCTGTATTCGGGAGCTCTGGGATCCATTCCCGAGTTCCTTGGAGGTGGGACCCATTGCTCGGATTGTCGGGAGTGGGGCATCGCCACACTGGGATTTGGCTCCCAGCCAAGCGGAGTTCTCACGCGGCTGGGTGGTTGGCTCAACGGGAGATTCTGGATCTTTCCCTCCAGGTTGCCAATCCTCTCCGACATATCCCTCATCAACGCCACGAGGGTGTCAATGGAGTGGGCGGAAGGCATGGTTGTCACCTCGGACACGACACTTGCAGCCGGAACTTCACCGCCTACTGCTCCTTGCAGGTCTAAGAGTGGTTGTGACGGTTCGGCTTCTGGAGCTCCTTTCGCCACTGCTCCACGCGTTGGTAGGGGCGTTCCGAGGGGGACGTCTAGGGCAGACCGATCTATGGGTCGCCGGCATAAGGGACACAGTTCTGACGTGAGGAGGAGCTGTTGTACACAGGCACGATGGAATAAATGTCCACAATCCAATCGCACGCTGTGTACGCCCTCCACTACGTCTTCGAAGCAGATCCCGCAGTTAGCTGGTTGGACCGTTTTGGATCTGGTCCAACGCTTGTCTGGGGTCCGCTTCGTTGCCATTTTGTGTGGGTTAATTGTGGTGCTAAAGTAAAATAAAAAAAAAATATATAGAATATACTTATTCCTACTAATAACTTATCACTAAATTAGTGGCCGTTAGTGGCGAGCTATGTATAGAAAATAGAAAAAGAGAGAGAGAAAAAAAAAATTATATGATACACACTTTCCTTTTCAGTGGTCGACTACTCCAACGGGAAAAGAGAGTGCGTGGTAATCTGTCGAAGAAAGGGTGCTTCGGTCGATTTACGAAATTTATCCCCATAACCCACATACATTACAAACCGTTTCTAATCTACGTTAAATGACTCGACGAGACAAGTGGTGGAGCTACCGTAACGACTTTGTACGCGGTCAAAATTCCCGACGCGTGGAAGCATTCCGGGCTTCGCAACTCCAGCATACGCCACCGAACGTTGAACCGATACCACTCGTCTAACACGCATAAGAAATAGTTAGAATCCTTCCGCGACATAAAGGCAAGGTAGCCTTCTATTTTCTTGAGAGTCCATGCTGATAGGTAAACCCATCAGACTGGCAGTTCCATCAAGAAAATAGAAGGTCCTTACAGGGGTTAACCTGGGACAACACATCGGAAGGATTCTGTCGCGAAGCAAAATCAAACAAAGGAGAGCGGAAGCTACAACTCACGTGAAGCGACCTCTAATGTGTATCACACAATTCCACTGCTCCTGATAGTGGGACTCGAGTACCAAAGTACCTTACATCCTCCGTAAAGGACCAACTCGTCAGAAGACGCGAAGTTCTTTCCCCCTTAGGATGTTTTCGGGCCCCACGTTGGGCGCCATTTGTAATGATTTTCTACTTTCTGATCGAACGCGGAACCGACCTCTCATCGGTTCTAGACGTTAAGTCTGAGTAGTGCCAACGGATGGTACCAACAGGTCAACCAATCCGTGCACCGTAACCCATTCATGCGGTGACTGCTTGTCGGCCAGCTAGTTCGGAGAGGATTTCGGTCGCGGGTCTCCGAATGGATTACGCTCAATTACAATATTTCAGTCACCTGAACTTGCCCGTTTTCCAAACGCGTCAACAATTACTCATCCAGAACGAGAAACCTACATTACGTTAATTCTGGATGGGATCTATCCACAGATCTCAAATCAAAAACGCTACAAAATCCCATAGGCGCGTTACCGATTCACCGACGCGGTACCGAAAAATATGCTACTCGAACTTAACCCGAAGAAAACTACTCTAAAGAAATGACGAAACAATCAAAGGTACCGCGTACCGCGCGCGACGCGAAACCGACTTCAGCGGATTTGTCGAAACCCTACCCTCGCGACGGCATACTTACCCTACACTCTCTATTCCCACTGAAAAAGAAGAGTCACTGAAAAGGAAAGTCGTGGGTTAACTTAGCAATTCATGTTGTTATATATATTTTTCAAAAGAACAAAAATCGTTTTCTTTATACAAATGTTTTAAAGATCATACAATTAATGTTCGGCAATTTTTCGCATTTATAGCTGGGTATGCTTCGATACTTGTATTATCGAAAGTATGAAGTTAGTCGTTTCTAATAATTAATGTTCATTCGTTTCGAAATAAACATTTTTTTTTCCGATTTCAAATTAGACTATTAATGTTTTGGTCATATAGCATTCCGCAATTTGGATAATCAAAATTTTAACCCAAAAATATATGTATATAAGCGCGATCACGAAGAATTTCTCTATTAAGACTATTCATTTCAATTATCTACTAATGCACCTTAAATATTGGTTTGCTTCTTTCGTAGACTGATTTTGTCGCGTGTTTTTGTAACGCATAACTAACGCTAAACAAGTCTCTAATTTTCCTACATACTAACTAACGATTCCTTCGATACAATATAAATTTCTAACCAAGGTATTCTACTTAAAGTAATAGTATCTCTTGTTTTCTACAGTTTGATAATCCGTTTGTATTAAATGGAAATTTTCCCTCTGTTTTTGTTTTTTAGCACTCATCTACATCAACTATAAAAACAAATTAATAAAATCGTGTGCCAGTCTACATGCGTTTCGTCTACATGCGTTTCGTCTAAAAGCAACCAAAATAAGGAGAATTCAAACACGAAAAGTGTTTCTGATAAATGTCATCTCTCGTATGAATTGGACGTAAATGTTCTACCTTTTAATGTCTTTAATTTATAGTTATGCCTAAAATCAACGAAAGTACGATTTTCCGTCGTTTTTTTTTTTTTGATTATCTAGATAGCATTCTGTCATATAAAATTAATTAACCTCTATAATCTAAGGTTTCAAATGAATTTGGTATGCATTTATTCATATGATTAATAACTGACCGGTGAAAAATTTTCTTACGACCATTTTATGTTTGGAATAACTTCATACTTTCTTTCGAGTAGATAAAAATAGTTTCTTACTTTATGTATAGTTATGTTTAAACAATAAATTAGTATTTTGCTTGTAATAAGAATTTAAATGCGTCGATGTGCGACATCAACAGGCGATAGCGTAAATACACGCCTAAACTTACGATGTTAAAACTATTCCTGTCAGCAAATATAATCTACTTTATTTCGGTTTTTTTTCTTATCCGACAGTTGAAATGGTTCTTTTTCTAAGGGCATTCAGTCGGAATTTTCGCGCATTTTTTTTTTTTTTTATATAACTGGCCGGTTACAAGGGTTCGGGATCGGAATCACTTCGATTCCTGGGCGTAGGCGTCACATTACAGAAAACTTTGAGGAACAAGATAAAACCGGAGCGGACATCTATATGTCCACGTTTTCGCAACAACCCCTGTGACCGCCTACCAAACAACGTGCGATTTTGCACCTACCCCTGCGACCGCGATTCTATAACTGGTTAAGAAGAATCCAATGGGTTGTCACAAGAAAGTAAACAAACGCTTAAGCACTCGTAAATATGATTTTATCGCAAATAACACATGCTAAAACCTGAAAAATTGCAGTGAATACTGTTAGAGCAGGAATGGGAGTACACGTTCAGTTGAATAAATAAACGTTGATTTTAGTTTAATAATTTTATTCTATTTAATGAGACGTTTATTTGCGAGCGTTCTACTCGAGTGATCGAGACGAACTGACTTAATCCAACGTCATTCGAGTATTTACAAAACTGACGATAGAAGAAGCCATATGGCAGCAGCGCTTACTACCACACACATGACCATTAGTAGGCCGACTTTGCTGGCTAACTTACATGGCGTTATATGAAGAATTGTGGAGGTGCCAACGAAAATTCGAGGTTTTGCACGGTTTAGAGACGGATTTCTACATTGAAATCCAGATGATCCGCGGAGAACACAATAGCGCTCCTAGTGAAGTGAAAATTATTTCAGTTCTTATACCCGTTTAGTTTTTATCGCCTTCCAATGTGAATTTATAGGAGTTTATTTACATCTCAACGCTGAGCTATCAGTCGAAGGTGCAAAACGTGTGCTTCATTTGCTCGTCTTGAAAACTTTAGGAGCACAATGGGCTATACAAGGTGAATTTATAGCATGCACGGAATGCGTTCCGCACGTTTTTTATTCGGAAAATAGTATATATGACGAAATATAATCATTTGCTAATGCCGCAGTTGGGTGACAGCTACCGGAAGCTCGTCCATAGTAGGCCGACTAATACATATGCAAATTGCTACCATATGGCTTGTATCTTTCGTCAGTTTTGAGTATTTATAAAGAAAACTGAGTCGCGCTCGGTTGCTACGCCAAGTACAGTTACGCACGAACGTCGTGTGTCTGTACACTCCAATGCAAAAACTCGCTGAACTCAATCAGCTCTAATAAACACGAATCAAAATTTATGGCTACTTGGGATAGAAAACACTTTCATATTGATAACCAATCATTTTCCAGCAATAATACACATTACACATTTTTATTTAGATCCTCGCTCCGATCTACAATGTCACTGCTTAAAATGTTGTTATCCCCAAGCCAGGTGTAATCTTACTTTCACTAGAGTCAATAAGTTGCTTCGGACAGGTTCTCGAACCAAAAAACTATTAAAGTCCGAATCGTATCTCACGAGCCAGTAAAATTTTGTGTCCATGTTTGGACGTCGAATTGACAATCAGCCACGCGAGAGGAGAAATTGGAAATTATTGGAAATGAAATGACAATCAGCCTCAGCAACGTGGTGATATGATTTCCTATGGAGCTTATACAAAACTGACGTTAGATAGGAAGCCATATTGCAGCAGCGCTTACTACCCCACACATGACCATTAGTAGGCCGACTTTGCTGGCTAACTTTTATGGCGGTATATGAAGAATTATGGAGGTACCAACGAAAATTCGACGTTTTGTACGGTTTTGAGGCGGATTTCTACAGTGAAATCCTGATGGCCCGCGGAGAACACAATAGTGCTCCTAGTCAAGTAAAAATTATTTCAGTTCTTATACCCGTTTAGTTTTTATCGCCTTCCAAAGTGAATTTAAACGAGTTTGCTTGCATCTCAACGCTGAGCTATCAGTCAAAGGTGCAAAACGTGTGCTTCATTTGCTCGTCTTGAAAGGTCTAGGAGTACAGTGGGCTATACTAGGTGAATTTATAGCATGCACTGAATGCATTCCGCACGTTCTTTATTCGGAAAATAGTATATATTACGAAATATAAGCATTTGCTAATGCCGTGGTTGGGTGACAGCTATCGGAAACTTGTCCATAGTAGGCCGACTAAGCCATATGCAAATCGCTACCATATGGCTTTCTATCTAACGTCAGTTTTGAGCTTATATGAGCATACGCTCTCCATTTGTTCCGTTCCTCAAAGGCAGAAACCGAGTGCATGCCTTGGGCAGAGCATATCTACTAAATAGCAGCTGCAATTAGAACAAAATTTATTTCGTGCGGTACTTATAGAGTAGAGAGAATTAGACTAAAAGCGCATATGTATGGTAAACAAAAACTTGAATTTGCATGCGATTGAACCTACACATGGTAAACTTTAATCCGTCTTTTGTACGTTTCTCCGCCTCTTTTCATTTTAACAGCGCTTCGATTGCAGGTCCTAGCTAGTATGTATGCTCTGCCTTGGAACAGGTAGCTAACAAGAACGGCGCGATGCCAATGGAACACTGCTTTTTCTTGTCATTATTTCTCTCTGTCGATAAGACGAATCTTCACATCATCAAATGATTTTTTTGCATTCGCTATCAAATTAGGCTGTGAAAAACCGTGAACAAACTCGTTCGGTGTGTAATTTTCATGTTCAGATCAGAGAAAATTAGCGATTTGTAAATTTTTCATCAACAGGACTATAAGAGACTATTTATCGCTTAAATTGTAGGTGAGAAAAACTTTATATTTCGACGGAAAAATGGAGAAGTGCAAAAAAGTTTCTGCAATCATGTGCGTTGTGAAAACACGCAGTAATATAAGCCACCATCAGCCCACAGGAGTGTTATTTCATAGGTTAGTATCAAAATGCAACATAGAAAGGAAAAAACAATATTTTGAAGTGTTTTTTCACTGAAAATTATTGCCTCCAATTCATGCATGATCATGTTTACATTTCGGGGGGACCGTTTTATTCGCTTAGTTTTCGCTCATTACCGCCTTAAGCTTGGGGCAAGTTTTTATTAGCATGCTTCAAAAATTTTATTGATTAAGTCGATTTTATTGAATTTTTCAAACAAATTTTAAAATGATATTGCACATATATGAAGAAGAAAAAACATTTATATTTTATTATGTTCAGCATGTACAAAAATCACATTCTTAATGAATGAATGTTTTTCAGATTTCCTGCTAATGATGAAATGCACGGGCAACTAGGTGCAGTTTAATTATTCTCAACGGATGCAATGTGGAAATTCCCCTTATGGTAGAGATTAATGGACAACAATAGGTAAGTTGTTTACTTTTATGAATATCTTCTGGAGCTCAGCCATATTTTTATCTATGCAGGCAAACCAAGTGGTGTAGCAGCTATATCGGTTTCAAGCATTTCGCTGGATGAGGAAGCTAGTACATTATCGAGTATGTTGATAAGTTTATGTTAACTATGGGCTACTATTGAAGAAATGTAAATTATGTAATTATTGTATTATTGTTTTCGTTGTAATCCATAAATGCTATTTATTACATTTTTATTCAATTTTCAAATAGTTTCGAAATAATTAGTCCTTATCTTTCCAAATATTTAGCATTTTTGAAATAATTCGGAGTTTGCTTTTGTTTGTCAACTGTATAGTCTTTTATATTCAACCTCCCTCTATATCCATTTGCTTAGAAGGTAAATGTGGAAATTCGGTCAAGGGAATTCAATTTTGTAGATATTTTTCTGTACATGATTTAATTTGAGTAGAGGAATTGTCGAAATGAACTGTGCTCCGAGAATCAGATAATAACAAAGCTACGAGTGAAGAAAGTTTCTTCAAAACACTCAATGATAAGAACACAAAATTCTGTTTGGCACTGGAAAATTTCCTCTTGGCAATATTTCAACGAATTAGTATATTTTAAAGGCATGTAGTTCTTTCACACATAGCGAAGATCAATCTTAACGATTATACATTTCACTCGAAGAAGGCAGTATAAATCCCGTGGGACCGAAATTGCGCCTTGATTCCGCCGAAGACGGCCCGAAGCCCGGTTATGAAAGGAAGAGGGACTATAATTGTAGTAGTAGTTGAATTTGTAATTACCTGAGAAACAGATTTAATTTTCGGATATTAAACTCGCTGTGAAGTTTCTATTTATTTAACTAACGTTTCGCAAACTAGTCAAGTCTGAGATAGAAACATTATCACTCAATTATGCAATGGAAGTTAGCTTTTACAAATTCAAAATTTTCTAAATTTTAGCTCCCGTTTTGAACTACACCGTTCGAAAATTACATCAAATGACCAACGTTCGTGGTGCATCCTTTGAGGAACAAGATAAAACCAGAGTCGACATCCATATGTACACGTTGTCGCAAATGCCCCTGCGACCGCTTACCTAACTACGCGTCTTTATGCACCTACCCCTGCGACCGTGGTTCTAAAGCTAGTTGAGGGGAACCCAATGGGTTGTCACAAGAAAGTAAACAAACGCTTATGCACTCGTAAATATGATTTTGTTTGAATAACACTTCACAGAACAAGAATATAGCATTGAATACAAATAAAGCATTATGGCTACTTCGGACAGAAAGCACTTTCGAATCGATAACCCATCGTTTTCTAGCAATAACGCACATTACACTTTTAATTGAGTTCCTCGCTCCGATTTACAATGTCACTCCTTAAAACGTTGTTATCCCTAAACCAGGTGTAATATTACTTTCACTACAGTCAATATGTACCTTCGGATACGTTCTCGAACCGAAAAAACCGACTAAATTCCGAATCGTATCTCACGCGCCAGGTAAATTTCGCGTCCATGTTTAGTCGTCAAATTGACAATCTGGCTCTCGAGAGGAGAAATCAAGGAAGTTATTGGAAATGAAATGACAATCATGCTCAGAAGGTGGTCGTATCATTTTCTATGGAGCTTATATGAGCATAGCCTCCCCATTTGTTCCGTTCCTCAAAGGGTGCATCTGAAAATGATGACTTAATTTGAGTTGACGTTCCACTGCAGTGTTCCGTTCTCAAAGGAACATGCGCTCCATAAATGTCAGAGAGAATGGTTGCGAAATCTTAGGGAGGGAAGAAAAGGAGTAAATGGTAGCCCGAAAATTTCCGAATATCGGCTATGAATTTGGAAGGCTTCCTTGATAGTTTGGTAATAGCTTAAACCAAGGATAGTGTCTGAAAAGCAGCGGCAAATGAAATCAAATGGAGGGAAAATACAAATTAATAGCACCATGAGAAAAACATTTAACCCAAAATGATTTTACATGCTCTTTTAGTTTCTCATTTAAGGTGTCTATGGCACGGTTCCAGGCTAGGCTCTCAGATTGACAGGGGAGGTGTTTAGCGGATAGTCCAAGGTTATCCTCGATGGGAGTCCCACACTGCCAGACTCGGCGGGCGTAAATGCCTTCACCTCCGTACCACAAAAATAAAGGTGTCTAAGGCAAATTTGATACTTAACTTATACTTTGGACTGGTTGCAATCAATGAAGATGTATTTGCAGAGATTATTGATAAAAACCTAATAAGATAATGAAGAACATCTGTTTAATTTTCTGACGAATATTGGAGTTAGGAGATTTCGACATAAACAACGTGAATCAAATATTGAAACAAATAAATCAGATCAAAAAATTAAGTTGTGTGTATCTTAATTCGGTTCCAGGTCTGGAAGACAGTTTAATTTATAGCGATATTATTTTTATGTGCCAATATGCATGGCAATATTTTTTCAATTAAATAATTTTTTCCTTACATATTGAACTGTGAATTGTTTTATTCGGTTTTTGGTGAAAAGAACATCTTTCGGACTTTTTTTAAGATATAAAATAATACCGATCATATGTTGTTTAGAGTCCCTGAATAATTCCTTTTCAAAAAAATACTTTTGGACTTATATAATTTTAAAATTTTATTTTCTTCCCGAGCTATTTTCATCATTTATCATCAGTTTGATATTTCGTTGAAGGATGCTTACCGTCTCTTGGCAAATTTGTTTTACACTTTTCGAAAGTGTTTTCATGTAGCCTTTTGTTCTGTAGGCCATAAGCGATCTTATTGAAAATTCGCCTTCAAAAGAAATCAAAAACTCCGTGAATTTTAAGGTTTTTTTTCTATTTTAAAGACGACAAAACCAGTGATGCAATCTACGTCATAGGAAACATATTCAGTTGATTTTGTGGGATAATTAGCACAGATATGTTCCATCATGAATTGCTTTGCCTCAAAAGAAGACTATTCCGTAAGCGTACCGATTTGCTCATATATAAATTTAAATATTCAGTTTTTTCGCGTTTTTCTAAACTGGAAAGAGAATCCTAGTAATTATACCAGATAAAATTATTCATATTGTATTGCACATGGCAGCATTAAAAGAATCAAAGACATAATCGTACTTCTTACTTCTGTTTTTTGTTTATAATTTCCCAATTTAAGTTGATATAATATTTGAAGGGAGATTTGGAAGAAAATAGATTCGTTCTCAATACGATTTGAGAATAAATCTATTGACGTCCGATCATTTACCCAAGACTACACATAAATGTTAATACTAACATAAAACTATGATAGCAAAATATTGTTTATCATGCCGAAACTTTTGACTATGCAGTCAGTTTCAATGAAAATCTTGAACGAAAATGATTAAATTGGTGTTCAAATATAATGCAGGAGAAATTTACAATCGTTAAATTCGGCTTTACGGCCATCATCATATTTGGGCCAGCACTCGATAGAGCTAGATCCTACAACAATAAAATGCCGAAATCAAAGAAGCATGAAATATAATAGAACTTTACGCTCTCAAAACTGTCCGCAAGCAATGAAGCCGTTGTCAAATTTTCATTGGTGTTGTACTGCAAAAAGTCTCAAATATAATTAAATCTAAAATTCAAACTCAAATCTTACATTTTCCATGTTGGATTCAGACACTGCTTTTATTTTTCAGTCGCTAAGTCTACCTTGAACAAGTCCAAAAAACCACAATGTTTCCAGTTGTCAAAACAATATATGAAATACACCTACATTTCCAGAATCTGGCCTTAACCCCATACAATTTGACAAGTCATCAATGGCTGCGTGAACGGTATTTACAGTATACAAATCCTGAAATCAAATATTGATACACAATATGCGTAAAATTTTCATGTAGCCATTACATACATCCCCTGAATCTGGCATCACATCAATACTGTAAGATGTATAAATTATTTCTCGCTGATTGGTTCGATTCGAAGTCTGAACAAAAAACTTTATAATTGATGTTGCATACCATATCTTAAAAATTACCCTCTCCAGGCCTCCCATACATGAAACTATCAATTTTTACCTAAAGTACGACTTTCTGCTCACGCCACTATTGAAATTCGTTCAACACGGAACCGAAGAGCACATTGTCGTTTTCAAAAGTTTAACTCACTTTATTTGATAAAATTTCACTATATATCACGTGAAACTAACCGAAGAAGTATGTATTACGTTCACTACTTAAATATTCACTACCGTTTTCAAGCAAATCGCGAGAAAATGATACTTTTCGTAGATTGACAATGATGGATGCGCGAAGCCGTAAGCAAAATTTTGACATTTATAATGCATTCCCCTTCCCTCGCAAAAACCGCCTCTAAAAGTAAAATACCGGGATTCACGTACAGGGTTTTACACGGATAGACTTACTCCTCTTCTCTCTCTTAGTACGAAATGCATCGTGAGAATTGAAGCACTTTATGATGTGGCGTGATGTTGGCACGTTGTCAGCTGTTGATTCAAATTTCGAATAAATTTGACATGACGTCTCCTATCAATTTTCGCATCTTGAACTAAATCAATTTTCTGCGCCAGTATTCTAACTTGAACGATATAAAAGATTCAACATGACATACCCTACGAAAGATACGTACCTGACATGCTTCCTATAGCTGTTTTCACAATCCCACACACATCGCTACATTTTTCGTTTCCCGACCCAAAAACACTCGCGATCCCTGGCAAACTTTAAAGTTTAATTGATTAACTCTTTTGCAACACTTTTGCACTATATTCAACGTGGTTTATCTTAAAAAATTGTTTTGTCTACAATTTCTAATTCAACTTGATTAGACGTTTCCCATCATTGTGGAATTTTCACGAATCATATGTTTTCAATCATATGGTTGATATTTTGTTGACGATTCGGGGGTTAAGTTCCTAGAGGATTGGGATTGTCGTGAGAGCAACTAGAGGGCCACTTGAATGTGTGGACTCTCTAGCAGCGTGACTACATGCAGTTAAAGTACTTCACTCACGTATAGATGAAAATAAGCTCATTTTGCATCCATTACTTTATATGTCTTTGATGCGCTCCTAAAAAAACTAACGTAAGACCCATTCCGCGCATGGTTTAAATTCACCTTGCACTATCCACTGTACTCCTACACTTTTCAAGACGAGCAAATGAAGCACATGTTTTGCACCTTCCACTGATAGTTCAACGTGAAGAAGTAAGGAAACTCCTATTCATTCATTTTGGAAGGCGATATAAATAATACGGTTATAAGAACTGAAATAATTCCATATCACTAGAAGCGCTATTGTGTTCTCCGAGGACCATCTGGACTTCACTGTAGAAATCCGTCTCGAAACCATACAAAACCTCGAATTCTCGTTGGCTCCTCCACAATTCTTCATATACCGCCATATAAGTTAGCCAGCAAAGTCGGCCTACTAATGGTCATGTGTGGGGTAGTAAGCACTGCTGCCATATGGACTCCTATCTTACGTCAGTTTTGGATGCGTTTGGTATCCATTCTCTTTGACATCTATGGTTGGAAGAGGGGAGAGACCTTTTAAGAACAAGATAAAACCGGAGCGGACATCTATATGTCCACATTTTCGCAACAACCCCTGTGACCGCCTACCTAACAACGTGCCATTTTGCACCTACCCCTGCGACCGCGATTCTATAACTGGTTAAGAAGAATCCAATGGGTTGTCACAAGACAGTAAGCAAGCGCTTATGCACTCGTAAATATGATTTTATCGCAAATAACACATGAAAAATCTGAAAAATTGCATTGAATACGAATGCAAATTTATGGCTACTTGGGATAGAAAACACTTTCATATTGATAACCAATCATTTTCCAGCAATAACACACATTACACATTTTTGTTAAGATCCTCGCTCCGATTTACAATCTTACTGCTTAAAATGTTGTTATCCCTAAGCCAAGTGTAATCTTACTTTCACTAGAGTCAATAAGTTGCTTCGGGTAGGTTCTCGAACCAAAAAAACTACTAAAGTCCGAATCGTATCTCACGAGCCAGTAAAATTTTGTGTCCATGTTTGGACGTCGAATTGACAATCAGCCACGCGAGAGGAGAAATTGGAAATTATTGGAAATGAAATGACAATCAGCCTCAGCAACGCGGTGATATGATTTCCTATGGAGCTTATACAAAACTGACGTTAGATAGGAAGCCATATTGAAGCAGCGCTTACTACCCCACACATGACCATTAGTAGGCCGACTTTGCTGGCTAACTTACATAGCGGTATATGAAGAATTATGGAGGTACCAACGAAAATTCGACGTTTTGTACGGTTTTGAGACGGATTTCTACAGTGAAATCATGATGGCACGCGGAGAACACAATAGCGCTCCTAGTGAAGTAAAAATTATTTCAGTTCTTATATCCGTTTAGTTTTATCGCCCTCCAAAGTGAATTTATAGGAGTTTGCTTGCATCTAAACGCTGAGCTATCAGTCAAAGGTGCAAAACGTGTGCTTCATTTGCTCGTCTTGAAAGGTCTAGGAGTACAGTGGGCTATACTAGGTGAATTTATAGCATGCACTGAATGCATTCCGCACGTTCTTTATTCGGAAAATAGTATATATTACGAAATATAAGCATTTGCTAATGCCGTGGTTGGGTGACAGCTATCGGAAACTTGTCCATAGTAGGCCGACTAAGCCATATGCAAATCGCTACCATATGGCTTTCTATCTAACGTCAGTTTTGAGCTTATATGAGCATACGCTCTCCATTTGTTCCGTTCCTCAAAGGCAGAAACCGAGTGCATGCCTTGGGCAGAGCATATCTACTAAATAGCAGCTGCAATTAGAACAAAATTTATTTCGTGCGGTACTTATAGAGTAGAGAGAATTAGACTAAAAGCGCATATGTATGGTAAACAAAAACTTGAATTTGCATGCGATTGAACCTACACATGGTAAACTTTAATCCGTCTTTTGTACGTTTCTCCGCCTCTTTTCATTTTAACAGCGCTTCGATTGCAGGTCCTAGCTAGTATGTATGCTCTGCCTTGGAACAGGTAGCTAACAAGAACGGCGCGATGCCAATGGAACACTGCTTTTTCTTGTCATTATTTCTCTCTGTCGATAAGACGAATCTTCACATCATCAAATGATTTTTTTGCATTCGCTATCAAATTAGGCTGTGAAAAACCGTGAACAAACTCGTTCGGTGTGTAATTTTCATGTTCAGATCAGAGAAAATTAGCGATTTGTAAATTTTCATCAACAAGACTATAAGAGACTATTTATCGCTTAAATTGTAGGTGAGAAAGATGGAGAAGTGCAAAAAAGTTTCTGCAATCATGTGCATTGTGAAAACACGCAGTAATATAAGCCACCATCAGCCCACAGGAGTGTTATTTCATAGGTTAGTATCAAAATGCAACATAGAAAGGAAAAAACAATATTTTGAAGTGTTTTTTCACTGAAAATTATTGCCTCCAATTCATGCATGATCATGTTTACATTTCGGGGGGACCGTTTTATTCGCTTAGTTTTCACTCATTACCGCCTTAAGCTTGGGGCAAGTTTTTATTAGCATGCTTCAAAAATTTTATTGATTAAGTCGATTTTATTGAATTTTTCAAACAAATTTTAAAATGATATTGCACATATATGAAGAAGAAAAAACATTTATATTTTATTATGTTCAGCATGTACAAAAATCACATTCTTAATGAATGAATGTTTTTCAGATTTCCTGCTAATGATGAAATGCACGGGCAACTAGGTGCAGTTTAATTATTCTCAACGGATGCAATGTGGAAATTCCCCTTATGGTAGAGATTAATGGACAACAATAGGTAAGTTGTTTACTTTTATGAATCTCTTCTGGAGCTCAGCCATATTTTTATCTATGCAGGCAAACCAAGTGGTGTAGCAGCTATATTGGTTTCAAGCATTTCGCTGGATGAGGAAGCTAGTACATTATCGAGTATGTTGATAAGTTTATGTTAACTATGGGCTACTATTGAAGAAATGTAAATTATGTAATTATTGTATTATTGTTTTCGTTGTAATCCATAAATGCTATTTATTACATTTTTATTCAATTTTCAAATAGTTTCGAAATAATTAGTCCTTATCTTTCCAAATATTTAGCATTTTTGAAATAATTCGGAGTTTGCTTTTGTTTGTCAACTGTATAGTCTTTTATATTCAACCTCCCTCTATATCCATTTGCTTAGAAGGTAAATGTGGAAATTCGGTCAAGGGAATTCTGTTTTGTAGATATTTTTCTGTGCATGATTTAATTTGAGTAGAGGAATTGTCGAAATGAACAGTGGTCCGAGAATCAGATAATAACAAAGCTACGAGTGAAGAAAGTTTCTTGAAAGCACTCAATGATAAGAACACAAAATTCTGTTTGACACTGGAAAATTTCCTCTTGGCAATATTTCAACGAATTAGTACATTTTAAAGGCATGTAGTTCTTTCACACATAGCGAAGATCAATCTTAACGATTATACATTTCACTCAAAACAGGCAGTATTAATCCCGTGGGACCGAAATCGCGCCTTGATTCCGCCGAAGGCGGTCCGAAGCCCGGTTATGAAAGGAAGAGGGACTATAATTGTAGTAGTAGTTGAATTTTTAATTACCTGAGAAACAGATTTAATTTTCGGATATTAAACTCACTGTGAGGTTTCTATTTATTTAACTAACATTTTGCAAACTAGTCAAGTCTGAAATAAAAACATTATCATTCAATTATGCAATGGAAGTTAGCTTTTACAAATTCAAAATTTTCTAAATTATAGCTCCCGTTTTGAACTACACCGTTCGAAAATTACATCAAAATACCAACGTTCGTGGTGTCTTTGAGGAACGGAACAAATGGAGAGGCTATGCTCACATAAGCTCCATAGAAAATGATACGACCACCTTCTGAGCATGATTGTCATTTCATTTCCAATAATTTCCACAATTTCTCCTTCCGAGAGCCAGATTGTCGATTTGACGACTAAACATGGACGCGAAATTTACCTAGCGCGTGTGATACGATTCGGAATTTAGTCATTTTTTGGGTTCGAGAACGTGTCCGAAGGTACATATTGACTGTAGTGAAAGTAATATTACACCTGGTTTAGGGATAACAACGTTTTAAGGAGTGACATTGTAAATCGGAGCGAGGAACTCTATTAAAAGTGTAATGTGCGTTATTGCTAGAAAACGATGGGTTATCGATGCGGAAGTGCTTTCTATCTTAAGTAGCTATAATGCTTTATTTGTATTCAATGCTATTTTCTTGTTCTGTGTAGTGTTATTTGCAATAAAATCATATTTACAAATGCATAAGCGTTTGTTTACTTTCTTGAGACAGCCCATTGGGTTACCCTTAACTAGCTTTTGATTCACGGTCGCAGGGGTAGGTGCATAAAGACACGTAGTTAGGTAAGCGGTCGCGGTGGTAGTTGGGACAACGTGTACATATGGATGTCCATTCCGGTTTCATCTTGTTCCTCAAAGCGTGGTGCATCTGAAAATGATGACAAAATTTGAGTTGACGTTCCACTCCAGTGTTCCGTTCTCAAAGGTGCATGCTTAGGGAGGGAAAAAAAGGAGTAAATGATAGCTCCAAAAACTTCCGAATGTCGGCTATGTATTTGTAAGGTTTCTTTAATTGTAGTGGTAGTGGCTTAAAGCATGGGTAGTCTCATCACAAGAGGGGCAAACTTAATCATATGGCGGGAAAATTCAAATTGATAGCACCATGCCGAAAATATTTAACTAAAAATAAATTTACTATTTTATTAGTTTGATAAGTAACTAAACTTTGGATTAAAATGCAATCAAGGAAGATGTATTTTTAGAGGTTATTGGAAAATTTGAATCAGATAATGAAGAGCCACGGTTTAGTTTTCTGAGGTATATTTTTCAGCAGATTCCAATCGCCTTCGTGCTTATTATTGAACATTAATCTGACAATAATTTATAATGATAATAATGTATAAATACATTCGTAAATAGCCCACATACTCTTTAGCTAAATCAAAATGCTTTGTAAATTATTCTGAGTTATTTCCAGGCCGTTGGAATTGTTGTTGGTATTTTATTGATAAAATAATATTAACGGCAATACTCTTCCTGTTGAATATTATTTTCTTACATACCGTAAAAGCGAATTGTTTTATTCAGTTTTTGGTGGATAGAATATCTTTTTCACTTTTTTTTAGACATAAAATAATACCTGGTGTTGAGATACTTTTTGATGAACAAACATAAAAGGGAGTAATAGTGACCACTTATGAGCATACTTTGTTTGTACTTAGTGAATAATAGCTTCTCTAAAAAACGTTCTCTGATTGATATGTTATTCGCCTTTTTAGAAAAAATGTAGCATTTAATTACCATCCTAATTAAACAGAAGAAATCACATACAATGTTCACGTGGCATACTTTAATAAAACACTATTGTTAGTATTAAACAAGCGGAAAAATTATCTGCCCTAAAATAAAATTAAAATCCTGCAAAAAAATTTTCTTGTATTTATTCAAGCTGGAAAGTGAATCCTAATGCTTAGATAAAATCAATCTTCCATCTTTTTGATTAAATTACTTATATTTTATAAAGCACCATTATAAGAATGAAATGCAAAATGGTACCTTTTACTTCTTTATTTTTGTTTATTATGTTCAAATTTAAGGTGGTGTATTTAAATTTACATTAAAACTGCAAGCCGTGTGAACCATCTCCCGTTGACTTTTTTCATTTAGAAGCCTGAATAAAAAACGTCATAATTGATGCTATTTATCATATATTAAAACTTACACTTTCAAGGCTTTCCAAAGACAACGCTGCTGCTGAAGGGCTTAAATCAATATAAATATATAACTGGAAAATTATCATGGCGACATTATACAAAATATGAAAAGGTATCATGGGCTTCGTCAAAAGCACGTTCTAAAATAGAGGGGATTAAAATTTGCATTAAAATTTAGGATAAGAAATTCATACCTTCTCCAAATTCCGTTCAGATCCCACTTAAATATTTGGGTGAATACAATTGGAGATTTCATCATTTCCGGTCAGAGTCCTGACATTTAGGGTGTTAAGTGTAAGGTGCTGGCAACTATATGACACTTGAACTATCCAGGGCAATCAACTTATTCGCCGCTGAAGGAATTGTTTGGAAACCGCACTAAACTTAGCTTAACCGCTGAAGTTGATTTCTGAAATAAAGATAAATATAAATAAAACAATAGTCAAACATGAAATATACTTACATGTCCGAAAGCAGCTGTAGAGATGTTAGTATCTTTAACTTCACATCGACTCTAAAATATATATTTTATTTTGTGCGAATATTAATTTGAAAATAGATATCATCAATTTTTTGCAGCTGTCACATCTAATGTAAGAATGTAAGAAATATACGCGTTCTTCGAATTTGATTTAGAGCCCACTAAATCATTCAGATGACATGCTCACAATTTCGTCGTTTCTGGTCCAAGAGTCCTGAAATTGAGCGGGCTAAATGTAATGTTCGGGAAACTAAATGACACTTACCCTATTCAGGCCAATGGACTTATTCGCCCAAACCGAAGAAATCGTTTCATAATCGCACTAAAAGTAAATACTTAGGAACGATAACGGCAAATACATGTAAACTTACACAATTAATTAAATTCGGAAGTTGAACAAAACTTTGTCCTATTCATAGTTGAATTCTAAAATAAAAAATTTGAAATCGGCATTTTAATCAATTATGAAATATACCTACATGTCCAAAAGTGGATGTAAAGGTGTTAATATATTCAATTCCATATCGAGTCTAAAAATATGAGATACTTGAATTTTGTGCAAAAGATTAATTTGAGAATAGCTATCTTACACTTTTAGCTTAGATTCAAATAAACGACGTCGTCATCCTTGAAATGATCTTCGCAAACTTGCGAACGTTTTATTTCCGGATTTATCCCGAGAATTCAGCGCCACTCCATTTTTGCACAAATATCATTCAGAATTCTAAAATGATAACAAGTTACAATGAATTATGACCCCCTTAAAAATGCTCCAATTTTGTGCCGCTTCTGCTTTAAGCCACAAGATATGCGGCAAAATATGAAGCAATCAAAACAATAAATTGCAAATATTTTTGAGCAGTTTTCTTGCGATTCACAAATTGAAACTATTGAAAATAAACTTTCTCACGATTATAAATCAATGAAACTATCAATTTTTACCAAAAGTACGATTTTCCGCTCACGCCACTAATGAAATTCGTTCAACATGGAACCGAACAGCACATTGTCGTTTTCAAAAGTTTAACTCACTTTATTTGATAAAATTTCACTATATATCACGTGAAACTAACCGAAGAAGTATGTATTACGTTCACTACTTAAATATTCACTACCGTTTTCAAGCAAATCGCGAGAAAATGATACTTTTCGTAGATTGACAATGATGGATGCGCAAAGCCGTAAGCAAAATTTTGACATTTATAATGCATTCCCCTTCCCTCGCAAAAACCGCCTCTAAAAGTAAAATACCGGGATTCACGTACAGGGTTTTACACGGATAGACTTACTCCTCTTCTCTCTCTTAGTACGAAATGCATCGTGAGAATTGAAGCACTTTATGATGTGGCGTGATGTTGGCACGTTGTCAGCTGTTGATTCAAATTTCGAATAAATTTGACATGACGTCTCCTATCAATTTTCGCATCTTGAACTAAATCAATTTTCCGCGCCAGTATTCTAACTTGAACGATATAAAAGATTCAACATGACATACCCTACGAAAGATACGTACCTGACATGCTTCCTATAGCTGTTTTCACAATCCCACACACATCGCTACATTTTTCGTTTCCCGACCCAAAAACACTCGCGATCCCTGGCAAACTTTAAAGTTTAATTGATTAACTCTTTTGCAACACTTTTGCACTATATTCAACGTGGTTTATCTTAAAAAATTGTTTTGTCTACAATTTCTAATTCAACTTGATAAGACGTTTCCCATCATTGTGGAATTTTCACGAGTCATATGTTTTCAATCATATGGTTGATATTTTGTTGACGATTCGGTGGTTAAGTTATTAGAGGATTGGGATTGTCGTGAGAGCAACTAGAGGGCCACTTGAATGTGTGGACTCTTTAGCAGCGTGACTACATGCAGTTAAAGTACTTCACTCACGTATAGATGAAAATAAGCTCATTTTGCATTCACTACTTTATATGTCTTTGATGCGCTCCTGAAAAAACTAACGTAAGACGCATTCCGTGCAAGTTTTGTGTCTAGTTTGACCGAACTATAAAAAAATAAGGAAGTGCTCCGCGCACATCAAGAAATCCAAACACGAACTTTACATTTAACTTTAAACTTTATTGATTACAATTTCTTTTGAGTATTCACTCGGACAGCGTAACGTTCTACATCTAATTAGCAAAAACTGAAGGTGTTCATGGATACGCTTCTATTTATTATGCGAAAAATGATGAGTTCGCGACACGTGAATTAATTATGCGAAAGTAATTTTGATTACGATGGGACATGTGCCGCCGCGTAAATTGTTTACCTATTGTCTAGGTTCGGCACATGTCATTTCCGTTGCAGATTCGTTGCATTTGGGTAAATGCAACGTTTGCAGTAATTGATTTATGTGAGAATTATTTTTATAGGAATTCGGAGTAAGCGTATACATGACTTCTCCCCCCTTACAATAAGAATTCTCCTGAATTCTAACCTTTTCATTACAATTTGTTTTAATGTTTTTGTTTACATTCATAATTTCTTTTGTTTTATGTATTTTATAAAAAATGGTAAGTATTGCAAAAATGATACATATAAGTATTGAAATTGTTGTTATTCCTAATATTGGACTTATAGTTTTGTAGAATTTAAGAATTTGTAAAGGTTCCAAATTTTCAATATGTTGTATGGTAATATTTTCAAAATTAATTCTTTTGGTAAAATTAAAATTATAGTCTGCTTCATAATAAAATCTGTCAACAAATTTGATATCATTGCTACTAAAGGTTTCATTTAGGATTTGAATAGTACAATTATTGAATGTTAGTAAGTAATTACCGTTTAGTTTTATATATCTGTCATCACAAGAATTTATAATTTGTTGATTTTTCATATTTTTACAAAGTATAGTTTGATCATCCAATTTTTTAATTTCTTGAAGTTTATTTATTTGTGTAAAGCAATTATTTTTTTCAATGCAATTGTTTACAATTTTGAGATCTTTTTCATATTGAATTTCTCCACTATATTGATATTTTGTTTGATTTATTTCAATAACAAATTGATCTTCTATATTAAGTTCTAAAAAGTTTTTATTTGGGATTGGGGTTATCAATTTAAGGTCGACTATTTTGTATTTATTGGGAATTTTGATGGCAAGGGTTAGTTTGTCCTTGTCTGGTTGCAAAAGTCCTGTTTTAGCGTTTTTAAGTCTGTAAAAGTCTAGTCCTGTTGTCAAGATTTCAGTAGTTGTCAACAAACTTGGGTGAACAATACCATGTCGGGTAAATGCTATGCTGTCCATAATTTGGTCTAGTTTTTCTTTAAGCATCTGCAATCTTATCATTTGATCTAAATGCAGTTGTTTTAATATAATTTTTCTTTCGTTAGCAGTTACTTCTTCGTAAGTTTTTGTAATTTGATTTCTATCTGATTCAATGGTGTTTTTAAGAATTTTTATGGAGTCACTGATATGCGAATTGATTTCTATTTGCTTATTTAGGTTATCGAAAGTTTTGTCTTCGTTAATTTCTACTGTTTTCATGTGTTCAGTGATTTCCTTTCTATCGTCGTCATTCATGGTACCAAAAAGCCATTTTTCTACTGTACCAACGATATTGAGTAAACCTCTTTTCTTTCTAGGACTAGGTTGAATAGTTTTAAACTTTGCACGAATAGTTTTCAGTTCTTGTCTAATAGTCAAGTCATTCCCAAGGTTCAACCGTTTGATGTTTTCCTCTGCTAAATCGATTGCCTGCCTAAATTCTGTTAAATTGAGTACGTGAATTATTGCCCTAGCATCTTGAATAACCTCCGTTGTTCCCATATTTATTATTGTAAAGCCATTTTCAGTCGATATTGGTTGTATATTTAATGTCCCAGTTGTTGGTTTTACCATAGAGATTAGAAGCAACCATATGATGATTATGACCTAAAATAAGTATTTAATCTTGGATATGTCATAATAAAAAGTAATTGATTTGTTAAGGTTGAATGATTTAAACGACTTAAGTTAAGGTTAAATTATTGAAACTATTGAATTTTGCTTTGCAAAATATCTGCGAGCATTTTCTTCCTTAAATAAACCATGTCCTCTTGGGAAAAATTTGGTTCACAATTGCGAGTTATATGTTCAGCAAATGTGCAGCTAAATACACCACAGTCATATGCATTTGTTTGAAGTGGACCGTTTAGAATTTGCTCCTTTTTCCAAAAAGAAAAATCTAAAACCTCATCTTTCTTGTCCATCGATTCTTCCTTGACATAATTTTCTAGTAAATCTAGAACTTCGGTATTTGGAGTCCTCATTGGATCATAATATTTAATGTATTTTTCCTTTGGGCTTATTATGGCTAAGCACCAATGTGTTTGGTTTATGTGAACTGGAATTATTATTAAATCATAGGAGAATATATCCACTTTCCGTGTCCATCTTCGAACTGCACTATATCCTGTTTTGTTTAGGCACAGCGTGAAAAATGTATTCATTGCATACACTTTCGGAAGATTATTTGCATTGTCTAGTGAGCTTCTTTCTACTAGCAAATTTAGGTAAAAGTTAATTATTTGGTCGTTTAACCATTCTTTTCCTAGTAAGGTGGCTGCATCGCTCCTCTTTATTGATAAATTAAATTTCTTTACCAAAACCTCGGAGTTAGGACCTTCTTTAGCTTTTATTTCTGCTTCTAGAATTCTTTTATCCTCTGTTTTAACGATATCGTCTTCTGAATAATCGTTTAGATTTGTATGTTTTAATTCTCTTTTGGTATTTGTGGGATGGACATTATGTAATTTTGCCCTTCTGTATCTTGGTTTTTCTTTGTGTCTTACAGCTTTATGGTCCTTCATGAATCCAGTCGTCCTAGTTTCCTCGTAGTTTTCACGTTTTTTATTTATTTTTTCAAAATATTTTTGTTTTGCTTCTTTGATGTTATTTTTAATTTTTAAAGCGTCTATTCGTTGTTCCTGAGCATCGATAGGGGTACACTTGATAGTTGAATGATAGCGATTGTTGCAGTTTCTAACAGCCTGTTGTACTATTTGTTTTGGTGAAAAATTTGTTTTATTTAATATTAAAGTTCTGCATATCGAAACTAATGTGTTGTGAAAACGTTCTACGTCAGCATTACCTATATGGCTATGCGCTTTTGTTATGTGTAGTTCTACTTCCTCTTCTTTTAAGAATTCCTTTACGTTAATAGTATTTAATTCATTTCCTGCAGTAATTTTCTTGGGTTTTCCTATTTTTGCAAAATGTTCTTCTAAAGTTTCAATGATTGTTATATGATTTTTGTCAGGTAGGAAGTAAGCAGAGCCAAATTTCGAAAATCGATCTATTATTGTTAAGAAATCATATTTCATGAAGGTATAAATATCTATATTGATAATTTCGTTTTTACTGTCGGGTGTTTCTGTGTAATTAAATTTAGGTTTGATCGGTTTTCTGTCATATTTCGCCATTTGACAGACATCGCATTGGTTGAGTACAATTTGTATTAGTTCCTGTAATTTTGGATAATAGATCTTGTTTTTTATAGAATTGAAAGTTTCTTGTATGCCGGAGTGCATACTTTCTTTTATGTGATACAGAGATATTTGCTTTACTGCTTCGGTTTCCGTTTTTATATCCTGAGCTCTAAAAGAGCATCGAATAAACTTGACTTGGCTGTCATTTGAGTACATTTCCCTTATTGTTTGTTGCAAGATGTTATATTTGCTGTCTTCAAGTTCCGTATAAATGCCGGTTATCCCCTTCTTTATGTACTTTCTAAGGATTTCGCGTAAATTGTCGAAATCGTATTCCGCTATATAAATTATCCGCTTTTTATGAATAACTTCTAACTCTTGGATCTTATTATTTGTCAATATTAACTGTGTCCTATATTTATTTACAATTTCCTCCTTAATAGGTATATGATCTTGTAGATCTTCTTCCGCAGAATGTTTTGTAGCTATTGTACTATCGTGACTTTCCAAGTTAAATATTATTCCTAAATCTGAAAAAGAGTTTGTATGTTTAAATGAGCTTGTTGACTTTTCATCACACTCCTTAGGTTGATTAGTACGGCTGAGAAAATCCGCTACCTTATTTTCTTTTCCCTTTACGTACTCAATATCAAAATGATATTCTCCTAGTTTTAAGAGCCATCTTTGATGCCTGGGTGAAAGGTCCTTCCCTTTATATTTAGCATGAAGGTATTTGATAGGTTGATGGTCCGTATAAATAGTAAACTTGTTACCATAGAGATACGGTCTGAAATAATTGACCGACCACATAATGGCAAGAAATTCCTTATCAGTAGTGGCGTAATTCCGCTCATGACAGTTTAATGTCCTCGAGGCAAAGCACACTGGATGCCCGTTTTGTGACAAAACGGCGCCAATTGCATACTGAGACGCGTCCGTTGTTAATTGGAAGGGTTTCTGAAAATCAGGAAATCTTAAAACAGGATGTGATATTATAAGGGCTTTTAGTTTCTCAAAAGCGCTAATATAATTTGGATCTTTACAATTAACTTTTTGGTCCTTTTTCAGATACTTTGTTATAGGTTGAGCTACTTTTGCGTAGCCCTTAATAAACTTTCTGTAGTAACCCGTTAATCCTAGAAAGCTCTTTATCTGTTTGTGCGTTTTTGGCAATTCTAATTTTTGTATTATTTCAACCTTTTCGGGATTTGGTTTCAGTCCATCTTTTGAGATAATATGACCTAAGAATGTGGTCTCCTTCTTCATAAAATTGCACTTATCTATCTGGATTTTAAGTTGATGTGCTTTCAAAGTTTGAAAAATGTCTGTTAACGATTTAATGTGTTCCTTTAAAGAGGTGCTAAAAATCAGAATATCGTCTAAATAAACGACACATGATTTATTTACGAAATCTCTTAACACGTCATTCATTAGGCGCTGAAATGTCGCTGGTGCATTCTTTAGACCAAACGGCATTCTTACAAATTCATAAAGTCCGTGAGGTGTTACGAAGGCTGTTTTATGCCTGTCTTCCTCTTTGACTAGAATTTGATGATAACCTTTTGCTAAATCGATTGTTGAAAAATATTGGGCTCTACCTAGTTTATCGAGGATAGAGTCAATATTTGGCAATGGGAATTTATCATCCAATGTTATTTCGTTTAGTTTTCTGTAATCTACCACTAAACGAAATTTCTTTTCCCCCGAGTTGTCCGATTTTTTCGGTACTATAATAAGAGGACTTGAATACATTGAATTACTCTTTCGAATAATTCCTTGCTTTTCAAGTTCCGCAATTTGTTTTCGGACCTCCACTTCGTGCTTAGGAGGATACCTGTACAGTTTTGAGTTGACTTGATTTTCGGTTGTAGTCTTTATCTCATGTTTTATTGTGGGGGTACTCGTGAGTTTGTCACCCTCCTTAAAAAATATTCCCTCATACCGTTTTATCAGTTTTATTATTTCGGCATATTCTTCTTTGTTCAGGTGATCTAACTGTAATCTTTTTAGATAATCGTCATGCACTTCTTCCAAAGAATTTACTTCATCAAAAGGATAAGGGCTATTAATAAGTTTAATGGCATGTCCATTTAAAATAATTAATTTTCTCTCGAAATCTATTAATGTATTAAGATTATTTAGTAAATCAGTTCCGATTATGAACTGATATTTTCGGTTTTGTAACCTATTAACCTTCCACCGAACCAAGGCTCGTGAGGGTGGAGGATCAATTTCTTCTGGCGATGGAGTATGAACTTCATACTCGATCTTATCTTTTCCTGTAATAGTTGAAAATATGATTGGCTTGATTTTCACCTTATTAAATGTATTAATTCGGTCATCAATTACACTGAATGATGCCCCAGTATCAATTAAAGCTACATATTTAACATTATTTATAGTAATTTGAATCAAAGGCAATTGTTCCGAGGCTAGTTGCGAAAAAAATATTCATTTAGGTTAATTTCAGGGGATGAGTCAGAGAAGGTTTCTTCATCAGATAAATTATTTGATTGGTTTTGGTTTTTAACCTTTTCAATATTTGATCTATGGAATTGCGCATTCTCAACTTCCATGGGCTCAATACCCGGTTGGAGTTTAGACTTCCATGTTTGTTTTGAACGACCTGAAAAGTTATTGGCTTTATTTTGCCCCGATTTGTTTGAGTTCTGAGATCTGAAAAATTGATTTTGACCACTATTTTGTTGTCCACTGTCATTGTCTTTTTGTCTGTACTTATTAAATTGTCTGTTTTGTTTTGTATTATCCTCTCCGTCAGAATTTTTGTCAGTCTGTCTGTTTTGTGAGGAATTAGGATTAGAATCCTTGAAATTATTTTTGTGGAATTTAGGTTTGAAAATTTTGACCTTTCTAAATTCTGGTCTGATACATTCATCTTCAAATCTTCTTGATCTCATAATTTCTATTATTTTATCAATATTTGTCTCACTGTATATCTTTTCTAATAGAACACCCTGACTCATTTCTTTCACTACATTCGTTAGAATTGAATTAACATTACTAAGGTCAATAAACATTTTATCCTGATAATAGATTATTAGTTCATCTGCCTTATACTTAATTTTTTCTGCTTCCTCAGCCAATTCGCTTACATTGTGCACCTTTAGTTCGTTGATTTTTTTGTAGATTTCCCACGGTTGAACGTCTGGTCTGAAACGTAGCTTTAGCTGATCCTTGATGAGTTGCCAATTATCTGTTTCTGGGATGTTGATGATTACGTTCTTAGCCTCGCCTTGGATTTTCTCATAATAGATGGTCCTTACTGCTGTTTTCTTTGAATCTTCATTGTCAATTTTGCTCAAATAGTATTCAACACTGCTCAGGAAGCCGTTGATGGTAATATCTCCGACGCCGGTAAAGTTGTTCATATATTTGATTTCCTTTAATATTTTATCGTTATGATCATTTGATGATTGTCTGTTTGAAATTTGTTGAAGAGCTGTTGCCAACTGTTGGACCTGCTCCTCCCTTTGAGCAAGTTGTAGTTGAAGTTGTTGGAATTGTTGAACCAGTTCTTCCATTCTGTATGCGTCGTTCCGTCCTTGGTTGAAGATATTCCTTCTTCTTGTTCTTCGTCCAGCAGGATCCACGTTTTATATGGGGTTTTTTAAAAATCTTAGGCTATGTTACCTGTTTCCAAGTTTTGTGAAACTTTGTTCAATTTGTCCGGTTTAATTTGCTCGATTTGAAATGTTGCTTTTCACTTCTTATTAGGAACTTTGTTTGTTTTACACACTTTTTAAATTAATTTATGGGCGATCAGATCTCTACAGCAGCCTCGCTGCGAGTTTTAAGCGGACCTTTATGCTTCGTGTGTCTGCTCTGATCTTATTATATAGGTTAATAATAACCGTATTAACCTTCGCGGCTTTCCCGATTATTATTTTGTTTAATATTTATGTGTTTTTAGTTTATCGGCACCTTCGCGGCACTTAACCGATTTTATTTTTAAATAGTCACCACATTTTTTCGTTAGTTCCTTCGCGGATTTTCGAACTGTGGCGTTTACCGACTGCGCCAGTTTTGTGTCTAGTTTGACCGAACAATAAAAAAATAAGGAAGTGCTCCGCGCACATCAAGAAATCCAAACACGAACTTTACATTTAACTTTAAACTTTATTGATTACAATTTCTTTTGAGTATTCACTCGGACAGCGTAACGTTCTACATCTAATTAGCAAAAACTGAAGGTGTTCATGGATACGCTTCTATTTATTATGCGAAAAATGATGAGTTCGCGACACGTGAATTAATTATGCGAAAGTAATTTTGATTACGATGGGACATGTGCCGCCGCGTAAATTGCTTACCTATTGTCTAGGTTCGGCACATGTCATTTCCGCTGCAGATTCGTTGCATTTGGGTAAATGCAACGTTTGCAGTAATTGATTTATGTGAGAATTACTTTTATAGGAATTCGGAGTAAGCGTATACATGACTTGCATGGTTAAAATTTACCTTGCGCTATCCACTGTACTCCTACACTTTTCAAGACGAGCAAATGAAGCACGGAACAAATGGAGAGGCTATGCTCATATAAGCTCTATAGAAAATGATATGACCACCTTCAGAGCATGATTTTCATTTCATTTCCAATAATTTCCACAATTTCTCCTCTCGAGAGCCAGATTGTTAATTTGACGAGTAAACATGGACGCGAAATTTACCTGGCGCGTGAGATACGATTCGGAATTTAGTCGTTTTTTCGGTTCGAGAACGTGTCCGGAGGTACATATTGACTGTAGTGAAAGTAATATTGCACCTGGTTTAGGGATAACAACATTTTACGGAGTGACATTGTAAATCGGAGCGAGGAACTCTATTAAAAGTGTAATGTGCGTTATTGCTAGAAAACGATGGGTTATCGATACGACAGTGTTTTCTATCCTATGTGGCCATAATGCTTTATTTGTATTCAATCGTATTTTCTTGTTCTGTGTAGTGTTCTTTGCAATAAAACCATATTTACAAATGCATAAGCGTTTGGTTACTTTCGTGTGACAATCCATTGGGTTCCCCACAAATAGCTTTAGAATCACGGTCGCAGGGGTAGGTGCAAAAGACACGTAGTTAGGCAGGCGGTCGCAGGGGTAGTTGCGACAACGTGTACACATGGATGTGCATTCCGGTTTTATCTTGTTCCTCAAAGCATTTGGTATCCATTCTCTTTGACATCTATGGTTGGAAGAGGGAAAAAATCTTTGAGGAACAAGATAAAACCGGAGCTGACATCTATATGTCCATGTTTGCGCAACAACCCCTGTGACCGCTACCTAACAACAGGCCATTTTGCACCTGCCCCTGCGACCTCGATTCTATAGCTGGTTAAGAAGAATCCAATGGGTTGTCACAAGAAAGTAAACAAACGCTTAAGCACTCGTAAATATGATTTTATCGCAAATAACACATGACAAAATCTGACAAATTGCATTGAATACTGTTAGAGCAGGAATGGGAGTACAAGTTCAGTTGAATAAATAAACGTTGATTTTAGTTTAATAGTGCTACTGGAGCGATCGAGACGAACTGACTTAATCCAACGTCATTCGAGTATTTATAAAGAAAACTGAGTCGCGCTCGGTTGCTACACCGAGTACAGTTACGCAGGAAAGTCGTGTGTCTGTACACTCCAATACAAAAACACGCTGAACTCAATCAGCTTTAATAAATTCGAATAAAAATGTATGGCTACTTGGGATAGAAAACACTTTCATATTGATAACCAATCATTACACTGTTTATTGAGATCCTCGCTCCGATTTACAATGTCACTGCTTAAAATGTTGTTATCCCTAAGCCAGGCGTAATCTTACTTTCACTACAGTCAATAAGTTGCTTCGGACAGGTTCTCGAACCAAAAAAAACTACTAAAGTCCGAATCGTATCTCACGAGCCAGTAAAATTTTGTGCCCATGTTTGGACGTCAAATTGACAATCAGCCACGCGAGAGGAGAAATTGGAAATTATTGGAAATGAAATGACAATCAGCCTCAGCAACGCGGTGATATGATTTCCTATGGAGCTTATACAAAACTGACGTTAGATAGGAAGCCATATTGCAGCAGCGCTTACTACCCCACACATGACCATTAGTAGGCCGACTCTGCTGGCTAACTTACATAGCGGTATATGAAGAATTATGGAGGTACCAACGAAAATTTGACGTTTTGTACGGTTTTGAGACGGATTTCTACAGTGAAACGCTGATGGCCCGCGGAGAACACAATAGCGCTCCTAGTGAAGTAAAAATTATTTCAGTTCTTATACCCGTTTAGTTTTATCGCCTTCCAAAGTGAATTTATAGGAGTTTGTTTGCATCTCAACGCTGAGCTATCAGTCGAAGGTGCAAAACGTGTGCTTCATTTGCTCGTCTTGAAAGGTCTAGGAGTACAGTGGGCTATACTAGGTGAATTTATAGCATGCACTGAATGCATTCCGCACGTTCTTTATTCGGAAAATAGTATATATTATGAAATATAAGCATTTGCTAATGCCGTGGCTGGGTGACAGCTATCGGAAACTTGTCCATAGTAGGCCGACTAAGCCTTATGCAAATCGCTACCATATGGCTTTCTATCTAACGTCAGTTTTGAGCTTATATGAGCATATCCTCTGCATTTGTTCCATTCCTCAAAGGCAGAAACCGGGTGCATGCCTTGGACGGAGCGTATCTACTAAATAGCAGCTGCAATTAGAACAAAATTTATTTCGTGCGGTACTTATAGAATAGAGAGAATTAGACTAAAAGCGCATATGTATGGTAAACAAAAACTTGAATTTGCATGCGATTGAACCTACACATGGTAAACTTTAATCCGTCTTTTGTACGTTTCTCCGCCTCTTTTCATTTTAACAGCGCTTCGTTTGCAGGTCCTAGCTAGTATGTATGCTCTGCCTTGGAACAGGTAGCTAACAGGAACGGCCCGATGGCAATGGAACACTGCTTTTTCTTTTCATTATTTCTCTCTGTCGATAAGACGAATCTTCACATCATCAAATGATTTTTTTGCATTCGCTATCAAATTAGGCTGTGAAAAACCGTGAACAAACTCGTTCGGTGTGTAATTTTCATGTTCAGATCAGAGAAAATTAGCGATTTGTAAATTTTTCATCAACAAGACTATAAGAGACTATTTATCGCTTAAATTGTAGGTGAGAAAAACTTTATATTTCGACAGGAAAATGGAGAAGTGCAAAAAGTTTCTGCAATCATGTGCGTTGTGAAAACACGCAGTAATATAAGCCACCATCAGCCCACAGGAGTATTATTTCATAGGTTAGTATTAAAATGCAACACAGAAAGGAAAAAACAATATTTTGAAGTGTTTTTTCACTGAAAATTATTGCCTCCAATTCATGCATGATCATGTTTACTTTTCGGGGGGACCGTTTTATTCGCTTAGTTTTCGCTCATTACCGCCTTAAGCTTGGGGCAAGTTTTTGTTGGAATGCTTCAAAAATTTTATTGATTAAGTCGATTTTATTGAATTTTTCAAACAAATTTTAAAATGATATTGCACATATATGAAGAAGAAAAAACATTTATATTTTATTATGTTCAGCATGTACAAAAATCACATTCTTAATGAATGAATGTTTTTCAGATTTCCTGCTAATGATGAAATGCACGGGCAACTAGGTGCAGTTTAATTATTCTCAACGGATGCAATGTGGAAATTCCCCTTATGGTAGGGATTAATGGACAACAATAGGTAAGTTGTTTACTTTTATGAATCTCTTCTGGAGCTCAGCCATATTTTTATCTATGCAGGCAAACCAAGTGGTGTAGCAGCTATATTGGTTTCAAGCATTTCGCTGGATGAGGAAGCTAGTACATTATCGAGTATGTTGATAAGTTTATGTTAACAATGGGCTACTATTGAAGAAATGTAAATTATGTAATTATTGTATTATTGTTTTCATTGTAATCCATAAATGCTATTTATTACATTTTTATTCAATTTTCAAATAGTTTCGAAATAATTAGTCCTTATCTTTCCAAATATTTAGCATTTTTGAAATACTTCAGAGTTTGCTTTTGTTTGTCAACTGTATAGTCTTTTATATTCAACCTCCCTCTATATCCATTTGCTTAGAAGGTAAATGTGGAAATTCGGTCAAGGGAATTCAATTTTGTAGATATTTTTCTGTACATGATTTAATTTGAGTGGAGGAATTGTCGAAATGAACTGTGGTCCGAGAATCAGATAATAACAAAGCTACGAGTGAAGAAAGTTTCTTGAAAGCACTCAATGATAAGAACACAAAATTCTGTTTGACACTGGAAAATTTCCTCTTGGCAATATTTCAACGAATTAGTACATTTTAAAGGCATGTAGTTCTTTCACACATAGCTAAGATCAATCTTAACGATTATACATTTCACTCAAAAAGGCAGTATAAATCCCGTGGGACCGAAATTGCGCCTTGATTCCGCCGAAGGCGGTCCGAAGCCCGGTTATGAAAGCAAGAGGGACTATAATTGTAGTAGTAGTTGAATTTGTAATGACCTGAGAAACAGATTTATTTTTCGGATATTAAACTCGCTGTGAGGTTTCTATTTATTTAACTAACGTTTCACAAACTAGTCAAGCGTGAAATAGAAACATTATCATTCAATTATGCAATGGAAGTTAGCTTTTACAAATTCAAAATTTTCTAAATTTTAGCTCCCTTTTTGAACTACACCGTTCGAAAATTACATCAAATGACCAACGTTCGTGGTGCATCTGAAAATGATGACAAAATTTGAGTTGACGTTCCACTCCAGTGTTCCGTTCTCAAAGGTGCATGCGCTCCATAGATGTCAGAGAGAATGGATGCGTAATCTTTGGGGGGGAAGAAAAGGAGTAAATGGTAGCCCAAAAATTTCCGAATATCGGCTATGAATGTGGAAGGCTTCCTTGATAGTTTCGCAGTGGTTTAAGCCAAGGGTAGTCTCAGAAAAGCAGGGGCAAATGAAATCAAATGGTGGGAAAATTCAAATTAATAGCACCATGAGAAAAATATTTAACTCAAAATGATTTTACATGTTCTTTTAGTTTCTCATTTAAGGTGTCTAAGGCAAATTTGATACTTAACTTATACTTTGGACTAGTTGCAATCAATGAAGATGTATTTTCAGAGATTATTGATTAAAACCTAATAAGATAATGAAGAGCATCTGTTTAATTTTCTGACGAATATTGGAGTTAGGAGATTTAGACACAAACAACGTGAATCAAATATTGAAACAAATCAATCAGATCAAAAAATAACGTTGTGTGTATCTTAATTCGGTTCCAGGCCTCCAGCACAGTTTAAATCATAGCGATATTATTTCTATGTAGCAATATTCATGGCAATATTTTTTCTATTAAAAAATTTGTGAATACTTTTGTTCCAACTTGGCGAACAGAACATCTTTCGGACTTTTTTTAAGATATAAAATAATACCGATCATATGTTGTTTAGAGTCCCTGAATAATTCCTTTTCAAAAAGATACTTTTGGGCTTATATTATTTTAAAATTTTATTTTCTTCCCGAGCTAATTTCATCATTTGTCATCAGTTTGATATTTCGTTGAAGGATGCTTACCGTCTCTTGGCAAATTCGTTTTACACTTTTGGAAGGTGTTTTCATGTAGCCTTTTGTTCTGTAGGCCATAAGCGATCTTTCCGAAAATTTGCCTTCAATAGAAACTAAAAACTCCGTAAATTTTAAGGTTTTTTTCTATTTTCAAGACGACAAAGCCAGCGATGCAATCTACGTCATAGGAAACATGTTCAGTTGATTTTGTGGGATAATTAGCACAGATATGTTCCATCATGAATTGCTTTACCTCAAAAGAAGAACATTCCGAAAGCATACCGATTTGCTCATATATAAATTTAAATATTCAGTTTTCTCGCGTTTTTCTAAACTGAAACGAGAATCCTAGTAATTATACCAGATAAAATTACTCATATTGTGTTGCACATGGCAGCATTAAAAGAATTAAAGACATAATCGTACTTCTTACTTCTGTTTTTTGTTTATAATTTTCTAATTTAAGTTGATATAATATTTGAAGGGAGATTTGGAAGAAAATAGATTCGTTCTCAATACGATTTGAGAATAAATCTATTGACGTCCGATCATTTACCCAAGACTACACATAAATGTGAATCCTAACATAAAACTATGATAGCAAAATATTGTTTATCATGCCGGAAATTTTGACTTTGCAGTCAGTTTCAATGAAAATCTTGAACGAAAATGATTAAATTGGTGTTCAAATATAATGCAGGAAAAATTTACAATCGTTAAATTCGGCTTTACGGCCATCATCATATCTGGGCCAGCATTCAATAGAGCTAGATCCTAAAACAATAAAATGCCGAAATCAACGAAGCATGAAATATAATAAAACTTTACGCTCTCAAAACTGTCCGCAAGCAATGAAGCCGTTGTCAAATTTTCATTGGTGTTGTACTGCAAAAAGTCTCAAATATAATTAAATCTAAAATTCAAACTCAAATCTTACATTTCCCATGTTGGATTCAGACATTGCTTTTATTTTTCAGTCGCTAAGTCTACCTTGAACAAGTCCTAAAACCCACAATGTTTCTAGTTGTCAAAATAATATATAAAATACACCTACATTTCCGGAATCTGGCCTTAACCCCACTTCAAAAATAATTCCATTTACCATGGACTTCAGAAAAAAATATTTTCTAAAACAGAGACAATTTAAATTTAATATAAGAAATTCGTGCGTTCTTCAAATTCGATTAAGAGCCCAGTCAATCATTCAGATGACTAATGCTTGCAATTTCGTTGTTTCTGGTCCGAGTCCTGAAATTGAGCGTGCTAAATGTAATCTTCGGGTAAAATGACACTTACACTATTCAGGACAATTGACTCATTCACCGAAACCGAAGAAATCGTTTCACAGTCGCACTAAAACTAGATACTTAGCAACGAAAACGGCAAATAAATGTAACTTTACACATCATCAATCAAATTCGGAATTTGAACAAAACTTTGTCCTATTCGTAATTGAATTCTAAAATAAAAAAATTGAAATCGACATTTTATTCACTTATGAAATACACTTACATGTCCAAAAGTAGACGTAAAGGTGTTAATATCTTCAATTCCACATCGAGTCTAAAGTTATGAGATACTTGAATTTTGTGCAAATATTAATTTAAGAATAGCTATCTTAAACTTTTATTCAAATAAATGATGTCATCATTCCTGAAATGATCTTCGCAAACTTGCGAACGTTTCATTTCCAGATTTATCCCGAGAATTCAGCACCACTCCATTCTTGCACTATTATTCAGAATTCTAAAATGATAAAATGTTACAATGAATTATGACCCGCTTAAAAAAATGCTGCAATATTGTACCACTTCTGCTTTAAGCCAAGGATATGTGGCAAAATATGGAGCACTCAAAACAATGAATAGCAAATATTTTTGAGCAGAGAACTATTGAAACTAAACTTTCTCACGATTATAAATCAATGAAACTATCAATTTGTACCTAAAGTACGATTTTCCACTCACGCCACTATTGAAATTCGTTCAACATCGAACCGATCAGCACATTGTCGTTTTCAAAAGTTTAACTCACTTGATTTGATAAAATTTCACTATATATCGCGTGAAACTAACCGAAGAAGTATGTATTACGTTCACTACTTAAATATTCACTACCGTTTTCAAGCAAATCGTGAGAAAATGATACTTTTCGTAGATTGACAATGATGGATGCGCAAAGCCGTAAGCAAAATTTTGACATTTATAATGCATTCCTCTTCCCTCGCAAAAACCGCCTCTAAAAGTAAAATACCGGGATTCACGTACAGGGTTTTACACGGATAGACTTACTCCTCTTCTCTCTCTTAGTACGAAATACATCGTGAGAATTGAAGCACTTTATGATGTGGCGTGATGTTGGCACGTTACCAGCTGTTGATTCAAATTTCAAATAAATTTGACATGACGTCTCCTATCAATTTTCGCATCTTGAACTAAATCAATTTTCCGCGCCAGTATTCTAACTTGAACGATATAAAAGATTCAACATGACATACCCTACGAAAGATACGTACCTGACATGCTTCCTATAGCTGTTTTCACAATCCCACACACATCGCTACATTTTTCGTTTCCCGACCCAAAAACACTCGCGATCCCTGGCAAACTTTTAAGTTTAATTGATTAACTCTTTTGCAATGCTTTTGCACTATATTCAACGTGGTTTATCTTAAAAAATTGTTTTGTCTACAATTTCTAATTCAACTTGATTAGACGTTTCCCATCATCGTGGAATTTTCACGAATCATATGTTTTCAATCATATGGTTGATATTTTGTTGACGATTCGGTGGTTAAGTTACAAGAGGATTGGGATTATCGTGAGAGCAACTAGAGAGCCACTTGAATGTGTGGACTCTCTAGCAGCGTGACTACATGCAGTAAAAGTACTTCACTCACGTATAGATGAAAATAAGCTCATTTTGCATCCATTACTTTATATGTCTTTGATGCGCTCCTGAAAAAACTAACGTAAGATGCATTCCGTGTATGGTTAAAATTCACCTTGCGCTATCCACTGTACTCCTACACTTTTCAAGACGAGCAAATGAAGCACATGTTTTGCACCTTCCACTGATAGTTCAACGTGAAGAAGTAAGGAAACTCCTATTCATTCATTTTGGAAGGCGATATAAATAAAACGGTTATAAGAACTGAAATAATTTCCATTTCACTAGAAGCGCTATTGTGTTCTTCGAGGACCATCTGGACTTCACTGTAGAAATCCGTCTCGAAACCATACAAAACCTCGAATTCTCGTTGGCTCCTCCACAATTCTTCATATACCGCCATGTAAGTTAGCCAGCAAAGTCGGCCTACTAATGGTCATGTGTGGGGTAGTAAGCACTGCTGCCATATGGACTCCTATCTTACGTCAGTTTTGGATGCATTTGGTATCCATTCTCTTTGACATCTATGGTTGGAAGAGGGAAAAAACCTTTGAGGAACAAGATAAAACCGGAGCTGACATCTATATGTCCACGTTTTCGCAACAACCCCTGTGACCGCCTACATAACAACGTGCCATTTTGCACCTACCCCTGTGACCTCGATTCTATAGCTGGTTAAGAAGAATCCAATGGGTTGTCACAAGAAAGTAAACAAACGCTTAAGCACTCGTAAATATGATTTTATCGCAAATAACACATGACAAAATCTGAAAAATTGCATTGAATACTGTTAGAGCAGGAATGGGAGAACAAGTTCAGTTGAATAAATAAACGTTGATTTTAGTTTAATGATTTTATTTTATTTAATAAGACGTTTATTTGCGAGCGTGCTACTGGAGCGATCGAGACGAACTGACTTAATCCAACGTCATTCGAGTATTTATAAAGAAAACTGAGTCGCGCTCGGTTGCTACGCCGAGTACAGTTACGCAGGAAAGTCGTGTGTCTGTACACCCCAATACAAAAACACGCTGAACTCAATCAGCTTTAATAAATTCGAATAAAAATGTATGGCTACTTGGGATAGAAAACACTTTCATATTGATAACCAATCATTTTCCAGCAATAACACACATTACACTGTTTACTGAGATCCTCGCTCCGATTTACAATGTCAGTGCTTAAAATGTTGTTATCCCTAAGCCAGGTGTAATCTTACTTTCATTACAGTCAATAAGCTGCTTCGGACAGGTTCTCAAACCAAAAAAAATACTCAAGTCCGAATCGTATCTCACGAGCCAGTAAAATTTTGCGTCCATGTTTGGACGTCGAATTGACAATCAGCCACGCGAGAGGAGAAATTGGAAATTATTGGAAATTAAATGACAATCAGCCCCAGCAACGCGGGCAGAGCATATCTACTAAATAGCAGCTGCAATTAGAACAAATTTTATTTCCTATGGTACTTATGGAGTAGAGAGAATTAGACTAAAAGTGTGTATGTATGGTAAACAAAAACTTGAATTTGCTTGCAATTTTACCAACACAAGGTAAACTTCAATCCATCTTTTACACGTTTATTAACCTCTCTTTTCATTTTGACAGCTCCTCGATTGCAGGTGCTAGTTAGTATATATGCTCTGACGCGGTGATATGATTTCCTATGGAGCCAAAACTGACGATAGATACAAGCCATATGGCAGCAGCGCTTACTACCCCACACATGACCATTAGTAGGCCGACTTTGCTGGCGAACTTACATGGCGTTATATGAAGAATTGTGGAGGTGCCAACGAAAATTCGAGGTTTTGTACGGTTTAGAGACGGATTTCTACAGTGAAATCCAGATGATCCGCGGAGAACACAATAGCGCTCCTAGTGAAGTGAAAATTATTTCAGTTCTTATACCCGTTTAGTTTTTATCGCCTTCCAAAGTGAATTTATAGGAGTTTGTTTACATCTCAACGCTGAGCTATCAGTCGAAGGTGCAAAACGTGTGCTTGATTTGCTCGTCTTGGGAAGTTTAGGAGCACAATGGGCTATACAAGGTGAATTTATAGCATGCACGGAATGCGTTCGGCACGTTTTTTATTCGGAAAATAGTATATATGACGAAATATAAGCATTTGCTAATGCCGCAGTTGGGTGACAGCTACCGGAAGCTTGTCCATAGTAGGCCGACTAATGCATATGCAAATTGCTACCATATGGCTTGTATCTATCGTCAGTTTTGTATGGAGCTTATACAAAACTGACGTTAGATAGGAAGCCATATTGCAGCAGCGCTTACTACCCCACACATGACCATTAATAGGCCGACTTTGATGGTTAACTTACATGGCGGTATATGAAGAATTATGGAGGTACCAACGAAAATTCGACGTTTTGTACGGTTTTGAGGCGGATCTCTACAGTGAAATCCTGATGGCCCGCGGAGAACAAAATAGCGCTCCTAGTGAAGTAAAAATTATTTCAGTTCTTATACCAGTTTAGTTTTATCGCCTTCCAAAGTGAATTTATAGGAGTTTGCTTGCATCTCAACGCTGAGCTATCAGTCAAAGGTGCAAAACGTGTGCTTCATTTGCTCGTCTTGAAAGGTCTAGGAGTACAGTGGGCTATACTAGGTGAATTTATAGCATGCACTGAATGCATTCCGCACGTTATTTATTCGGAAAAAAAGTATATATTACGAAATATAAGCATTTGCTAATGCCGCAGTTGGGTGACAGCTACCGGAAGCTTGTCCATAGTAGGCCGACGAAGCCATATGCAAATCGCTACCATATGGCTTCCTATCTAACGTCAGTTTTGAGCTTATATGAGCATATCCTCTGCATTTGTTCCATTCCTCAAAGGCAGAAACCGGGTGCATAATACAATCACTAACAAGTACGGTCAGTTCATACAAATTTCCGAATAACGGGACTTGCCGACGCGTGAGATAGTATTTGTGACAGCGTGCACAGACAGGGCATGGGGAACATGTCACAAATTCGACGAAAGTAAAACAGGAAAGAACAGTCATCAGCTGACTGGTAAATACATTACATTGAAAGAAAAGAGAAGTCCGATAAACAACTGAACGATTTCTACGTTCAATTAAACGAATGTTGTCAAAAGACAAACGTCAAAAGCTGACGCTTTCATTAACTCAAGTTCCTGCAGTATTAGGATGGATTTTAATCGCTTCAGCGGACAGAGTTGAATTAATTTATGCCGGCCGATTCCTAACTGGACTTGAATCGAGCATGGTTGGCGAACCAGCTCGAGTTTATACATCAGAAGTAACGCAACCACATCTGCGAGGCATGTTAAGTGCGCTGGCAGCGGTGTTTATCAGTTTCGGTGTCTTGTGCAGTATACCCTAGGATCCTTCATAATGTGGAGAATTCTAGCAATAACTTTGACCATGGTCCCAGCTGCTACATTTCTGTTACTGTTCTTCACACCCGAAACTCTCAACTATTTGGTAGTGCGTGGTAAAGTTGTTGAAGCTAGAAAAAGTTTGGAAAAACTTCGAGGATCTACGTGGAACGTGAATTCAATCGGAAGGCAATGCTAATAAGTAAGCGAAAATATCAAATAATATGAAGATGATAAATTAATTCAATTTAAATGTTACAGCAAAGTGACGGCTAAGGACAAGATTGCCAGTTTCTTCAGTCCAGTTACGCTAGTCCTTTTGGGATTTTAGTTCTTCATTTCATGATGTACCAATTCAGCGGTGTGAACGTTATCACATTCTACGCGGTTGAAATTTTCCGCGATTCTGGAACCACAATGAAAACATACACGTGTACCATAATGCTTCGAGCTATTCGTCTAGCATTTACCATAGTTGCTTGCATTCCTCTGCGAAGAATGGGACGAAGGCCGCTAACATTCATTTCGGGTAAGTGTCAATTAAATCAACACGAGGACATTATTTAATATTTTCGAATAACCTTACAGGAATCGGCTGTGGACTTTCAATGTTAGGGTTACTTGTGCATGAAACATAAGTGAGATACTGCTGATCCACCAGAACTCCCAACTGCAACCAGGTTCCCTGTAGCTTGTATCTTCATTTTCACAATCGCGTGCACACTCGGCTTTTTGGTCGTTCCATGGGTGATGATTGGAGAAATTTACCCACAAAATTTCGGGGCATTGTTGGTGGCTTCACTACGTGCAGTGCACATATCTTTATATTCGTCGTTGTCAAAACATATCCTTTCTTAACTCACGCAATATATCGCCATGGTAAGTCATCGTGAATAATGAAAACAAAAAGCGGAATTCATTAAAAATTGTCTTTAACTTTTAGGAATGATATTGTTCTACTTCTGCCTGCCAGAGACCAAGGGACACACTTTACAAGAAATCGAAGATTACTTCTCCGGTCAAATTAAAACTCTCAAGAAGGAGAAGCCAAAGAAAGGTGAAAGTGCTCCTCCTCTACTAGAAAAGAAGTAAATTATGTAAATGAGAAAATTAACATACATTCAGTTAGGAATCTAAGAGAACACTTAAGTACCTTGTAATGTTCAAACTTAAGCGAAAATTCCATGTGATATCTTCTTAAATGTTTATCTTTGTATATTAAAGACACAAGTTTTCTTATTTAAAATCGTTGTTAGTGAAAGCAAATTTACTCAGTTCTCTTGTGACACTCTTAAAGGGGCAAATAATAGCGTTATATATTGTTTATAGCTAATTGTTAAATGAAAACTAGATAAGGTTCTTAAAGACAGTATTAAAATGATACACAAATGTTACAATACATAGGTAAATATGTATATGAAATATTATGAAATTGAGTCAGCCGTCAAAGAATGAAAGCTTCTGAAGCACCTCACTTTCATGTGCCACTTATAAAAGTAATATTATCGATAATTATAGCTTGTTGAAAGAATGCATTAACAGTTAGGGGAACCTTTTTCTAGAAATATAAGAAACTATTTCCCTTTGTATTAAAATAAAATCAAAAAATTCAATGTGTTTATTTCTTCAAGTACGATCCTCCTTTTCATGCTAATCAATGCACTACCAAGTCTCTATGAAGTTAAAACTTAATAAATAAGCCTCATTACAAAAAAAGACAGCCAAACCACCTATTTGAGTTAACGGCTACGAATCGAGGGCACCGAAAATACAGGGCTTTCCAATAAGAGGTGTTATTTTGATATTAAAAGAAAAATGCAATTTTTTAATATAAATGATCGGATGTTTATTTCATTATGAAGGGCTAGGTATGCCGTTAATATTGGAAAATAATATCAGGCAAATGCCGACCACGCTTACAGGACCATATCCTTTTCATGAAATTTTCCATAACCAAATCACAAAGTGGCTGCCCTATGTCCTCGATAGCCTCACGAATTCACGAATGAATCATCGCTAGGCTGTTGGCGTATACGTTCTCTTTCACGTGGCCCCATTGAAAGTAGTCGCAAGGTGTTACGTGGTATGGTCCGATGGAAGCCGGAACAATTTTCTGTATTCATTTTAATCACAATGCACTCTTTATTTTCCATTGCTCTTAAATGAACAGATTTCAAAATCACATTCCCGCCAAAAACCTCAGCTGTGTTATAAATCTGGCAATAATATCTTTCGTAAAGCAACAAAATTTGCTAATCTGGTAGCACGAAAATGGCTAAATTCCAACGCACACAACTATAACTCCCCGCTTCACGTACAAACCCATACAAACGCAAGCGCGGGCAAACTTACTAACACAATTTCACATATGGGCCGCAGCTCTACCTAACTCTCTTTCGCTAAAGGGCAAAAGCCATTTATTTTCAGTCCTTTCTTGTCTCCATTTTACATTGCCCCATCAATTTTTGTTGTTGTAATTATTGACATCCAAGAGTGACCATACTTGTTAGTTATTGTATTATGACCGGGTGCATGCCTTGGACGGAGCGTATCTACTAAATAGCAGCTGCAATTAGAACAAAATTTATTTCGTGCGGTACTTATAGAATAGAGAGAATTAGACTAAAAGCGCATATGTATGGTAAACAAAAACTTGAATTTGCATGCGATTGAACCTACACATGGTAAACTTTAATCCGTCTTTTGTACGTTTATTCGCCTCTTTTCATTTTAACAGCGCTTCGATTGCAGGTCCTAGCTAGTATGTATGCTCTGCCTTGGAACAGGTAGCTAACAGGAACGACCCGATGCCAATGGAACACTGCTTTTTCTTTTCATTATTTCTCTCTGTCGATAAGACGAATCTTCACATCATCAAATGATTTTTTTGCATTCGCTATCAAATTAGGCTGTGAAAAACCGTGAACAAACTCGTTCGGTGTGTAATTTTCATGTTCAGATCAGAGAAAATTAGCGATTTGTAAATTTTTCATCAACAAGACTATAAGAGACTATTTATCACTTAAATTGTAGTTGAGAAAGATGGAAAAGTGCAAAAAAGTTTCTGCAATCATGTGCATTGTGAAAACACGAAGTAATATAAGCCACCGTCAGCCCACAGGAGTGTTATTTCATAGGTTAGTATCAAAATGCAACATAGAAAGGAAAAAACAATATTTTGAAGTGTTTTTTCACTGAAAATTATTGCCTCCAATTCATGCATGATCATGTTTACATTTCGGGGGGACCGTTTTATTCGCTTAGTTTTTGCTCATTACCGCCTTAAGCTTGGGGCAAGTTTTTCTTGGCATGCTTCAAAAATTTTATTGATTAAGTCGATTTTATTGAATTTTTCAAACAAATTTTAAAATGATATTGCACATATATGAAGAAGAAAAAACATTTATATTTTATTATGTTCAGCATGTACAAAAATCACATTCTTAATGAATGAATGTTTTTCAGATTTCCTGCTAATGATGAAATGCACGGGCAACTAGGTGCAGTTTAATTATTCTCAACGGATGCAATGTGGAAATTCCCCTTGTGGTAGAGATTAATGGACAACAATAGGTAAGTTGTTTACTTTTATGAATCTCTTCTGGAGCTCAGCCATATTTTTATCTATGCAGGCAAATCAAGTGGTGTAGCAGCTATATTGGTTTCAAGCATTTCGCTGGATGGGGAAGCTAGTACATTATCGAGTATGTTGATAAGTTTATGTTAACTATGGGCTACTATTGAAGAAATGTAAATTATGTAATTATTGTATTGTTGTTTTCATTGTAATCCATAAATGCTATTTATTACATTTTTATTCAATTTTCAAATAGTTTCGAAATAATTAGTCCTTATCTTTCCAAATATTTAGCATTTTTGAAATAATTCGGAGTTTGCTTTTGTTTGTCAACTGTATAGTCTTTTATATTCAACCTCCCTCTATATCCATTTGCTCAGAAGGTAAATGTGGAAATTCGGTCAAGGGAATTCAATTTTGTAGATATTTTTCTGTACATGATTTAATTTGAGTAGAGGAATTGTCGAAATGAACTGTGGTCCGAGAATCAGATAATAACAAAGCTACGAGTGAAGAAAGTTTCTTGAAAGCACTCAATGATAAGAACACAAAATTCTGTTTGACACTGGAAAATTTCCTCTTGGCAATATTTCAACGAATTAGTACATTTTAAAGGCATGTAGTTCTTTCACACATAGCGAAGATCAATCTTAACGATTATACATTTCACTCAAAAAGGCAGTATAAATCCCGTGGGACCGAAATTGCGCCATGATTCCGCCGAAGGCGGTCCGAAGCCCGGTTATGAAAGCAAGAGGGACTATAATTGTAGTAGTAGTTGAATTTGTAATGACCTGAGAAACAGATTTATTTTTCGGATATTAAACTCGCTGTGAGGTTTCTATTTATTTAACTAACGTTTCGCAAACTATTCAAGTCTGAAATAGAAACATTATCATTCAATTATGCAATGGAAGTTAGCTTTTACAAATTCAAAATTTTCTAAATTTTAGCTCCCGTTTTGAACTACATCGTTCGAAAATTACATCAAATGACCAACGTTCGTGGTGCATCTGAAAATGATGACAAAATTTGAGTTGACGTTCCACTCCAGTGCTCCGTTCTCAAAGGTGCATGCGCTCCATAGATGTCAGAGAGAATGGATGCGAAATCTTAGGGAGGGAAGAAAAGGAGTAAATGGTAGCCCAAAAATTTCCGAATATCGGCTATGAATTTGGAAGGCTTCCTAGACAGTTTGGTAAGGGCTTAAGCCAAGGATAGTCTCAGAAAAGCAGGGGCAAATGAAATCAAATGGCGGGAAAATTCAAATTAATAGCACCATGAGAAAAATATTTAACTCAAAATGATTTTACATGTTCTTTTAGTTTCTCATTTAAGGTGTCTAAGGCAAATTTGATACTTCACTTATACTTTGGACTAGTTGCAATCAATGAAGATGTATTTCCAGAGATTATTGATTAAAACCTAATAAGATAATGAAGAGCATCTGTTTAATTTTCTGACGAATATTGGAGTTAGGAGATTTAGACACAAACAACGTGAATCAGATATTGAAACAAATAAATCAGATCAAAAAATAACGTTGTGTGTATCTTAATTCGGTTCCAGGTCTCCAACACAGTTTAATTTATAGCGATATTATTTCTATGTAGCAATATTCATTCCAATACTTTTTCTATTAAAAGATTTTTCCTTACATATTGAACTGTGAATTGTTTTATTTCGTTTTCGGCGAAAAGAACATCTTTCGGACTTTTTTAAGATATAAAATAATACCGATCATATGTTGTTTAGAGTGCCTGAACAATTCCTTTCCCAAAAAATACTTTTGGATTTATACTATAATTTCAAAATTTTATTTTCTTTCCGAGCTGATTTCATCATTTGTCATCAGTTTGATATTTCGTTGAAGGATGCTTACCGTCTCTTGGCAAATTCGTTTTGCACTTTTCGAAGATGTTTTCATGTAGCCTTTTGTTCTGTAGGCCATAAGCGATCTTTCCGAAAATTTGCCTTCAATAGAAACTAAAAACTCCGTAAATTTTAAGGTTTTTTTCTATTTTGAAGACGACAAAACCAGCGATGCAATCTACGTCAAGGGAAACATGTTCACTTGATTTTGTGGGATAATTAGCACAGATATGTTCCATCATGAATTGCTTTACCTCAAAAGAAGAACATTCCGAAAGCATACCGATTTGCTCATATATAAATTTAAATATTCAGTTTTCTCGCGTTTTTCTAAACTGAAACGAGAATCCTAGTAATTATACCAGATAAAATTACTCATATTGTGTTGCACATGGCAGCATTAAAAGAATTAAAGACATAATCGTACTTCTTACTTCTGTTTTTTGTTTATAATTTTCTAATTTAAGTTGATATAATATTTGAAGGGAGATTTGGAAGAAAATAGATTCGTTCTCAATACGATTTGAGAATAAATCTATTGACGTCCGATCATTTACCCAAGACTACACATAAATGTGAATCCTAACATAAAACTATGATAGCAAAATATTGTTTATCATGCCGGAAATTTTGACTATGCAGTCAGTTTCAACGGAAATCTCGAACGAAAATGATTAAATTGGTGTTCAAATATAATGCAGGAAAAATTTACAATCGCTAAATTCGGCTTTACGGCCATCATCATATCTGGGCCAGCACTCAATAGAGCTAGATCCTAAAACAATAAAATGCCGAAATCAACGAAGCATGAAATATAATAGAACTTTACGCTCTCAAAACTGTACGCAAGCAATGAAGCCATTGTCAAATTTTCATTGGTGTTGTACTGCAAAAAGTCTCAAATATAATTAAATCTAAAATTCAAACTCAAATCTTACATTTCCCATGTTGGATTCAGACATTGCTTTTATTTGTTAGTCGCTAAGTCTACCTTGAACAAGTCCTGGAAACCACAATGTTTCTAGTTGTCAAAATAATATATAAAATACACCTACATTTCCGGAATCTGGCCTTTTATTTTGTTGTTGGTAGGGATGTGAAGGCATTTACGCCCGCCAAGTCTGGCAGTGTGGGACTCCCATGGAGGGTACCCCTGGACTACCCACTAAACACCTCCCCTGTCAATCTGAGAACCTAGCCTACAACCGTTTGACACATTACTTCGGGAATCTGGCCTTAACCCCATACAATTTGACAAGTCATCAATGGCTGCGTGAACGGTATTTACAGTATACAAATCCTGAAATCAAATATTGATACAAAATAGGCGTTAAATTTTCATGTAGCCATTACATGCATCCCCTGAATCTGGCATCACATCAATACTGTAAGATGTATAAATTATTCCTCGCTGATTGGTTCGATTTGAAGTCTGAACAAAAAAATTTATAATTGATGTTGCATACCATATCTTAAAAATTACCCTCTCAAGGCCTCCCATACATATCGCTATAGCTGAAGGGCTTGAAGCAACATTAATCTATAATTGTAAAATTAGTAATGACATTACGGAAAAAATCATATGCCTCCGCTTCAAAAATAATTCCATTTACCATGGACTTCAGAAAAAATATTTTCTAAAACAGAGACGATTTAAATTTAATATAAGAAATTCGTGTGTTCTTCAAATTTGATTTAGAGCTCTGTAAATCATTCAGATGACTAACGCTTGCAATTTCGTTGTTTCTGGTCCGAGTCCTGAAATTGAGCGTGCTAAATGTAATCTTCGGGTAAAATGACACTTACACTATTCAGGACAATTGACCCATTCACCAAAACCGAAGAAATCGTTTCACAGTCACACTTAAACTATATACTTAGCAACAAAAACGGCAAATAAATGTAAACTTACACATCCTCAATTAAATTTGGAATTTGAAGAAAACTTTGTCCTATTCGTAATTGAATTCTAAAATAAAAAAATTGAAATCGACATTTTATTCACTACACTCACATGTCCAAAAGTAGATGTAAAGGTGTTAATATCTTCAATTCCACATCGAGTCTAAAGTCATGAGATACTTGAATTTTGTGCAAATATTAATTTAAGAATAGCTATCTTACACTTTTATTCAAGTAAATGATGTCATCATTCTTGAAATGATCTTCGCAAACTTGCGAACGTTTCATTTTCAGATTTATCCCGAGAATCCAGCACCACTCCACTCTTGCACTATTATTCAGAATTCTAAAATGATAAAATGTTACAATGAATTATGACCCGCTTAAAAAAATGCTACAATATTGTACCACTTCTGCTTTAAGCCACGGGATATGCGGCAAAATATGAAGCACTCAAAACAATAAATAGCAAATATTTTTGAGCAGAGAACTATTGAAACTAAACTTTCTCACGATTATAAATCAATGAAACTATCAATTTTTACCTAAAGTACGATTTTCCGCTCACGCCACTAATGAAATTCGTTCAACATGGAACCGAACAGCACATTGTCGTTTTCAAAAGTTTAACTCACTTGATTTGATAAAATTTCACTATATATCGCGTGAAACTAACCGAAGAAGTATGTATTACGTTCACTACTTAAATATTCACTACCGTTTTCAGGAAAATCGCGAGAAATTGATACTTTTCGTAGATTGACAACGATGGATGCGCGAAGCCGTAAGCAAAATTTTGACATTTATAATGCATTCCCCTTCTCTCGCAAAAACCGCCTCTAAAAGTAAAATACCGGGATTCACGTACAGGGTTTTACACGGATCAATTTTCGCATCTTGAACTAAATCAATTTTCTGTGCCCGTATTCTAACTTGAACGATATAAAAGATTCAACATGACATACCCTACGAAAGATACGTACCTGACATGCTTCCTATAGCTGTTTTCACAATCCCACACACATCGCTACATTTTTCGTTTCCCGACCCAAAAACACTCGCGATCCCTGGCAAACTTTTAAGTTTGCCAGGGATCGCGTGCTACGCTTTTGCACTATATTCAACGTGGTTTATCTTAAAAAATTGTTTTGTCTACAATTTCTAATTCAACTTGATTAGACGTTTCCCATCATTGTGGGATTTTCACGAATCATATGTTTTCAATCATATGGTTGATATTTTGTTGACGATTCGGTGGTTAAGTTATTAGAGGATTGGGATTGTCGTGAGAACAACTAGAGAGCTACTTGAATGTGTGGACTCTCTAGCAGCGTGACTACATGCAGTGAAAGCACTTCACTCACGTATAGATGAAAATAAGCTCATTTTGCATCCATTACTTTATATGTCTTTGATGCGCTCCTGAAAAAACTAACGTAAGATGCATTCCGTGCATGGTTGAAATTCACCTTGCACTATCCACTGTACTCCTACACTTTTCGAGACGAGCAAATGAAGCACATGTTTTAACCTTCCACTGATAGTTCAACGTGAAGAAGTAAGGAAACTCCTATTCATTCATTTTGGAAGGCGATATAGATAATACTGTTATAAGAACTGAAATAATTTCCATTTCACTAGAAGCGCTATTGTGTTCTCCGAGGACCATCTGGACTTCACTGTAGAAATCCGTCTCGAAACCATACAAAACCTCGAATTCTCGTTGGCTCCTCCACAATTCTTCATATACCGCCATGTAAGTTAGCCAGCAAAGTCGGCCTACTAATGGTCATGTGTGGGGTAGTAAGCACTGCTGCCATATGGACTCCTATCTTACGTCAGTTTTGGATGCATTTGGTATCCATTCTCTTTGACATCTATGGTTGGAAGAGGGGAGAGACCTTTTAAGAACAAGATAAAACCGGAGCGGACATCTATGTGTCCACGTTTTCGCAACAACCCCTGTGACCGCCTACCTAACAACGTGCCATTTTGCACCTACGCCTGTGACCTCGATTCTATAGCTGGTTAAGAAGAATCCAATGGGTTGTCACAAGACAGTAAGCAAGCGCTTATGCACTCGTAAATATGATTTTATCGCAAGTAACACATGAAAAATCTGAAAAATTGCATTGAATAAGAATGAAACTTTATGGCTACTTGGGATAGAAAACACTTTCATATTGATAACCAATCATTTTCCAGCAATAACACACATTACACATTTTTGTTAAGATCCTCGCTCCGATTTACAATGTTACTGCTTAAAATGTTGTTATCCCTAAGCCAGGTGTAATCTTACTTTCACTACAGTCAATAAGTTGCTTCGGACAGGTTCTCGAACCAAAAAAACTACTCAAGTCCGAATCGTATCTCACGAGCCAGTAAAATTTTGTGTCCATGTTTGGACGTCGAATTGACAATCAGCCACGCGAGAGGAGAAATTGGAAATTATTGGAAATGAAATGACAATCAGCCTCAGCAACGCGGTGATATCTTTGAGGAACAAGATGAAACCGGAGTGGACATCCATGTGTACACGTTGTAGCAACTACCCCTGCGACCGCCTGCCTAACTACGTGTCTTTTTGCACCTACCCCTGCGACCGTGATTCAAAAGCTAGTTAAGGGGAACCCAATGGATTGTCACAAGAAAGTAAACAAACGCTTATGCACTCGTAAATATGGTTTTATTGCAAATAACACTTCACAGAACAAGAAACTAGCATTAAATACAAATAAAGCATTATGGCCACTAAGGATAGAAAACACTTCCGTATCGATAACCCATCGTTTTCTAGCAATAACGCACATTACACTTTTAATTAAGTTCCTCGCTCCGATTTACAATGTCACTCTTAAAATGTTGTTAACCCTAAACCGGGTGTAATATTACTTTCACTACAGCCAATATGTACCTCCGGACACGTTCTTGAACTGAAAAAACGACTAAATTCCGAATTGTATCTCACGCGCCAGGTAAATTTCGCGTCCATGTTTAGTCGTCAAATTGACAATCTGGCTCTCGAGAGGAGAAATTGTGGAAATTATTGGAAATGAAATGACAATCATGCTCAGAAGGTGGTCGCATCATTTTCTATGGAGCTTATATGAGCATAGCCACTCCATTTGTTCCGTTCCTCAAAGGGTGATATGATTTCCTATGGAGCTTATACAAAACTGACGTTAGATAGGAAGCCATATTGCAGCAGCGCTTACTACCCCACACATGACCATTAGTAGGCCGACTTTGCTGGCTAACTTACATGGCGGTATATGAAGAATTATGGAGGTACAATGAAAATTCGACATTTTGTACGGTTTTGAGACGGATTTCTGCAGTGAAATCCTGATGGCACGCGGAGAACACAATAGCGCTCCTAGTGAAGTAAAAATTATTTCAGTTCTTATACCCGTTTAGTTTTATCGCCTTCCAAAGTGAATTTATAGGAGTTTGCTTACATCTCAACGCTGAGCTATCAGTCAAAGGTGCAAAACGTGTGCTTCATTTGCTCGTCTTGAAAGGTCTAGAAGTACAGTGGGCTATACTAGGTGAATTTATAGCATGCACTGAATGCATTCCGCACGTTTTTTATTCGGAAAACAGTATATATTACGAAATATAAGCATTTGCTAATGCCGTGGTTGGGTGACAGCTACCGGAAGCTTGTCCATAGTAGGCCGACTAAGCCATATGCAAATTGCTACCATATGGCTTCCTATCTAACGTCAGTTTTGAGCTTATATGAGCATAGCCTCTCCATTTGTTCCGTTCCTCAAAGGCAGAAACCGGGTGCATTGAGTAATTAAATAATACTGGAATGGACAACCACGTGACAATATGGTTGCAACAACCCCTGCGACCACTTTTCTTACTGCTACGCTCTTGTTTACAACCTTAGAAAGAGCCAAATTGCACAAGCAAACATGGCTGCTGCTCAATGTAAACAAATTTTCATACAATACCAAAAATTTGCTTTCTATTTGAAAAACCTTCAGCATTGTATGAAAAACATGCAAAACATTAATATAATAACTACTCACTTGTGAAAGGAAACACCTACAGATCCTTTTCCACTATGATTTTTTAACGAAGGTACTACACATTTCATTTTGAAATTCTATCTTAATTACACAGTGTCACACGTTAAAGTAACTTGAATCACAAACTCCAATCGAATGTTTAAACACTTGGTACGAATTTAGATCGCGAACACTTTCCATAGTTTTAATATCGGATAAAATTCGCGGCGAAACTTGCAAATTGGCCAATTTGGCGTCCAATTTGCATCAGTCAACTTGACAGTCAGTTCACACCTAGTTGCCTTTTGGAACAAGAAAGTGACCAGGAGGAGGCAGACGGGGAGGAAATGACAGACTGTTCACTTGGAAGAGAGGAGAAACCGGTCGCATGCTCTCTCATGCATTTTATATGAGCTTAGCCCATCCAGTTCTTGTTCATCTTAGCCTCGGACAGAGCATATCTACTAAATAGCAGCTGCAATTAGAACAAAATTTTTTTCGTGCGGTACTTTGAGAATAGAGAGAATTAGACTAAAAGCGCATATGTATGGTAAACAAAAACTTGAATTTGCATGCGATTGAACCTACACATGGTAAACTTTAATCCGTCTTTTGTACGTTTATTCGCCTCTTTTCATTTTAACAGCGCTTCGATTGCAGGTCCTAGCTAGTATGTATGCTCTGCCTTGGAACAGGTAGCTAACAGGAACGGCCCGATGCCAATGGAACACTGCTTTTTCTTTTCATTATTTCTCTCTGTCGATAGGACGAATCTTCACATCATCAAATGATTTTTTTGCATTCGCTATCAAATTAGGCTGTGAAAAACCGTGAACAAACTCGTTCGGTGTGTAATTTTCATGTTCAGATCAGAGAAAATTAGCGATTTGTAAATTTTTCATCAACAAGGCTATAAGAGACTATTTATCGCTTAAATTGTAGGTGAGAAAGATGGAAAAGTGCAAAAAAGTTTCTGCAATCATGTGCATTGTGAAAACACGAAGTAATATAAGCCACCGTCAGCCCACAGGAGTGTTATTTCATAGGTTAGTATCAAAATGCAACATAGAAAGGAAAAAACAATATTTTGAAGTGTTTTTTCACTGAAAATTATTGCCTCCAATTCATGCATGACCATGTTTACATTTCGGGGGGACCGTTTTATTCGCTTAGTTTTCGCTCATTACCGCCTTAAGCTTGGGGCAAGTTTTTCTTGGCATGCTTCAAAAATTTTATTGATTAAGTCGATTTTATTGAATTTTTCAAACAAATTTTAAAATGATATTGCACATATATGAAGAAGAAAAAACATTTATATTTTATTATGTTCAGCATGTACAAAAATCACATTCTTAATGAATGAATGTTTTTCAGATTCCCTGCTAATGATGAAATGCACGGGCAACTAGGTGCAGTTTAATTATTCTCAACGGATGCAATGTGGAAATTCCCCTTATGGTAGAGATTAATGGACAACAATAGGTAAGTTGTTTACTTTTATGAATCTCTTCTGGAGCTCAGCCATATTTTTACCTATGCAGGCAAACCAAGTGGTGTAGCAGCTATATTGGTTTCAAGCATTTCGCTGGATGAGGAAGCTAGTACATTATCGAGTATGTTGATAAGTTTATGTTAACAATGGGCTACTATTGAAGAAATGTAAATTATGTAATTATTGTTTTCATTGTAATCCATAAATGCTATTTATTACATTTTTATTCAATTTTCAAATAGTTTCGAAATAATTAGTCCTTATCTTTCCAAATATTTAGCATTTTTGAAATAATTCGGGGTTTGCTTTTGTTTGTCAACTTTATAGTCTTTTATATTCAACCTCCCTCTATATCCATTTGCTTAGAAGGTAAATGTGGAAATTCGGTCAAGGGAATTCAATTTTGTAGATATTTTCCTGTACATGATTTAATTTGAGTAGAGGAATTGTCGAAATGAACTGTGCTCCGAGAATCAGATAATAACAAAGCTACGACTGAAGAAAGTTTCTTGAAAGCACTCAATGATAAGAACACAAAATTCTGTTTGACACTGGAAAATTTCCTCTTGGCAATATTTCTACGAATTAGTACATTTTAAAGGCATGTAGTTCTTTCACACATAGCGAAGATCAATCTTAACGATTATACATTTCACTCATAAAGGCAGTATAAATCCCGTGGGACCAAAATTGCGCCTTGATTCCGCCGAAGGTGGTCCGAAGCCCGGTTATGAAAGCAAGAGGGACTATAATTGTAGTAGTAGTTGAATTTGTAATGACCTGAGAAACAGATTTATTTTTCGGATATTAAACTCACTGTGAGGTTTCTATTTATTTAACTAACGATTCGCAAACTATTCAAGTCTGAAATAAAAACATTATCATTCAACAATGCAATGGAAGTTAGCTTTTACAAATTCAAAATTTTCTAAATTTTAGCTCCCTTTTGGAAATACACCGTTCGAAAATTACATCAAAGGACCAACGTTCATGGTGCCTTTGAGGAACGGAACAAATGGAGAGGCTATGCTCATATAAGCTCCATAGAAATTGATACGACCACCTTCTGAGCATGATTGTCATTTCATATCCAATAATTTCCACAATTTCTCCTTCCGAGAGCCAGATTGTCGATTTGATGACTAAACATGGACCCGAAATTTACCTAGCGCGTGTGATACGATTCGGAATTTAGTCGTTTTTTCGGTTCGAGAACGTGTCCGAAGGTACATATTGACTGTAGTGAAAGTAATATTACACCTGGTTTAGGGATAACAACGTTTTAAGGAGTGACATTGTAAATCGGAGCGAGGAACTCAATTAAAAGTGTGATGTGTGTTATTGCTAAAAAACGATGGGTTATCGATGCGAAAGTGCTTTCTATCCTAAGTAGCCATAATGCTTTATTTGTATTCAATGCTATTTTCTTGTTCTGTGAAGTGTTATTTGCAATAAAATCATATTTACGAGTGCATAAGCGTTTGTTTACTTTCTTGTGACAGCCCATTGGGTTGCCCTTAACTAGCTTTTGATTCACGGTCGCAGGGGTAGGTGCATAAAGACACGTAGTTAGGTAAGCGGTCGCAGGGGTAGTTGGGACAACGTGTACATATGGATGTCCATTCCGGTTTCATCTTGGTCCTCAAAGCGTGGTGCATCTGAAAATGATGACAAAATTTGAGTTGACGTTCCACTCCAGTGTTCCGTTTCCAAAGGTGCATGCGCTCCATAGATGTCAGAGAGAATCAAAACTGACGATAGATACAAGCCATATGGCAGCAGCGGTTACTACCCCACACATGACCATTAGTAGGCCGACTTTGCTGGCTAACTTACATGGCGTTATATGAAGAATTGTGGAGGTGCCAACAAAAATTCGAGGTTTTGTACGGTTTGGAGAGGGATTTCTACAGTGAAATCCACATGATCCGCGGAGAACTCAATAGCGCTCCTAGTGAAGTGAAAATTATTTCAGTTCTTATACCCCTTTAGTTATTATCGCCTTCCAAAGTGAATTTATAGGAATTTGTTTACATCTCAACGCTGAGCTATAAGTCGAAGGTGCAAAACGTGTGCTTCATTTGCTCATCTTGGAAAGTTTAGGAGCACGATGGGCTATACAAGGTGAATTTATAGCATGCGCGGAATGCGCCCCTCACGTTTTTTATTCGGAAAATAGTATATATGACGAAATATAAGCATTTGCTAATGCCGCAGTTGGGTGACAGCTACCGGAAGCTTGTCCACAGTAGGCCGACTAATACATATGCCAATTGCTACCATATGGCTTGTATCTATCGCCAGTTTTGAAGAGAATGGATACGAATCAAAACTGACGATAGATACAAGCCATATGGCAGCAGCGCTTACTACCCCACACATGACCATTAGTAGGCCGACTTTGCTGGCTAACTTACATGGCGTTATATGAAGAATTATGGAGGTGCCAACAAAAATTCGAGGTTTTGTACGGTTTAGAGACGGATTTCTACAGTGAAATCCAGATGATCCGTGGAGAACACAATAGCACTCCTAGTGAAGTGAAAATTATTTCAGTTCTTATACCCGTTTAGTTTTTATCGCCTTCCAAAGTGAATTTATAGGAGGTTGTTTACATCTCAACGCTGAGCTATCAGTCGGAGGTGCAAAACGTGTGCTTCATTTGCTCGTCTTGGAAAGTTTAGGAGCACAATGGACTATACAAGGTGAATTTATAGCATGCACGGAATGCGTTCGGCACGTTTTTTATTCGGAAAATAGTATATATGGCGAAATATAAGCATTTGCTAATGCCGCGGTTGGGTGACAGCTACCGGAAGCTTGTCCATAGTAGGCCGACTAATACATATGCAAATTGCTACCATATGGCTTGTATCTATCGTCAGTTTTGATACGAATTCTTAGGGGGGGAAGAAAAGGAGTAAATGGTAGCCCAAAAATTTCCGAATATTGGCTATGAATTTGGAAGGCTTCCATAGTTTGGTAGTGGCTTAAGCCAAGGGTAGTCTCAGAAAAGCAGGGGCAAATGAAATCAAATGGCGGGAAAATTCAAATTGATAGCACCATGAGAAAAATATTTAACTCAAAATGATTTTACATGTTCTTTTAGTTTCTCATTTAAGGTATCTAAGGCAAATTTGATACTTAGCTTATACTTTGGACTAGTTGCAATCAATGAAGATGTATTTTCAGAGATTATTGATCAAAACCTAATAAGATAATGAAGAGCATCTGTTTAATTTTCTGACGAATATTGGAGTTAGGGGATTGAGACACAAACAACGTGAATCAAATATTGAAACAAATAAATCAGATCAAAAAATAACGTTGTGTGTATCTTAATTCGGTTCCAGGTCTCCAACACAGTTTAATTTATAGCGATATTATTTCTATGTAGCAATATCCATGGCAATATTTTTTCTATTAAATAATTTTTTCCTTACATATTGAACTGTGAATTGTTTTATTCAGTTTTTGGCGAAAAGAACATCTTTCGGACTTTTTTTAAGATATAAAATAATACCGATCATATGTTGTTTAGAGTCCCTGAATAATTCCTTTTCAAAAAAATACTTTTGGACTTATATTATAATTTTAAAATTTTATTTTCTTCCCGAGCTATTTTCATCATTTGTCATCAGTTTGATATTTCGTTGAAGGATGCTTACCGTCTCTTGGCAAATTTGTTTTACACTTTTCGAAGGTGTTTTCATGTAGCCTTTTGTTCTGTAGGCCATAAGCGATCTTTCCGAAAATTCGCCTTCAACAGAAACAAAAAACTCCGTGAATTTTAAGGTTTTTTTCTATTTTCAAGACGACAAAACCAGCGATGCAATCTACGTCAAGGGAAACATGTTCACTTGATTTTGTGGGATAATTAGCACAGATATGTTCCATCATGAATTGCTTTACCTCAAAAGAAGAACATTCCGAAAGCATACCGATTTGCTCATATATAAATTTAAATATTCAGTTTTCTCGCGTTTTTCTAAACTGAAACGAGAATCCTAGTAATTATACCAGATAAAATTACTCATATTGTGTTGCACATGGCAGCATTAAAAGAATTAAAGACATAATCGTACTCCTTACTTCTGTTTTTTGTTTATAATTTTCTAATTTAAGTTGATATAATATTTGAAGGGAGATTTGGAAGAAAATAGATTCGTTCTCAATACGATTTGAGAATAAATCTATTGACGTCCGATCATTTACCCAAGACTACACATAAATGTGAATCCTAACATAAAACTATGTTAGCAAAATATTGTTTATCATGCCGGAAATTTTGACTATGCAGTCAGTTTCAACGGAAATCTCGAACGAAAATGATTAAATTGGTGTTCAAATATAGTGCAGGAAAAATTCGCCTTTACGGCCATCATCATATCTGGGCCAGCATTCAATAGAGCTAGATCCTAAAACAATAAAATGCCGAAATCAACGAAGCATGAAATATAATAGAACTTTACGCTCTCAAAACTGTACGCAAGCAATGAAGCCACTGTCAAATTTTCATTGGTGTTGTACTGCAAAAAGTCTCAAATATAATTAAATCTAAAATTCAAACTCAAATCTTACATTTCCCATGTCGGATTCAGACATTGCTTTTATTTTTCAGTCGCTAAGTCTACCTTGAACAAGTCCTAAAACCCACAATGTTTCTAGTTGTCAAAACAATATATAAAATACACCTACATTTCCAGAATCTGGCCTTAACCCCATACAATTTGACAAGTCATCAATGGCTGCGTGAACGGTATTTACAGTATACAAATCCTGAAATCAAATATTGATACAAAATATGCGTAAAATTTTCGGGTAGCCATTACATACATCCCCTGAATCTGGCATCACATCAATACTGTAAGATGTATAAATTATTTCTCGCTGATTGGTTCGATTCGAAGTCTGAACAAAAAAATTTATAATTGATGTTGTTTCTGGTCTGAGTCCTGAAATTGAGCGTGCTAAATGTAATCTTCGGGTAACATGACACTTACACTATTCAGGACAATTGACTCATTCACCGAAATCGAAATATACTTACATGTTCAAAAGTAGACGTAAAGGTATTAATATCTTCAATTCCACATCGAGTCTAAAGTTATGAGATACTTGAATTTTGTGCAAATATTAATTTAAGAATAGCTATCTTACACTTTTATTCAAATAAATGATGTCATCATTCTTGAAATGATCTTCGCAAACTTGCGAACGTTTCATTTCCAGATTTATCCCGAGAATCCAGCACCACTCCATTCTTGCACTATTATTCAGAATTCTAAAATGATAAAATGTTACAATGAATTATGACCCGCTTAAAAAAATGCTACAATATTGTACCACTTCTGCTTTAAGCCAAGGATATGCGGCAAAATATGAAGCACTCAAAACAATAAATAGCAAATATTTTTGAGCAGAGAACTATTGAAACTAAACTTTCTCACGATTATAAATCAATGAAACTATCAAGTTTTACCTAAAGTACGATTTTCCGCTCACGCCACTATTGAAATTTGTTCAACATGGAACCGAACAGCACATTGTCGTTTTCAAAAGTTTAACTCACTTGATTTGATAAAATTTCACTATATATCGCGTGAAACTAACCGAAGAAGTATGTATTACGTTCACTACTTAAATATTCACTACCGTTTTCAAGCAAATCGCGAGAAAATGATACTTTTCGTAGATTGACAATGATGGATGCGCGAAGCCGTAAGCAAAATTTTGACATTTATAATGCATTCCTCTTCCTTCGCAAAAACCGCCTCTAAAAGTAAAATACCGGGATTCACGTACAGGGTTTTACACGGATAGACTTACTCCTCTTCTCTCTCTTAGTACGAAATGCATCGTGAGAATTGAAGCACTTTATGATGTGGCGTGATGTTGGCACGTTATCAGCTGTTGATTCAAATTTCGAATAAATTTGACATGACGTCTCCTATCAATTTTCGCATCTTGAACTAAATCAATTTTCCGCACCAGTATTCTAATTTGAACGATATAAAAGATTCAACATGACATACCCTACGAAAGATACGTACCTGACATGCTTCCTATAGCTGTTTTCACAATCCCACACACATCGCTACATTTTTCGTTTCCCGACCCAAAAACAGTCGCGATCCCAGGCAAACTTTTAAGTGTAATTGATTAACTCTTTTGCAACGCTTTTGCACTATATTCAACGTGGTTTATCTTAAAAAATTGTTTTGTCTACAATTTCTAATTCAACTTGATTAGACGTTTCCCATCATTGTGGAATTTTCACGAATCATATGTTTCCAATCATATGGTTGATATTTTGTTGACGATTCGGTGGTTATTAGAGTTATTAGAGGATTGGGATTGTTATTAGAGGATTGGGATTGTCGTGCGAGCAACTAGAGAGCCACTTGAATGTGTGGGCTCTCTAGCAGCGTGACTACATGCAGTACAAGTACTTCACTCACGTATAGATGAAAATAAGCTCATTTTGCATCCATTACTTTATATGTCTTTGATGCGCTCCTGAAAAAACTAACGTAAGACGCATTCCGTGCATGGTTAAAATTCACCTTACGCTATTCACTGTACTCCTACACTTATCAAGACGAGCAAATGAAGCACGGAACAAATGGAGAGGCTATGCTCATATAAGCTCCATAGAAAATTATATGACCACCTTCTGAGCATGATTGTCATTTCATTTCCAATAATTTCCACACTTTCTCCTCTCGAGAGCCAGATTGTCAATTTGACGCCTAAACATGGACGCGAAATTTACCTGGCGCGTGAGATACGATTCGGAATTTAGTCGTTTTTTCGGTTCGAGAACGTGTCCGGAGGTACATATTGACTGTAGTGAAAGTAATATTACACCTGGTTTAGGGATAACAATATTTTAAGGAGTGACATTGTAAATTGGAGCGAGGAACTCAATTAAAAGTGTAATGTGCGTTATTGCTAGAAAACGATGGGTTATCGATACGAAAGTGTTTTCTATCCTAAGTGGGCATAATGCTTTATTGGTATTCAATGCTATTTTCTTGTTCTGTGAAGTGTTATTTGCAATGAAACCATATTTACGAGTGCATAAGCGTTTGTTTACTTTCTGGTGACAATCCATTGGGTTCCCCTCAACTAGCTTTAGAATCACGGTCGCAGGGGTAGGTGCAAAAAGACACGTAATTAGGCAGGCGGTCGCAGGGGTAGTTGCGACAACGTGTACACATGGATGTCCATTCCGGTTTTATCTTGTTCCTCAAAGCATTTGGTATCCATTCTCTTTGACATCTATGGTTGGAAGAGGGAAAAAACCTTTGAGGAACAAGATAAAACCGGAGCTGACATCTATATGTCCACGTATTCGCAACAACCCCTGTGACCGCCTACCTAACAACATGCCATTTTGCACCTGCCCCTGCGACCTCGATTCTATAGCTGGTTAAGAAGAATCCAATGGGTTGTCACAAGAAAGTAAACAAACGCTTAAGCACTCGTAAATATGATTTTATCGCAAATAACACATGACAAAATCTGAAAAATTGCATTGAATACTGTTAGAGCAGGAATGGGAGTACAAGTTCAGTTGAATAAATAAACGTTGATTTTAGTTTAATAGTGCTACTGGAGCGATCGAGACAAACTGACTTAATCCAACGTCATTCGAGTATTTATAAAGAAAACTGAGTCGCGCTCGGTTGCTATGCCGAGTACAGTTACGCAGAAAAGTCGTGTGTCTGTACACTCCAATACAAAAACACGCTGAACTCAATCAGCTTTAATAAATTCGAATAAAAATGTATGGCTACTTGGGATAGAAAACACTTTCATATTGATAACCAATCATTTTCCAGCAATAACACACATTACACTGTTTATTGAGATCCTCGCTCCGATTTACAATGTCACTGCTTAAAATGTTGTTATCCCTAAGCCAGGCGTAATCTTACTTACACTACAGTCAATAAGTTGCTTCGGACAGGTTCTCGAACCAAAAAAAACTACTAAAGTCCGAATCGTATCTCACGAGCCCGTAAAATTTTGTGCCCATGTTTGGACGTCAAATTGACAATCAGCCACGTGAGAGGAGAAATTGGAAATTATTGGAAATGAAATGACAATCAGCCTCAGCAACGCGGTCAAAGCATATCTACTAAATAGCAGCTGCAACTAGAACAAATTTTATATCTTACGGTACTTATGGAGTAGAGAGAATTAGATTAAAAGTGCATATGTATGGTAAACAAAAACTTGAATTTGCAAGCAATTGAACCAACACATGGTAAACTTTAATCCATCTTTTACACGTTTATTTGCCTCTCTTTTCATTTTGACAGCTCCTCGATTGCAGGTGCTAGTTAGTATATATGCTCTGACGCGGTGATATGATTTCCTATGGAGCTTATACAAAACTGACGTTAGAAAGGAAGCCATATTGCAGCAGCGCTTACTACCCCACACATGACCATTAGTAGGCCGACTTTGCTGGCTACCTTACATAGCGGTATATGAAGAATTATGGAGGTACCAACGAAAATTTGACGTTTTGTACGGTTTCGAGACGGATTTCTACAGTGAAACGCTGATGGCCCGCGGAGAACACAATAGCGCTCCTAGTGAAGTAAAAATTATTTCAGTTCTTATACCAGTTTAGTTTTATCGCCTTCCAAAGTGAATTTATAGGAGTTTGCTTGCATCTCAACGCTGAGCTATCAGTCAAAGGTGCAAAACGTGTGCTTCATTTGCTCGTCTTGAAAGGTCTAGGAGTACAGTGGGCTATACTAGGTGAATTTATAGCATGCACTGAATGCATTCCGAACGTTCTTTATTCGGAAAATAGTATATATTACGAAATATAAGCATTTGCTAATGCCGTGGTTGGGTGACAGCTACCGGAAGCTTGTCTATAGTAGGCCGACTAAGCCATATGCAAATCGCTACCATATGGCTTCCTATCTAACGTCAGTTTTGAGCTTATATGAGCATATCCTCTGCATTTGTTCCATTCCTCAAAGGCAGAAACCGGGTGCATGCCTTGGACGGAGCGTATCTACTAAATAGCAGCTGCAATTAGAACAAAATTTATTTCGTGCGGTACTTATAGAATAGAGAGAATTAGACTAAAAGCGCATATGTATGGTAAACAAAAACTTGAATTTGCATGCGATTGAACCTACACATGGTAAACTTTAATCCGTCTTTTGTACGTTTCTCCGCCTCCTTTCATTTTAACAGCGCTTCGATTGCAGGACCTAGCTAGTATGTATGCTCTGCCTTGGAACAGGTAGCTAACAGGAACGGCCCGATGCCAATGGAACACTGCTTTTTCTTTTCATTATTTCTCTCTGTCGATAAGACGAATCTTCACATCATCAAATGATTTTTTTGCATTCGCTATCAAATTAGGCTGTGAAAAACCGTGAACAAACTCGTTCGGTGTGTAATTTTCATGTTCAGATCAGAGAAAATTAGCGATTTGTAAATTTTTCATCAACAAGACTATAAGAGACTATTTATCACTTAAATTGTAGTTGAGAAAGATGGAAAAGTGCAAAAAAGTTTCTGCAATCATGTGCATTGGGAAAACACGAAGTAATATAAGCCACCGTCAGCCCACAGGAGTGTTATTTCATAGGTTAGTATCAAAATGCAACATAGAAAGGAAAAAACAATATTTTGAAGTGTTTTTTCACTGAAAATTATTGCCTCCAATTCATGCATGATCATGTTTACATTTCGGGGGGACCGTTTTATTCGCTTAATTTTCGCTCATTACCGCCTTAAGCTTGGGGCAAGTTTTTCTTGGCATGCTTCAAAAATTTTATTGATTAAGTCGATTTTATTGAATTTTTCAAACAAATTTTAAAATGATATTGCACATATATGAAGAAGAAAAAATATGTATATTTTATTATGTTCAGCATGTACAAAAATCACATTCTTAATGAATGAATGTTTTTCAGATTTCCTGCTAATGATGAAATGCACGGGCAACTAGGTGCAGTTTAATTATTCTCAACGGATGCAATGTGGAAATTCCCCTTGTGGTAGAGATTAATGGACAACAATAGGTAAGTTGTTTACTTTTATGAATCTCTTCTGGAGCTCAGCCATATTTTTATCTATGCAGGCAAATCAAGTGGTGTAGCAGCTATATTGGTTTCAAGCATTTCGCTGGATGGGGAAGCTAGTACATTATCGAGTATGTTGATAAGTTTATGTTAAGTATGGGCTACTATTGAAGAAATGTAAATTATGTAATTATTGTATTGTTGTTTTCATTGTAATCCATAAATGCTATTTATTACATTTTTATTCAATTTTCAAATAGTTTCGAAATAATTAGTCCTTATCTTTCCAAATATTTAGCATTTTTGAAATAATTCGGAGTTTGCTTTTGTTTGTCAACTGTATAGTCTTTTATATTCAACCTCCCTCTATATCCATTTGCTTAGAAGGTAAATGTGGAAATTCGGTCAAGGGAATTCAATTTTGTAGATATTTTTCTGTACATGATTTAATTTGAGTAGAGGAATTGTCGAAATGAACTGTGCTCCGAGAATCAGATAATAACAAAGCTACGAGTGAAGAAAGTTTCTTGAAAGCACTCAATGATAAGAACACAAAATTCTGTTTGACACTGGAAAATTTCCTCTTGGCAATATTTCTACGAATTAGTACATTTTAAAGGCATGTAGTTCTTTCACACATAGCGAAGATCAATCTTAACGATTACACATTTCACTCAAAAAGGCAGTATAAATCCCGTGGGACCGAAATTGCGCCATGATTCCGCCGAAGGCGGTCCGAAGCCCGGTTATGAAAGCAAGAGGGACTATAATTGTAGTAGTAGTTGAATTTGTAATAACCTGAGAAACAGATTTATTTTTCGGATATTAAACTCGCTGTGAGGTTTCTATTTATTTAACTAACGTTTCGCAAACTATTCAAGTCTGAAATAGAAACATTATCATTCAACAATGCAATGGAAGTTAGCTTTTACAAATTCAAAATTTTCTAAATTTTAGCTCCCGTTTTGAACTTCATCGTTCGAAAATTACATCAAAGGACCAACGTTCGTGGTGCATCTGAAAATGATGACAAAATTTGAGTTGACGTTCCACTCCAGTGCTCCGTTCTCAAAGGTGCATGCGCTCCATAGATGTCAGAGAGAATGGATGCGAAATCTTAGGGAGGGAAGAAAAGGAGTAAATGGTAGCCAAAAATTTCCGAATATCGGCTATGAATTTGGAAGGCTTCCTAGACAGTTTGGTAAGGGCTTAAGCCAAGGATAGTCTCAGAAAAGCAGGGGCAAATGAAATCAAATGGCGGGAAAATTCAAATTAATAGCACCATGAGAAAAATATTTAACTCAAAATGATTTTACATGTTCTTTTAGTTTCTCATTTAAGGTGTCTAAGGCAAATTTGATACTTCACTTATACTTTGGACTAGTTGCAATCAATGAAGATGTATTTCCAGAGATTATTGATTAAAACCTAATAAGATAATGAAGAGCATCTGTTTAATTTTCTGACGAATATTGGAGTTAGGAGATTTAGACACAAACAACGTGAATCAGATATTGAAACAAATAAATCAGATCAAAAAATAACGTTGTGTGTATCTTAATTCGGTTCCAGGTCTCCAACACAGTTTAATTTATAGCGATATTATTTCTATGTAGCAATATTCATTCCAATACTTTTTCTATTAAAAGATTTTTCCTCACATATTGAACTGTGAATTGTTTTATTTCGTTTTCGGCGAAAAGAACATCTTTCGGACTTTTTTTAAGATATAAAATAATACCGATCATATGTTGTTTAGAGTCCTGAACAATTCCTTTTCTAAAAAATACTTTTAGATTTATATTATAATTTTAAAATTTTATTTTCTTTCCGAGCTGATTTCATCATTTGTCATCAGTTTGATATTTCGTTGAAGGATGCTTACCGTCTCTTGGCAAATTCGTTTTGCACTTTTCGAAGATGTTTTCATGTAGCCTTTTGTTCTGTAGGCCATAAGCGATCTTTCCGAAAATTTGCCTTCAATAGAAACTAAAAACTCAGTAAATTTTAAGGTTTTTTTCTATTTTGAAGACGACAAAGCCAGCGATGCAATCTACGTCATAGGAAACATGCTCAGTTGATTTTGTGGGATAATTAGCACAGATATGTTCCATCATGAATTGCTTTACCTCAAAAGAAGAACATTCCGAAAGCATACCGATTTGCTCATATATAAATTTAAATATTCAGTTTTCTCGCGTTTTTCTAAACTGAAACGAGAATCCTAGTAATCACACCCAATAAAATTACTCATATTGTGTTGCACATGGCAGCATTAAAAGAATTAAAGACATAATCGTACTTCTTACTTCTGTTTTTTGTTTATAATTTTCTAATTTAAGTTGATATAATATTTGAAGGGAGATTTGGAAGAAAATAGATTCGTTCTCAATACGATTTGAGAATAAATCTATTGACGTCCGATCATTTACCCAAGACTACACATAAATGTGAATCCTAACATAAAACTATGATAGCAAAATATTGTTTATCATGCCGGAAATTTTGACTATGCAGTCAGTTTCAACGGAAATCTCGAACGAAAATGATTAAATTGGTGTTCAAATATAATGCAGGAAAAATTTACAATCGCTAAATTCGGCTTTACGGCCATCATCATATCTGGGCCAGCACTCAATAGAGCTAGATCCTAAAACAATAAAATGCCGAAATCAACGAAGCATGAAATATAATAGAACTTTACGCTCTCAAAACTGTACGCAAGCAATGAAGCCGTTGTCAAATTTTCATTGGTGTTGTACTGCAAAAAGTCTCAAATATAATTAAATCTAAAATTCAAACTCAAATCTTACATTTCCCATGTTGGATTCAGACATTGCTTTTATTTGTTAGTCGCTAAGTCTACCTTGAACAAGTCCTGGAAACCACAATGTTTCTAGTTGTCAAAATAATATATAAAATACACCTACATTTCCGGAATCTGGCCTTTTTTTTTGTTGTTGGTAGGGATGTGAAGGCATTTACGCTCGCCAAGTCTGGCAGTGTGGGACTCCCATGGAGGGTACCCCTGGACTACCCACTAAACACCTCCCCTGTCAATCTGAGAACCTAGCCTACAACCGTTTGACACATTACTTCGGGAATCTGGCCTTAACCCCATACAATTTGACAAGTCATCAATGGCTGCGTGAACGGTATTTACAGTATACAAATCCTGAAATCAAATATTGATACAAAATAGGCGTTAAATTTTCATGTAGCCATTACATGCATCCCCTGAATCTGGCATCACATCAATACTGTAAGATGTATAAATTATTTCTCGCTGATTGGTTCGATTCGAAGTCTGAACAAAAAAATTTATAATTGATGTTGCATACCATATCTTAAAAATTTACCCTCTCAAGGCCTCCCATACATATCGCTATAGCTGAGGGGCTTGAAGCAACATTAATCTATAATTGTAAAATTAGTAATGACATTACGGAAAAAATCATATGCCTCCGCTTCAAAAATAATTCCATTTACCATGGACTTCAGAAAAAATATTTTCTAAAACAGAGACGATTTAAATTTAATATAAGAAATTCGTGCGTTCTTCAAATTTGATTTAGAGCTCTGTAAATCATTCAGATGACTAACGCTTGCAATTTCGTTGTTACTGGTCCGAGTCCTGAAATTGAGCGTGCTAAATGTAATCTTCGGGTAACATGACACTTACACTATTCAGGACAATTGACCCATTCACCAAAACCGAAGAAATCGTTTCACAGTCGCACTTAAACTATATACTTAGCAACAAAAACGGCAAATAAATGTAAACTTACACATCCTCAATTAAATTTGGAATCTGAAGAAAACTTTGTCCTATTCGTAATTGAATTCTAAAATAAAAAAATTGAAATCGACATTTTATTCACTACACTCACATGTCCAAAAGTAGATGTAAAGGTGTTAATATCTTCAATTCCACATCGAGTCTAAAGTCATGAGATACTTGAATTTTGTGCAAATATTAATTTAAGAATAGCTATCTTACACTTTTATTCAAATAAATGATGTCATCATTCTTGAAATGATCTTCGCAAACTTGCGAACGTTTCATTTCCAGATTTATCCCGAGAATCCAGCACCACTCCACTCTTGCACTATTATTCAGAATTCTAAAATGATAAAATGTTACAATGAATTATGACCCGCTTAAAAATATGCTACAATATTGTACCACTTCTGCTTTAAGCCAAGGATATGCGGCAAAATATGAAGCACTCAAAACAATAAATAGCAAATATTTTTGAGCAGAGAACTATTGAAACTAAACTTTCTCACGATTATAAATCAATGAAACTATCAATTTTTATCTAAAGTACGATTTTCCGCTCACGCCACTATTGAAATTTGTTCAACATGGAACCGATCAGCACATTGTCGTTTTCAAAAGTTTAACTCACTTGATTTGATAAAATTTCACTATATATCGCGTGAAACTAACCGAAGAAGTATGTATTACGTTCACTACTTAAATATTCACTACCGTTTTCAAGCAAATCGCGAGAAAATGATACTTTTCGTAGATTGACAATGATGGATGCGCGAAGCCGTAAGCAAAATTTTGACATTTATAATGCATTCCTCTTCCCTCGCAAAAACCGCCTCTAAAAGTAAAATACCGGGATTCACGTACAGGGTTTTACACGGATAGACTTACTCCTCTTCTCTCTCTTAGTACGAAATGCATCGTGAGAATTGAAGCAATTTATGATGTGGCGTGATGTTGGCACGTTATCAGCTGTTGATTCAAATTTCGAATAAATTTGACATGACGTCTCCTATCAATTTTCGCATCTTGAACTAAATCAATTTTCCGCGCCAGTATTCTAACTTGAGCGATATAAAAGATTCAACATGACATACCCTACGAAAGATACGTACCTGACATGCTTCCTATAGCTGTTTTCACAATCCCACACACATCGTTACATTTTTCGTTTCCCGACCCAAAAACACTCGCGATCCCTGGCAAACTTTTAAGTTTAATTGATTAACTCTTTTGCAACGCTTTTGCACTATATTCAACGTGGTTTATCTTAAAAAATTGTTTTTTCTACAATTTCTAATTCAACTTGATTAGACGTTTCCCATCATTGTGGAATTTTCACGAATCATATGTTTTCAATCATATGGTTGATATTTTGTTGACGATTCGGTGGTTATTAGAGTTATTAGAGGATTGGGATTGTTATTAGAGGATTGGGATTGTCGTGAGAGCAACTAGAGAGCCACTTGAATGTGTGGACTCTCTAGCAGCGTGACTACATGCAGTAAAAGTACTTCACTCGCGTATAGATGAAAATAAGCTCATTTTGCATCCATTACTTTATATGTCTTTGATGCGCTCCTGAAAAAACTAACGTAAGACGCATTCCGTGCATGGTTAAAATTCACCTTGCACTGTCCACTGTACTCCTACACTTTTCAAGACGAGCAAATGAAGCACACGTTTTGCACCTTCCACTGATAGTTCAACGTGAAGAAGTAAGGAAACTCCTATTCATTCATTTTGGAAGGCGATATAAATAATACGGTTATAAGAACTGAAATAATTTCCATTTCACTAGAAGCGCTTTTGTGTTCTCCGAAGACCATCTGGACTTCACTGTAGAAATCCGTCTCGAAACCATACAAAACCTCGAATTCTCGATGGCTCCTCAACAATTCGTCATATACCGCCATGTAAGTTAGCCAGCAAAGTCGGCCTACTAATGGTCATGTGTGGGGTAGTAAGCACTGCTGCCATATGGACTCTAATTTCACGTCAGTTTTGGATGCATTTGGTATCCATTCTCTTTGACATCTATGGTTGGAAGAGGGAAAAAACCTTTGAGGAACAAGATAAAACCGGAGCTGACATCTATATGTCCACGTTTTCGCAACAACCCCTGTGACCGCCTACCTAACAACACGCCATTTTGCACCTACCCCTATGACCTCGATTCTATAGCTGGTTAAGAAGAATCCAATGGGTTGTCACAAGAAAGTAAACAAACGCTTAAGTACTCGTAAATATGATTTTATCGCAAATAACACATGACAAAATCTGAAAATTTGCATGGAATACTGTTAGAGCAGGAATGGGAGAACAAGTTCAGTTGAATAAATAAACGTTGATTTTAGTTTAATAATTTTATTTTATTTAATAAGACGTTTATTTGCGAGCGTGCTACTGGAGCGATCGAGACGAACTGACTTAATCCAACGTCATTCGAGTATTTATAAAGAAAACTGAGTCGCGCTCAGTTGGTACACCGAGTACAGTTACGCACAAAAGTCGTGTGTCTGTACACTTGTAATAAACATAAGCAGTCGAGCAGCCCCGTGGTGATCAGGAGTGGCTGCTCCTGAAGAGATAAGGTGGTCACCTCGTAGAAACTGCTTAGTTTGTTGTTTTACTAGTGTAAAGTAAACTGCATCCGTCAAGTTTCCATCCTTTAGGCAGAGATGAGTGGTTCACTTCAGCCACTTTAACATCTTTAGGTTTGACATTCCCCTTGTAATGCAACGACCTTCTTCGGTGAAAGTAATGGTTGCTTTTTGTGTAATGTTTGCGTTTGTCTCAAGCCTCCGTGTCCGCTAACTTTAACGAGGCAAAACAATATTGAATTTCTGTAGAGTAGATTAATTGACACCTAATAGAACTTTTCTAAAGACAATAAAATTTGATCGGTGCGTCTTGTAGAGTAGAGTACGCGTGATAAGTATTTTGTAGTGTAGCTTCGTGGCTCGACAGAACCCGCCTCATATGATCCCGCAAATGCTAGTCGTCAAGCACGCGTACGCGGTCGTTAAGCGAAGCTAGTTAGCTGAACTCGGTGTTGTTTTAGCTCACTGACACTTGTGCCAGACCATCGGCACCCGTGTCCTACACGGACATTTCGAAATTCATTACAATGGCGCCCAACGTGGGGCCCGAAGGGGAAACAACACCACTCTCCTTCGAGTTCTCACATTTTTAATTTTGCTGTCGGCAGATGAACCGATTCAATTTTTATTGTCACCCTCACCATTTGATATTAACCTAGCATACTTTGGAGGGTTCCATAAAGTAAAGATAGAGTCACCGATAAACTCTCTTTTGGTGTTGTTTGTCTTGTCTTCGGTATAATAAGGTCTATAGCATCTTCTGGAGTTCTTCGTTCGTGGTGGCTCAGTCGCTTGAACATGTCGATGATGTTATAGAGTAGTGCGTCCCTTAATGTTACCAAAAGAAAGGTTTGCACATTTTTATACAGTTTGAAGTCGGACAGTTCTAATTTTGAACAAACTGATGGTGCCAGGGGTTTTCAAATACATTGCTTGGAATTGCGTCAGTTTTTGCTGGGAGCTAATCTGATGACCGGCAGTGATAAAATCCGCATCGTCAATTAGTCCTGACCGATACCCGATTTGTTTTTATGATTGGTTAGCGGTTTTTATTAGCATATTTTCGCAGAAGACAGGGACTTGCATTCAAGAAGAGGGGCCTAAAATTATAACAACCATCTCTCCACTGCGGAAACAATTGTTTCTTCACTAGTGTAGAGTTAAATCCTTCAGTCTCTCCATGCCTGGGTTGGCATCGAAGAGACTGCCCTGTAACAAACATAAGCAGTCGAGCAGCCCCGTGGTGATCAGGAGTGGCTGCTCCTGAAGAGATAAGGTGGTCACCCCGTCGAAACTGCTTAGTTTGTTGTTTTACTACTGTAAAGTAAACTGCATCCGTCAAGTTTCCATCCTTTAGGCAGAGATGAGTGGTTCACTTCAGCCACTTTAACATCTTTAGGTTTGACATTCCCCTTGTAATGCAACGACCTTCTTCGGTGAAAGTAACGGTTGCTTTTTGTGTAATGTTTGCGTTTGTCTCAAGCCTCCGTGTCCGCTAACTTTAACGAGGCAAAACAATATTGAATTTCTGTAGAGTAGATTAATTGACACCTAATAGAACTTTTCTAAAGACAATAAAATTTGATCGGTGCGTCTTGTAGAGTAGAGTACGCGTGATAAGTATTTTGTAGTGTAGCTTCGTGGCTCGACAAGAACCCGCCTCATATGATCCCGCAAATGCTAGTCGTCAAGCACGCGTACGCGGTCGTTAAGCGAAGCTAGTTAGCTGAGCTCGGTGTTGTTTTAGCTCGCTGACACTTGTGCCAGACCATCGGCACCCGTGTCCTACGAGGACATTTCGAAATTCATTACACACTCCAATACAAAAACACGCTGAACTCAATCAGCTTTAATAAATTCGAATAAAAATGTAAGGCTACTTGGGATAGAAAACACTTTCATATTGATAACCAATCATTTTCCAGCAATAACACACATTACACTGTTTATTGAGATCCTCGCTCCTATTTACAATGTCACTGCTTAAAATGTTGTTATCCCTAAGCCAGGTGTAATCTTACTTTCACTACAGTCAATAAGCTGCTTCGGACAGGTTCTCGAACCAAAAAAACTACTCAAGTCCGAATCGTATCTCACGAGCCAGTAAAATTTTGTGTCCATGTTTGGACGTCGAATTGACAATCAGCCACGCGAGAGGAGAAATTGGAAATTATTGGAAATGAAATGACAATCAGCCCCAGCAACGCGGTCAGAGCATATCTACTAAATAGCAGCTGCAATTAGAACAAATTTTATTTCCTACGGTACTTATGGAGTAGAGAGAATTAGACTAAAAGTGTGTATGTATTTTAAACAAGAACTTGAATTTGCTTGCAATTTTACCAACACAAGGTAAACTTTAATCCATCTTTTACACGTTTATTTGCCTCTCTTTTCATTTTGACAGCTCCTCGATTGCAGGTGCTAGTTAGTATATATGCTCTGACGCGGTGATAAGATTTCCTATGGAGCCTATACAAAACTGACGTTAGATAGGAAGCCATATTGCAGCAGCGCTTACTACCCCACACATGACCATTAGTAGGCCGACTCTGCTGGCTAACTTATATGGCGGTATATGAAGAATTATGGAGGTACCAACGAAAATTCGACGTTTTGTATGGTTTTGAGGCGGATTTCTACAGTGAAATCCTGATGGCCCGCGGAGAACACAATAGCGCTCCTAGTGAAGTAAAAATTATTTCAGTTCTTATACCAGTTTAGTTTTGTCGCTAACCAAAGTGAATTTATAGGAGTTTGCTTACATCTCAACGCTGAGCTATCAGTCAAAGGTGCAAAACGTGTGCTTCATTTGCTCGTCTTGAAAGGTCTAGGAGTACAGTGGGCTATACTAGGTGAATTTATAGCATGCACTGAATGCATTCCGCACGTTCTTTATTCGGAAAATAGTATATATTACGAAATATAAGCATTTGCTCATGCCGTGGTTGGGTGACAGCTACCGGGAGCTTGTCCATAGTAGGCCGACTAAGCCATATGCAAATCGCTACCATATGGCCTCCTATCTAACGTCAGTTTTGAGCTTATATGAGCATATCCTCTGCATTTGTTCCATTCCTCAAAGGCAGAAACCGGGTGCATGCTTTGAGGAACGGAACAAATGGAGAGGCTATGCTCATATAAGCTCCATAGAAAATGATACGACCACCTTCTGAGCATGATTGTCATTTCATTTCCAATAATTTCCACAATTTCTCCTCTCGAGAGCCAGATTGTCAATTTGACGACTAAACATGGACGCGCAATTTACCTGGCGCGTGAGATACCATTCGGAATTTAGTCGTTTTTTCGGTTCGAGAACGTGTCCGGAGGTACATATTGACTGTAGTGAAAGCAATATTACACCTGGTTTAGGGATAACAACATTTTAAGGAGTGACATTGTAAATCGGAGCGAGGAACTCAATAAAAAGTGTAATGCGCGTTATCGCTAGAAAACGATGGGTTATCGATACGAAGTGTTTTCTATCCTAAGTGGCCATAATGCTTTATTTGTATTCAATGCTATTTTCTTGTTCTGTGAAGTGTTATTTGCAATAAAACCATATTGACGAGTGCATAAGCGTTTGTTTACTTTCTTGTGACAACCCATTGGGTTCCCTTAATTAGCTTTAGAATCACGGTCGCAGGGGTAGGTGCAAAAAGACACGTAGTTAGGCAGGCGGTCGCAGGGGTAGTTGCGACACCGTGTACACATGGATGTCCACTCCGGTTTTATCTTGTTCCTCAAAGGGTGCATGCCTTGGACCATTGAGTAATTAAATAATACTGGAGTGGACAACCACGTGACAATATGGGTGCAACAAGCCCTGCGACCACTGTTCCTACTGCTACGCTCTTGTTTACAACCTTAGAGAGAGCCAAATTGCACAAGCAAACATGGCTGCTACTCAATGTAAACAAATTATCATACAATACCAAAAATTGGCTTTCTATTTGAAAAACCTTCAGCATTGTATGAAAAACATGCAAAACATTAATATTAACTACTCACTTGTGAAAGGAAACACATACAGATCCTTTTCCACCATGATTTTTTTCACGAAGGCACTACACATTTTATTTTGAAATTCTAAATTAATTTCGCAGAGTCACACGTTAAAGTTACTTGAATCACAAACTGCAATCGAATGTTTAAACACTTGGAACAAATTTAGATCGCGAACACTTTCCACAGTTTTAATATCGGATAAAATTCGCGACGAAACTTGCGGATTGGCCAATTTGGCGTCCAATTTGCATCAGTCAACTTGAAAGTCAGTTCACACCTAGTCAGCTTTTGGAACAAGAATGTGACCAGCAAGAGGCAGACGGGGAGGAAATGACAGAATGTTCACTTGGAAGAGAGGAGAAACCGGTCGCATGCTCTCTCATGCAGTTTATATGAGCTTAGCCCATCCAGTTCTTCTTCATCTTAGCCTTGGACAGAGCATATCTACTAAATAGCAGCTGCCATTAGAAAAAAATTTTTTTCGTGCGGTACTTATAGAGTAGAGAGAATTAGACTAAAAGCGCATATGTATGGTAAACAAAAACGGTTAAAGCACTCTTGTATCGAATGGTTACCGCTGCACCGATTGCATTCAAATTTTGTATTCCGGAGCACTTTTTAATTCTAAAACCGATAAGGTGAGGAAAAATCCGATCCAAAACCTTTTTCAATGTAATTTTATTAATTTTAGTATCGAACTGACAGATGAGAAGCACGACATTTATTCATCAATTTACAACCCACACATTTATTCAATTGTGATCAGATCTTGTCATATAACACAATTGCAGAAAATGGGTTGGGAATTGTGTTTCAACAACATTTTGGTGGAATTTAAGGCATTAAATTATAATATTTGAAATGGCAGATCCCCTATGCCGCTGTAATATATTGTGCAAGGACTGGTTCTAGAGTACCCTTCTATAGAATAGAAAGGTGCTCCTCTTGAGAATAGAAGGGTGCCCTTCTATTCTTTAGAAGGGTGCCTTTTTATTCTTTGAAAGAGCACCCTTCTATTCTTGACAAGGGCACCTCTCTAGTTTTTAGAAGTTATTTTCTTCAATTGTGTTATATGCCAACATCTGATCATAATTCAATAAATGTGTGGGTTGTCAATTAACGAATAAATGTAGTGCTCATCCGTCAGTTCGATACTAAAATTAATAAAATTATATTGAAAAAGGTTTTGGATCGGATTTTTCCTCACCTTATCGGTTTTAGAATTGAAAAGTGCTCCGGAATACAAAATTTGAACGCAATCGGTGCAGCGGTAACCATTCGATAAAAGAGTGCTATAACCACAAAAACTTGAATTTGCATGCGATTGAACCTACACATGGTAAACTTTAATCCGTCTTTTGTACGTTTATTCGCCTCTTTTCATTTTAACAGCGCTTCGATTGCAGGACCTAGCTAGTATGTATGCTCTGCCTTGGAACAGGTAGCTAACAGGAACGACCCGATGCCAATGGAACACTGCTTTTTCTTGGCATTATTTCTCTCTGTCGATAAGACATCAAATGTTGTTTTTGCATTCGCTATCAAATTAGGCTGTGAAAAACCGTGAACAAACTCGTTCGGTGTGTAATTTTCATGTTCAGATCAGAGAAAATTAGCGATTTATAAATTTTTCATCAACAAGACTATAAGAGACTATTTATCGCTTAAATTGTAGGTGAGAAAAACTTTATATTTCGACGGAAAAATGGAGAAGTGCAAAAAAGTTTCTGCAATCATGTGCACTGTAAAAGCAACCAGTAATATAAGCCACCGTCAGCCCACAGGAGTGTTATTTCATAGGTTCGTATCAAAATGCAACATAGAAAGGAAAAAACAATATTTTGAAGTGTTTTTTCACTGAAACTTATTGCCTCCAATTCATGCATGATCATGTTTACATTTCGGGGGGACCGTTTTATTCGCTTAGTTTTCGCTCATTCCCGGCTTAAGCTTGGGGGCAAGTTTTTGTTGACATGCTTCAAAAATTTTATTGATTAAGTCGATTTTATTGAATTTTTCAAACAAATTTTAAAATGATATGGCACATATATGAAGAAGAAAAAATATGTATATTTTATTATGTTCAGCATGTACAAAAATCACATTCTTAATGAATGAATGTTTTTCAGATTTCCTGTTAATGATGAAATGCACGGGCAACTAGGTGCAGTTTAATTATTTTCAACGGATGCAATGTAGAAATTCCCCTTATGGTAGAGATTAATGGACAACAATAGGTAAGTTGTTTACTTTTATGAATCTCTTCTGGAGCTCAGCCATATTTTTATCTATGCAGGCAAATCAAGTGGTGTAGCAGCTATATTGGTTTCAAGCATTTCGCTGGATGGGGAAGCTACTACATTATCGAGTATGTTGATAAGTTTATGTTAACTATGGGCTACTATTGAAGAAATGTAAATTATGTAATTATTGTATTGTTGTTTTCATTGTAATCCATAAATGCTATTTATTACATTTTTATTCAATTTTCAAATAGTTTCGAAATAATTAGTCCTTATCTTTCCAAATATTTAGCATTTTTGAAATACTTCGGAGTTTGCTTTTGTTTGTCAACTGTATAGTCTTTTATATTCAACCTCCCTCTATATCCATTTGCTTGGAAGGTAAATGTGGAAATTCGGTCAAGGGAATTCAATTTTGTAGATATTTTTCTGTACATGATTTAATTTGAGTAGAGGAATTGTCGAAATGAACTGTGGTCCGAGAATCAGATAATAACAAAGCTACGAGTGAAGAAAGTTTCTTGAAAGCACTCAATGATAAGAACACAAAATTCTGATTGACACTGGAAAATTTCCTCTTGGCAATATTTCTACGAATTAGTACATATTCAAGGCATGTAGTTCTTTCACACATAGCGAAGATCAATCTTAACGATTATACATTTCACTCAAAAAAGGCAGTATAAATCCCGTGGGACCGAAATTGCGCCTTGATTCCGCCGAAGGTGGTCCGAAGCCCGGTTATGAAAGGAAGAGGGACTATAATTGTAGTCGTAGTTGAATTTGTAATAACCTGAGAAACAGATTTATTTTTCGGATATTAAACTCGCTGTGAGGTTTCTATTTATTTAAGTATCGTTACGCAAACTTGTCAAGTCTGAAATAGAAACATTATCATTCAATTATGCAATGGAAGTTAGCTTTTACAAATTCAAAATTTTCTAAATTTGAGCTCCCTTTTTGAACTACACCGTTCGAAAATTACATCAAAGGACCAACGTTCGTCGTGCATCTGAAAATGATGACAAAATTTGAGTTGACGTTCCACTCCAGTGTTCCGTTCTCAAAGGCTTTGAGGAACAAGATAAAACCGGAGTGGACATCCATGTGTACACGGTGTCGCAACTACCCCTGCGACCGCCTGCCAAACTACGTGTCTTTTTGCACCTACCCCTGCGACCGTGATTCTAAAGCTAGTTAAGGCAGAGCATATCTACTAAATAGCACCTGCAATTCGATCAAATTTTATTTCTCACGGTACTTATAGAGTAGAGAGAAATAGACTAAAAGTGCATATGTATGGTAAACAAAAACTTGAATTTGCAAGCAATTGAACCAACACATAGTAAACTTTAATCCATCTTTTACACGTTTATTTGCCTCTCATTTCATTTTGACAGCTCCTTGATTGCAGGTGCTAGTTAGTATATATGCTCTGGTTAAGGGGAACCCAATGGGTTGTCACAAGAAAGTAAACAAACGCTTATGCACTCGTAAATATGGTTTTATTGCAAATAACACTTCACAGAACAAGAAAATAGCATTGAATACAAATAAAGCATTATGGCCACTTAGGATAGAAAACACTTTCGTATCGATAACCCATCGTTTTCTAGCAATAACGCACATTACACTTTTTATTGAGTTCCTCGCTCCGATTTACAATGTCACTCCTTAAAATATTGTTATCCCTAAACCAGGTGTAATATTACTTTCACTACAGCAATATGTGCCTCCGGACACGTTCTCGAACCGAAAAAACGACTAAATTCCGAATCGTATCTCACGCGCCAGGTAAATTGCGCGTCCATGTTCAGTCGTCAAATTGACAATCTGGCTCTCGGGAGGAGAAATTGTGGAAATTATTGGAAATGAAATGACAATCATGCTCAGAAGGTGGTCGTATCATTTTCTATGGAGCTTCTATGACCATAGCCTCTCCATTTGTTCCGTTCCTCAAAGCTCAAAGGTGCATGCGCTCCATAGATGTCAGAGAGAATGGTTTGCGAAATCTTAGGGAGGGAAGAAAAGGAGTAAATGGTAGCCCGAAAATTTCCGAATATCGGCTATGAATTTGGAAGGCTTCCTAGACAGTTTGGTAGTGGCTTAAGCCAAGGGTAGTCTCAGAAAAGCAGGGGCAAATGAAATCAAATGGCGGGAAAATTCAAATTAATAGCACCATGAGAAAAATATTTAACTCAAAATGATTTTACATGTTCTTTTAGTTTCTCATTTAAGGTGTCTAAGGCAAATTTGATACTTCACTTATACTTTGGACTAGTTGCAATCAATGAAGATGTATTTTCAGAGATTATTGATAAAAACCTAATAAGATAATGAGGAGCATCTGTTTAATTTTCTGACGAATATTGGAGTTAGGAGATTTAGACACAAACAACGTGAATCAAATATTGAAACAAATAAATCAGTTCAAAAAATAACGTTGTGTGTATCTTAATTCGGTTCCAGGTCTCCAACACAGTTTAATTTATAGCGATATTATTTCTATGTAGCAATATTCATGGCAATATTTTTTCTATTAAATAATTTTTTCCTTACATATTGAACTGTGAATTGTTTTATTCAGTTTTTGGCGAAAAGAACATATAAAATAATACCGATCATATGTTGTTTAGAGTCCCTGAATAATTCCTTTTCTTAAAAAAACTTTTGGACTTAGATTATAATTTTAAAATATTATTTTCTTCCCGAGCTACTCGTATTTTCATCATTTGTCATCAGTTTGATATTTCGTTGAAGGATGCTTACCGTCTCTTGGCAAATTTGTTTTACACTTTCCGAAGGTGTTTTCATATAGCCTTTTATTCTGTAGGCCATAAGGGATCTTTCCGAAAATTCGCCTTCAACAGAAATCAAAAACTCCGTAAATTTTAAGGTTTTTTTCTATTTTGAAGACGACAAAACCAGCGATGCAATCTACGTCAAGGGAAACATGTTCAGTTGATTTTGTGGGATAATTAGCACAGATATGTTCCATCATGAATTGCTTTACCTCAAAAGAAGAACATTCCGAAAGCATACCGATTTGCTCATATATAAATTTAAATATTCAGTTTTCTCGCGTTTTTCTAAACTGGAAAGAGAATCCTAGTAATCACACCCAATAAAATTACTCATATTGTATTGCACATGGCAGCATTAAAAGAATTAAAGACATAATCGTACTTCTTACTTCTGTTTTTTGTTTATAATTTTCTAATTTAAGTTGATATAATATTTGAAGGGAGATTTGGAAGAAAATAGATTCGTTCTCAATACGATTTGAGAATAAATCTATTGACGTCCGATCATTTCCCTAAGACTACACATAAATGTTAATACTAACAAAAAACTATGATAGCAAAATATTGTTTATCACGCCGAAAATTTTGACTATGCAGTCCGTTTCAACGGAAATCTCGAACGAAAATGATTAAATTGGTGTTCAAATATAATGCAGGAAAAATTTACGATCGCTAAATTCGGTTTTACGGCCATCATCATATCTGGGTCAGCATTCAATAGAGCTAGACCCTCAAACAATAAAATGCCGAAATCAACGAAGCATGAAATATAATAGAACTTTACGCTCTCAAAACTGTCCGCAAGCAATGATTCAGACATTGCTTTTATTTTTCAGTCGCTAAGTCTACCTTAAACAAGTCCAAAAAACCACAATGTTCCTAGTTGTCAAAACAATATATAAAATACACCTACATTTCCGGAATCTGGCGTTAACCCCATACAATTTGACGAGTCATCAATGGCTGCGTGAACGGTATTTACAGTATACAAATCCTGAAATCAAATATTGATACAAAATAGGCGTTAAATTTTCATGTAGCCATTACATACATCCCCTGAATCTGGCATCACATCAATACTGTAAGATGTATAAATTATTTCTCGCTGATTGGTTCGATTCGAAGTCTGAACAAAAAAATTTATAATTGATGTTGCATACCATATCTTAAAAATTACCCTCTCAAGGCCTCCCATACATATCGCTATAGCTGAGGGGCTTGAAGCAACATTAATCTATAATTGTAAAATTAGTAATGACATTAAGAAAAAAATCATATGCCTCCGCTTCAAAAATAATTCCATTTACCATGGACTTCAGAAAAAATATTTTCTAAAACAGAGACGATTTAAATTTAATATAAGAAATTCGTGCGTTCTTCAAATTTGATTTAGAGCTCTGTAAATCATTCAGATGACTAATGCTTGCAATTTCGTTGTTTCTGGTCCGAGTCCTGAAATTGAGCGTGCTAAATGTAATCTTCGGGTAACATGACACTTACACTATTCAGGACAATTGACTTATTCACCAAAAACGAAGAAATCGTTTCACAGTCGGACTAAAACTAGATACTTAGCAACGAAAACGGCAAATAAATGTAAACTTACACATCCTCAAACAAATTCGGAATTTGAACAAAACTTTGTCCTATTCTTAATTGAATTCTAAAATAAAAAAATTGAAATCAACATTTTAATCAATTATGAAATATACTTACATGTCCAAAAGTAGATGTAAAGGTGTTAATATCTTCAATTCCACATCGAGTCTAAAATTATGAGATACTTGAATTTTGTGCAAATGGTATTTTAAATATTTCATACCTCACAGGATCCTCCCAGCCTTTTCCGGGATGTCCTGTTCTGGTACTTTGAGCACTACTCAGCCTCGCCACCTACAGCTTACCTTAACTGCCTCAAACTCTATTCATTTGCCAAAAGGAAACACCCAGTTCAAAGTTAATTAATTTTTATTTGTTTTTTACGATTGCTTGGGCGCGCTTAGTTGCGCGTAGACGATCCTTCACCTCCTTCTTGATGTGGCGCCGCAGCTCCGTCACCTTCTGCTGCCACTGGTCCGCTCCGCTATGGTAGTCGAGATGCGTGCGAGCCGCCTGTATTCGTGGAGCTGCTGCCGTAACTGCTCCCGTCGACCACCGCACCTTCGCTCGTAGTTGACTTCTCGGACGGAGATGTGCAGCGGCGCCTTCAATCTGGCCAAGTACTCCACACGGGTGATGGGCCGTGGGCCTGCCCTGGTGTTTTCCCGGAGTGCCTCCTCCAGACTCTTCTTGGGCGAACGATGGCGTGCACCTGGGCTGCTTGCTGCGGTTTTTCCGGCTGCCACCCGATAGGTCGGGATACACACGCTGGCGAGCGTTGGTCTTGCTGGGGTAGCTCCTATTCTCCTGGACACGGCTCCACTCTATACGCCATGCTCGGCACGCTTCACCCGTGCGTCTGGCGGTGTCTTCACGGACGGAGGATGCCTGGAAGAAAGTAAAGTTAGTTGATGGTGGCTACACAGCGTAAAACGCCCTCAAGCCGAATGAGGTTCGCGGCTCAAGCCTACATCTCACCATCTAACCAAAACGAAGATATTCCGCAGTTGCACCGGAACGAAACTTTCGAAAGTACGAACGGATTACACACCGACTGGCTCGAACACTGCTTTTCTGTTGTAGTCACTACTCACCGCTTCTCGCTCGATCAATTGCTTTTAAACGATTCTGCGACCTCAATTCGTCCTAAATTCGCTGAGTAGTCGAAACGTGCGCTCTCGTTCCACGAAAGCTTCTTCCTCCCCGCTCCGTCTCACTTGCTCGCATGGTGAAACTTTGCGGCGAATTGGCGGAATCGGAGAAATCAGGCGAGGCTTTTGTTTAGCTTTTCTGTTCTCTCCACAGTGTCACTCCGCTGGAAGCACACCCCGAAGCTTCTCATGTACATAGTCGTCGTCGTCGCTAATGTTATGGCTTATGTAAAGCGAATTATGAAGTCGTTTCGCTTGCCGTTGGTCGACAAGTACATGTTTTGATGACAATGGGCGTATGTGCTTGACCGTATAACACTTGGCGGAGTGCGAATGCTTAAACGATTGTCGACATTCTTATATCGCATAACATTTCCTCCGGCGCATTTGAATGATTTACGTATTTGGAGAGTGAAATAAATCGTTGTTCCGATCCAATGATGCGAATTACTTAATGCGTCAGTTGTACTTATATTTTGCGCTGTTAAGGCCATTGCTATTGTCCGCTGTACTTCTCACTGCCTATTTTTGATTGTTGTTCTGCTGCTGGTTCGTGATTAACATACTGGATGCTAACTTAATTCTACCGATTAATTTCGTGTATTTTTAACTCGTAATTTACGCTACTTAATATGTGATGGCAAGATTCAACGTTACAATTGTCAATTACTACATTTTTGATTTTATATCATTACGGATTCATGATTTGTTTGCCTGGGTTAACCCACAAATTTTACTTGATACTAACATAATAAGTTAATTATGAATTGACGTTTTGTTTGATACTTAGTAGTTCTTTTGATACAGTGAGCTAAGATCGCTTTTAGTTCTACATAATTGTGGATTGATAATGTATATATATATTTTTTTGATTGTTTATCAGTATAATTATTCACAAAGGTCTTTGTTTGATACAACTTTGAGCCAAGCAGGTTCGTGTTTGGTTTGATTCTACACAAGCATAAATTCACAACTCAATATTTCATTTGATTGTATACAATAATGGAATAATGTTACGTTTGATTCTAATGTTGAAGAATATACTGGACATTTCTTCTGGTCCTAAATAGTTTTTTCTTGAGAACAAAACTATTATTTATATAAAACTATTTTTCATTTGAGGGATGCCGGAATTCAAGATTTCTTTTAATTGGCTTTACTTTATGAGACAGTACATTTCCCTTTAACTTCCATCTTTACTGCCGATTTTTCTTTAAATCAGAATTGTAAATTATTGGTTTACCTATTTGTGCATTACTAGGCTATAGTACAGATGTTAGCACATTAGCGTTAGTGAGGATGTAGTGTGAACGGTGCAGGTGCAATGGCACTTATTATTTTCTTCCTTTCCTTTTCTTTGTTTTGGTTTTGTGTTTATATTCATTGCTACTTTCAATTTCTATTCGATTAACGTTCTTATATTTCTACTGTTATCATTATTCTTACTGTTTCCTTATTTTTTACCTTGAATATTTCAGATTCTACTCATTAATTTTATTTTTTTGTATATATTACTAATTGTTTACATAATTGTTTCTTATTGCTTTTAACATTACTATAGTCTTGAATTAATTTTATTTAGTACGATAACTAAGCTTTCCTGGAGTTCTATATATTAATTATTGTGCCAATAGTTTTGTGGGCATTTTTTGTTAGTATGTAATCGGAACGTTATGAATTAATTTTTAATGGGATGGAATGTGTGGATATTTAGTAGGGATAGACCGTCAAGCTTGACGGCACTCTATTCGCTCATACTCGTATGGTTGATAAGATTATTCACTCCAATCGCTTAATTAGCTTCGGACTTATTTCAGCCGTGAGAAAAGCTTTCATTGTGGTGGCGGCGAATGCTACCTTATCAAAGCTTCCGCATGGGTTTCCATCGGGATTGGGAATTTTGTCGGGTACGCTCGCTTACTTGCTTCATATGGTGTGATAATGATCAAGCTTTGGGCTGAACAGTTTGCACAATCATTGAAGTTCGTTAACAGGGAATAACGTACTGCGCTTATCACCACATATGTGCGAATTGGATCTGGCGAGTCGTCGCAAGAGACCATAGGTAAATTCACTGTCAGTCAATTGTATCTTTCTGAAGGCATTAGCTTTGCCGCCGTAATTATGGCTTTATGCCTATCGTGTGCGAGGTGCAGGAAAACAAATCAGTGCATAGCTGTTATTTGATTAGTAATTGTAAGTTAGTCGGATGTTTATTATAGAATTCTACAAAGTTATAGCATTCTTTGTCTGAAATTCGTTTTTCCTTCTTTTTTTTGTGTACCAGTGTCTTGTTTGTTTATATTATTTATTATTATTTCTGTAATATTTTTTTTTTTATATTTTTGTTTTTGATTATGATTTTTTTTTTTATATTTTTTTTTATTTTGAACTCAGCCCTCTTTTCCGCTGGTTTATTTTTGGTTTTTTTTTTGTTGATTTTTTTTTGTTATGTGATTCGGACCACTGAATTATGTGAGTTATCAGTTGTTAGCGATACTGGTGAAACCCGCTGACTTGCCTCCCCAGTATGGATTTGCAAGGCAAAACCAGGGTTCGACACTTCTGTACAACCTCTATTGCTTAATCTCGTCCGACACTGCCCCTTATTGTGTTTGATCAAAAAATATATTGCCATAAATAATACCAAGACCACCGCCAGGCTTGCCGAGGCCGTGGATAGTTGCACATGCCTTCTGGCCGTCTCATTAAATTTGATCCGCTCAAGGTGCGAAAAGATTTCATTGAGGCCGTTGGTGCTGGCTGCGTTACTAACTTTGTTTGCGGCATTCTGTGGCTATCCCCCAGAACAGCGACGTCCAGCTCTAAAATTCTCGGGTCTACTTCAGGGAAACACTGCGGTTGAATTATATCGAACGGGTGAGTACTTTCTGCTTCATAATGTATGGTCATTTCGTTAATCAGAATTGTGCAGGGGAGATGGAGAGTTAGGATTCCTTGACCAATCAGTTTGTGTGTAGTGATGCTAGCATCGCAGCGGATATGAATGGGTGTTTCGTTCGGTAGAAAGTATATCCAACTGTTCGGTTTACTTAGCTTAATGAGGGAATCTGTTATTGCAGTGCTAACTCGAAGAGGTAGTTCTAACTTCAGATTGAGTGGGTTGTGTAGAAGTGAAATTATTACATTCTCTGAAGGTGGGGATTGAATAATTGGCGTAGTTAATGGGGCCACATATAGGTCACCAGATTGTGGATGTTTAATTTTCTTATGATTTGAATTATCGGTTAGAAGCAGAAACTGTTGAGTTGTGATATCATCCGCTATAAACGAGTATTCCACAGTGGGTAACAGAAATAGGGTCCTGTTAGTTTTGATGGGAAACAAGTGTATTTGATATAGTCTCATTAATGGTAGTTGGAAAAGCGGAATCGTAATTATCACTACCAGCTTGGTCTTCCGTCTGAAATACCGTAGTTTCACCGTCTGTGCAAGGATTTCTTCACAGAATTCGGGGCACCTATTGCCCGGTTTAACATAGATTTCGTGCAATTTTTTGCTAGAGGTCAACAAGGGATGAATTCTGTTGCTTTGAACTGCCACAGCTATGTCAATCAAGGTGCGCTGCCGCATCTCGATCTCCATAAGCTGTGCTAACAGGGATGTTAGAACTACATTCCTCCGTTCTGCTGCTGACAGTTTATCAGTCATGAGTGAGATTTCTTTCATCTGCAAACCGAGTTCTGTTTGCCTGTTAATCACATCTGATAGCGGTTTATGGATTTCCTCGAAAGAGATATTCACAATGCTAATCCTTTGTTTTTCCAATTTAACTAATTCTCTTTCCTTGTCCTCCAGGTTATCTAGCCGACTGTACAACTCCTTTTCATTCTCATCATCCATGGTGCCGAATAACGAATGTAGCGCTCCTCCGACCAAATCAATGAACGACCTTTTGGACCTTTTAGGCATCAGTGACTCACACAGAGCTCGAGAGCGAATCTTCAGATTTTCCACTAGACTATGGACGTGCCTTGATTGCTCCGCACATCCCAAGCCCTTTCCTGCACAAAGCATCTTAACGAGGTGTTCGGCTCGTTCGGTCACTCCTATTTGATCCTGGATTTCCCCTAGATTAAGCTCCATCACTACATTCCAGCTACTGTGATAGCTCAACAGACCACCCACATTTTCAAATAGTATTCCTGTGTTCGCTATGCTCTCCAGTGAATATGGTTTCAGATCCTCGTTCGGAGTTGCCAAAACGCCAACGCTGAGCAGGCTTAGGATGACTTTGTCGATGACCATTACTAGAAATACGGAAAAAAGAAAGAGAGGGAGCTAGAACAATTTATTCATAGTATGGTCTAAGTCAGTTGTTATGAACATTGACCAGTTTTTTCCTTATCGCAATCGTGGTATTAACGGGGGAAGTAACGGCTTTGACCTCAAATGGTCCAACCCATACTTGCACGAGCTTGTGCTTACGATTCTCGTTTTTTAGCAATACCTTATCCCCTATATGGAAAGTAACTGGTCTGACGTGGTTATCGTAATGGGCCTTGGATTTTAACTTATTCTCCAGTATATTCTTACGTGCCAATGTGTACATCTTCTGTAATCTGTGCCTTAACAATAAATAGTAGTTCTCATGGTCATAAAGAGGAGCGGGCTCCCTCTTTAGGTTCGATGGAATGTCCGCTGTGAATCCATAGAGACAATCCATTGGGGTGAGTTTCGTGCTATCGTGTTCACTATTGTTGTACACGAACGCGGCCGTACGTAAAAACTGATCCCACACCTGCGGGGTTGTCATCTACCATAGATCTCAAATATTCTACAAGGGGTCTATGGGCTCGTTCCAAGGCTCCATTGGATTGCGGATGATAGGCGGTAGTTTGAATTTTTTTTATATTCAGTAGCTTACATATTTGCTTGAAAAGCTTCCCCACAAAATTCACCCCCTGATCGGTAACTAGCTGCTTAGGTATTCTATACCTAGCAATAATCTCGTTAAAGAACACTTTGGCTACTGTTTCCGCCTCAGCGTTCGGTAAAGCGTACCAATCTACGAACTTTGTCAAATTGTCCTGAAAGGTCAGAATATATTTATTTCCGGATGTTGTCTCAATGAGAGGCCCCACGATGTCCAGATATACCTTATCAAATGGCCTCTCCGCTATGTCAGTGACAACCATCGGCATGCGATGTTGGGGAGAAGCCTTCATAACTTGACATTTCTTACACGTCCTTACATACTTTTTAATATCTGCTAGCATATTTTTCTATTTATACTTCTTGCGAATCTTCCTTGAGGGTTTCGCTACTCCCTGATGACCTCCAAAAGGGGAGCCATGATACTCAATTAAAGCCTCCCTTACCTCTTCCGTAGTAGTGAGGGTCTGGATATCTTGCTGCATCGGGGAGGATATAACCTTAATTGCATCATCACCACTGACCACGTTGTTACCATCACCCCCTTGGGATCGTTCTGATCTCGAATCTGCTCCAAGGCCTCCCAGGAATGAACCAGTTAACTCCTGCCGCACAGGCTCGCTTTCCGGGGACCCGACCTCAACTGATCCAACAGTCGTATTACCATTGCTTGTCTGGCCTCCTCGTACCGGCTCTGCTGAGGAGCCTTCTATGGGTTGGTCGGATAGTTCCCGCTGCTTTTGTGCTCGAGTGAGGACATTACACTGATATTTATTACTTGCCCCGCCACCAGGGTCCTGGGGAAACCTACTCAAGGCATCGGCATTAGTATTATACTTGCCCGGCTTATACTCAATGTGGTAATCAAATTCCGACAACTTATGATGAAACCTTACCAACCGAGTAGTGGGAACTTTTACGTTAAAAACCCCCTTTAGAGGTTTATGATCCATGTAGATGGTGAAACGTCGGCCCTGCAAATAACACCTGATATTTTTGGCGGCCCAAACCATCGCGAGTAGTTCCTTCTTTATTGTGGAGTAATTCCGCTCCGCCTTGTTCAGGGTTCGACTTGCATAGGCTGTGGGGTGATCCTTGCCAATTTCTCCTTGGGATAAGATGGCTCCCAGGGCCTCGTTACTTGCATCAGTGGTAAGATTAAATGGCTTGGTAAAATCAGGATACGCCAGCAATGGTGGTTCTACCAACGAATTCTTAAGGAGCTGGAATCCCTCCATACACTTATCTGTCCATGTAAAGCGAACATCCTTCCGCCACAAATTTGTAAGGGGTTTGGCTATTTTTGAGAAATTAGGGATAAACTTCCGATAATAATTGACTAAACCTAAAAAAGACTGTAGCCTACGCACAGTTGTGGGAACGGGGAAATCCCGCACGCAGCTAGTCTTACTCGGATCTAGCCGCGCACCCTTTTGAGAGCAAATGTGCCCTAAATATACCACTTCGGGTCGTAAAAACTGACATTTCTCTGGTTAAAGCTTTAGATTGTTCAATCTTATTCTAACAAAGATTTTTCGCGGCTTATCTATGTGATTTCCCAAGTTTTTCCCATAAACCACTATGTCATCTAAGTAGACAAAACAGTCAAAACCTTGTAAACCCGTTAGTATGTAATTCATTAGTCTTTGAAAAGTGGCTGGTGCTCCTTTCAAACCAAAAGGCATCCGCTTAAATTCATAGTGCCCATAACTGGTGCTAAATGCAGTTTTTGGTCGATCTTTTGGTTGCACCAGGACTTGGTGGTAACCGCTGGCCAAATCTAGCGTGCTGAAATACCGTGAATGCCCCAACTGATCTAAAATATCCTCTATACGGGGTAAAGGAAAAGCGTTTCCTGTAGTCTTTTCATTCAGTCTCCTGAAGTCAACGACTACTCTCCACTTCTTTGTCCCATTGGCCCCGGCCTTCTTAGGCACAACCAAGAGGGGCGAGTTCCAGGGGCTTTTGCTTGGCTGGACAATGTCGCTGTCCAACATCACTTTGAGCTGCTTGTTAATAATGTCCTTCTGGGCTGACTCAAACGGTACGTTTTCTGATTTATAGGTGCTTGGTCGGTCACCAATGTGATCTCATGGGTGATTGCCTCCATATAACTTAACTTATCCCCTGGCAGGAAGAAAATATCACTAAACTCCTGACATAGCCGAGTAATAGCAGCCCTTTCCTCCGAGTTAATATGCTCATAAAGCGTAAGCTGTTGTTTTAATAATGCGTTGCGTATAATGTTGCCTTGCAGGCCCCAATTTGTTGGACCAGGTTCATCACCTGAACGACCATTTCCCATAGATTTTGGCCCCTCGGCAGTTGCCGATATACCACCTATATGTTTCACTGGGGTATTCCTGCAAGAGGCCTGCTGGGCCTGCACCTCCCTTTTTGTATTTGAAGTATTCATCCAAACTTTCGAGTTCAAAGTCAATCCGTTCAAGTGTGACTGATGACTCGTTTGAGTTCATAATACCTATTACAGGGCTGACCGGACTTAGGAGGGCATTAGCCAGGAAAACACCATCCGCTATAGAACTTGCGGTACAAAGCATTTCCTGACCCACCTGGATCGGGACCCTCACTAACCGTTGTGTCCGCGGCAACAACGAGATGGCCTCCTTGAAAATGACTCGATAGGTTCCACCGGAACCAATTTGGCTAATATTTGTCCCTTCCTCAGAGTTGCAGTTCACATCCTCAGTTTGGCTTGATAATAGCGCCGCGCTTTGAGTTACTCCTATGGATAACGCGTCAGCGCCATTCGACACCTTAACCGAAGCCTGAGGCGATCCCACTGCATCTCCCTGGGACTCCAGTGGGACCCTGAATTCATTGCCATTTCCTTCCATGCGAGGAAATACCAGCGCTTGGGTGGGACCTTCCACATTACAATTCTTTGCCAGGAAGTAATTTCCCAGTAGACCATCATTGAACATCCCATGAATTTTGTCGGCCACTTGTAAAGTGCAGGGAAGTCTCGTAGGGAGCTCAAAATTCGCCTGCGTAGTACCAAGGATTTCTCCTTCCCCAAACGGACTCACTAAAGTAAGCTTATGACTAGAATCTATCGGGCAAGTATCCTATATTGCTGACCTACTAATTAAGCTAACCTCAGCCCCTGTGTCAATAGTAAATTTTGTTTCTCCCTGTTTCCCAATATCTAATGGCAGAGAAGCCGTAACAAGGCTTGATTTACCTCGAATATTATCTGTCATGTTTAGCCCTTCAGTGACTTTCTGGGTTACCCTCTGTTCGACCCTGCCACCACGGACTTGGCTCTTTTGTTGCACCGTTTTTACTGAAGTCGAGTCGGGGATTTTCGACTCAACTGCAGCTCGTTTCCCTGTTACCTGGCCTCCCATCTTTTCTTCTGAAAACATGCGTCTTCACCATGACCTCTCCGACCACAAAAATCACATTTGACCTGGATACTATAGACCCTTGGGCCTTCATTAATGACTGGTAATGCCGCCAGCTTCGCCTTGCAATCTTTCTGGTCATGGCCATACTCTTTATACGTTGGGCAGAAAGGAGTATTTTTGCGGCTATAGCAATCTGTATAAGTATGGCCACGCTTATGACAGAAATTACAAGTGATCCTCGGACTCTTTGTAAATTTAGGTGGTTTTGATCCAGAGTTCGGGTCCGGTGCCATCACCACCTGTGACTGGTAAGGTACTGTAGTCGGACTCGGTGCGAAGCTAACTTGCTGAGGAGTAAAAGCATGTTGGTTGGGCATCCAAGTACTGAAAGTAGGTTGTACCTGCGGCATTTGTGAATATAACTGTGTTGGATTGCCATGAAAGAGGCAAGCCCCCTGCTGTAGTTTTTCCATATTCAAACCCTTGGTAACTAGATCCTCAAAGGTAGTAGCTTCCTGGGACAAAAGGTACTGACAAAGATGAAGACATTCTTGGCGAAATCTTTTGAAGATATTCTTGGCGAAATCCTCCAGCTGCGTATTCGCAACTTTACCTCCCTCTGGACCATATTTAATAATTGAAGCCTCCTGACGTCGCTTAAGGATTTGCCTCAGGCGTTATGTGTAGGCGAGCACTGTCTCCGCGGGACTCTTTTTGGAAGATATAAGCCCGGTTACCAATTCCTGATAAGTTTCTCTTGGCAAAAACACCCGATTCAAAAGTTCCTCAGCTGCCTCTAAGGTTGATGGAAAACTAGAGGATATTAGCTGATATGCCTCTCCTCGAAGACGGGTCGGGAAAATCTGCATAAAAGCTACTTGCTCCTGACTATTTAGGCACTTCCAAACTCGTTTGCTACATCCAATAAAGGTCTGCAGTTCCAAAACCATTGATGAGCTTGGAGCTCCTGAAAACACAGGGATCATTCGTCCCATCAACTTAGCTACTTTTGCATAGTCAGCCATACTGACTGGGTGGATTTTAACTTCCGGCTGTTTATCAACCATACAAACAGGATTCAAAGAGTCGGTTAGATTAATGGAAGCGTTTGAAGATGTGCTCACCCCAAGTGATAAAAGCCAATCGTGAGACGTAATTAGGGCTTTCAATGATTGCGATAAATCGAAAAAACTGGTCGAGTTTAGCGAGACCCCACCGAAATGTTCAATCTCTTCTTTAAATTGTTTTGTTCGTTCACAGAACTGATTAAGCCGTTCTAAACGGTGGGTATGCAGATGATCAGTGGCATTAGTTAGTTCAACAACTGGGTCTGATTCAGTGGGTTCGGGTTCTCGCTTCACCTGTAGGTTCGAGCTGAAACAAAAAGATTCAGACTTACTTCTTGATCTTGGGAGTGTTCTACCGCTTCGTAATACAAGCCCGTCGTTTTGCTCTGGAGTTGACTGGTGAATCCCTCCTGTTAATTCGTTCTTACTATTCATTCGCGCAATCCCAGTAACAAATATTGACCGTTTTTTTTTTACGTTAATGACTGGTCATTAATCCCGCACATATAACAATGAAACCCTTTCTTTTGAAATGACATAAAGTTTCTATAGCACGAACTGAGTGGTTTTGGCTACAATTTCAAGAGTATGAAGCTCAAGCTATCAGGATGTGTGGATGAGTATGCCTATATTGAGGGTGTAAGGAAAGGATTCCAGCTCATAACAATTCATCAATTTAGTAAGTACTATATTGATAACTCCACAGCGAGTTGCCGTTCTAGAGCTGTTCGGAAACTAAAACCGGCTGCGCCAATGTTATTTTACATATTTCATACCTCACAGGATCCTCCCAGCCTTTTCCGGGATGGAAGGAAACACCCAGTTCAAAGTTAATTAATTTTTATTTGTTTTTTACGATTGCTTGGGCGCGCTTAGTTGCGCGTAGACGATCCTTCACCTCCTTCTTGATGTGGCGCCGCAGCTCCGTCACCTTCTGCTGCCACTGGGTCCACTCCGCTATGGTGGTCGAGATGCGTGCGAGCCGCCTGTATTCGTGGAGCTGCTGCCGTAACTGCTCCCGTCGACCACCGCGCCTTCGCTCGTAGTTGACTTCTCAGACGGAGGTGTCCAGCGGCGCCTTCAATCTGCATAAGCACTCCTCACGGGTGATGGGCCGTGGGCCTGCCCTGGTGTTTTCCCGGAGTGCCTCCTCCAGATTCTTCTTGGGCGAACGATGGCGTGCACCTGGGCTGCTTGCTGCGGTTTTTCCGGCTGCCACCCGATAGGTCGGGATACACACGCTGGCGAGCGTTGGTCTTGCTGGGGTACTCCTATTCTCCTGGGCACGGCTCCACTCTATACGTCTTGCTCGGCACGCTTCACCCGTGCGTCTGGCGGTGTCTTCACGGACGGAGGATGCCTGGAAGAAAGTAAAGTTAGTTGATGGTGGCTACACAGCGTAAAACGCCCTCAAGCCGAATGAGGTTCGCGGCTCAAGCCTACATCTCACCATCTAACCAAAACGAAGATATTCCGCAGTTGCACCGGAACGAAACTTTCGAAAGTACGAACGGATTACACACCGACTGGCTCGAACACTGCTTTTCTGTTGTAGTCACTACTCACCGCTTCTCGCTCGATCAATTGCTTTTAAACGATTCTGCGACCTCAATTCGTCCTAAATTCGCTGAGTAGTCGAAACGTGCGCTCTCGTTCCACGAAAGCTTCTTCCTCCCCGCTCCGTCTCACTTGCTCGCATGGTGAAACTTTGCGGCAAATTGGCGGAATCGGAGAAATCAGGCGAGGCTTTTGTTTAGCTTTTCTGTTCTCTCCACAGTGTCACTCCGCTGGAAGCACAACCCGAAGCTTCTCATGTACATAGTCGTCGTCGTCGCTAATGTTATGGCTTATGTAAAGCGAATTATGAAGTCGTTTCGCTTGCCGTTGGTCGACAAGTACATGTTTTGATGACAATGGGCGTATGTGCTTGACCGTATAACACTTGGCGGAGTGCGAATGCTTAAACACTGTCAACATTCCTATACAGCATAACACAAATATTAATTTAAGAATAGCTATCTTACACTTTTATTCAAATAAATGATGTCATCATTCTTGAAATGATCTTCGCAAACTTGCGAACGTTTCATTTCCAGATTTATCCCGAGAATTCAGCACCACTCCATTCTTGCACTATTATTCAGAATTCTAAAATGATAAAATGTTACAATGAATTATGACCCGCTTGAAAAAATGCTACAATATTGTACCACTTCTGCTTTAAGCCAAGGATATGCGGCAAAATATGAAGCACTCAAAACAATAAATAGCAAATATTTTTGAGCAGAGAACTATTGAAACTAAACTTTCTCACGATTATAAATCAATGAAATTATCAATTTTTACCCAAAGTACGATTTTCCGCTCACGTCACTATTGAAATTCGTTCAACATGGAACCGAACAGCACATTGTCGTTTTCGAAAGTCTTACTCACTTGATTTGATAAAATTTCACTATATATCGCGTGAAACTAACCGAAGAAGTATGTATTGTGATCACTACCTCAATATTCACTACCGTTTTCAAGCAAATCGCGAGAAAATGATACTTTTCATAGATTGACAATAATGGATGCGCAAAGCCGTAAGCAAAATTTTGACATTTGTGATGCATTCCTCTTCCCTCGCAAAAACCGCCTCTAAAAGTAAAATACCGGGATTCACGTACAGGGTTTTACACGGATAGACTTACTCCTCTTCTCTCTCTTAGTACGAAATGCATCGTGAGAATTGAAGCACTTTATGATGTGGCGTGATGTTGCACGTTATCAGCTGTTGATTCAAATTTCGAATAAATTTGACATGACGTCTCCTATCAATTTTCGCATCTTGAACTAAATCAATTTTCCGCGCCAGTATTCTAACTTGAACGATATAAAAGATTCAATATGACATACCCTACGAAAGATACGTACCTGACATGCTTCCTATAGCTGTTTTCACAATCCCACTTACATCACTACATTTTCGTTTCCCGACCCAAAAACACTCGCGATCCCTGTCAAACTTTTAAGTTTAATTGATTAACTCTTTTGCAACCCTTTTGCACTATATTCAATGCGGTTTATCTTAAAAAAATTGTTTTGTCTACAATTTCTAATTCAACTTGATTAGACGTTTCCCATCAGTATGGAATTTTCACGAATCATATGTTTTCAATCATATGGTTGATATTTTGTTGACAATTCGGGGGTTAAGTTGTTAGAGGATTGGGATTGTCGTGAGAGCAACTAGAGAGCCACTTGAATGTGTGGACTCTCTAGCAGCGTGACTACATGCAGTAAAAGTACTTCACTCACGTATAGATGAAAATAAGCTCATTTTGCATCCATTACTTTATATGTCTTTGATGCGCTCCTGAAAAAACCAACGTAAGACGCATTCCGTGCATGGTTAAAATTCACCTTGCACTGTCCAAGACGAGCAAATGAAGCACATGTTTTGCACCTTCCACTGATAGTTCAACGTGAAGAAGCAAGGAAACTCCTATTCATTCATTTTGGAAGGCGATATAAATAATACGGTTATAAGAACTGAAATAATTTTCATTTCACTAGAAGCGCTATTGTGTTCTCCGAGGACCATCTGGACTTCACTGTAGAAATCCGTCTCGAAACCATACAAAACCTCGAATTCTCGTTGGCTCCTCCACAATTCTTCATATACCGCCAAGTAAGTTAGCCAGCAAAGTCGGCCTACTAATGGTCATGTGTGGGGTAGTAAGCACTGCTGCCATATGGACTCTCATTTTACGTCAGTTTTGGATGCATTTCGGATCCATTCTCTCTGTCATCTATGGTTGGAAGAGAGCAGAAACCTTTGAGGAACAAGATAAAACCGGAGCTGACATCTATATGTCCACGTTTTCGCAACAACCCTTCTGACCGCCTACCTAACAACACGCCATTTTGCACCTACCCCTGCGACCTCGATTCTATAGCTGGTTAAGAAGAAGCCAATGGGTTGTCACAAGAAAGTAAACAAACGCTTATGCAATCGTAAATATGATTTTATCGCAAATAACACATGAAAAAATCTGAAAAATTGCATTGAATACTGTTAGACCAGGAATGGGAGAACAAGTTTAGTTTAATAAATAAACGTTGATTTTAGTTTAATAATTTTATTTTATTTAATAAGACGTTTATTTGCGAGCATGCTACTGGAGCGATCGAGACGAACTGACTTAATCCAACGTCATTCGAGTATTTACAAAGAAGACTGAGTCGCGCTCGGTTGCTACACCGAGTACAGTTACGCACGAAAGTCGTGCGTCTGTACACTCCAATACAAAAACATGCTGAACTCAATCAGTGCTAATACTACCGCCGTTCGAGTGTTTCTCGTTTGCTGTTATCATGTTTAGCTTGTAACATAGATCCTTGAAGCGATCTCGCGGCAGCGCCTTTGTAAATATATCTGCTCTTTGATTTGCAGATGAAACGTATTCAACAACAATTTCTTTTTCGTTCACTTTCTCGCGAATAAAGTGAAAGTGAACATCTATATACTTGGTTCTTTTATGAAAAACTGGATTTCTGACTAGTTGGATTGCGCATTGATTATCAACATAAAGCGTTGTTTCTTTATCGCAAGGACATCCGATGTCCGACAACAATTTTCTAATCCAGACTGCTTCCCGAGCAGCTGCCGATGCAGCTTTGTTCTCGGCTTCTGTTGTGCTCAACATCATCAGTTTTTGTCATTGTGACGACCATGTTACGGCTCCGTTTGACAGACAGAATACATATCCGGTCGTCGACCTCCGCGTCTCTACATCTCCGGTGTAGTCAGCATCTGAGAAACCTATCAGCTTTGCTTCGCTACCGCCGCTTTGATACTCGATGCCATAGTTAACCGTACCTTTCAGATATGCGAATATTCTTTTAACCGCCTGCCAATGGGATGAATCGTGCTCGTTCAAGAATTTACTGACTGCATTTACTGCTTAAGCAATGTCTGGTCTAGAAACGGCTGCTAGAAAAACTAAAGAGCCTACTGCTTCGCGATATGGCACGTTGTTTATTTATATTTCGCTTTCTACGACCGGGGTCAGTGCCGCATGCGGATTCGCCGGCACGCTTATCGTTTTCGCGTCTACCATGCCGAATTTTTCGATTATTTTCTTTGTGTACGCGCTCTGGTGAATTACCATTTTTCCTTTTTCTCTATCTCTTTCAATCTGTAACCCGACAAAATGTTAGAATTCTGAACGTTTTGTTAATCGTTGAATGATTTTCTTAAGTGTCTCTACATTGTCTGAGGCTACCAGCCCATCATCGACGAACAGCGCCAGATATACTTCGTCGTTTTTAAACTTCCCGGTAAACACGCACTTATCTGCTTCACATTCTTTGAAGTTAAATTCACTCAGAAACTTTGTAAATCTTTGGTTCCGACAGCGTGGAGCCTGCTTAAGCCCGTAGAGATAATTCTCGAGCTTGCATACGACGTTTCTTGCATCTTCTTTCAGCCTCAGTCCTTCCGGAACTTTCATGAAGATTGTTTCTTCAAGTTTCCCGTACAAAAATACTGTTTGAACATCGAACTGCACTACGATGAGATTTTTCGCTGCTATTGTTGCCAGCAGAATCCTTAGTGAGTCATATCTCACGACTGGGGAAAATGTTTCTTTGAAGTCAATCCCTTCACGTTGAAGAAAACCTCCCGCGCACAATCGGGCTTTGAAGCGGTGTGACTTCCCGTTGACGTCCGTCTTCACGCGGAATACCCATTTCGGAATCGATTAGCCTCATGTCCGGCGTTTTTGTTACAAGTTCCCACGTACGATTTTCTTCATGCGCTTTAAATTTGTCATGAATCGCACTTGCCCATTGCGTGGCTTCAGTGCTCTTTGTTGCTTCTTCATATGTCAATGGAATCACGTATTCGGCTACATTTGCGTCGTGCCGATACCTTCTCGGAGTTTGAATTGCGTTTCGATCTCTTCGATTTTCGCGATCTTCTTCTTGCTCGTTCTCTTGTGCGTTGTCCTCGTTGTGATCTTCTTCTTCTCGTTCTCTGATGTTGACGTTGTCCTCACCGCTGTTTTCGTGTTCTTCTTCCTCGTCGATTTTATGTCCTTCGTTATCTTCTCGTGCCTCGTTCATTGGAAGAAATATTTCATATTCATCTTCCTTCTCGTTCGCTTCTACCTACGGCGGCCCGATTTTCTCGTTGAATACGACGTTTTGAACAACGCTGACCTTTTTTTTTCAGGATCGTATACCCGGTAATTTGTTGACTCTTCCGTGTACCCAACGAAAACTTTCTTGATTGCTCGAGCGTCAAATTTTCGCGTGAATTGTTTCGGAGTGTGTACGTATGCATCTGATCCAAAGATTCGGAGATGCTTTAGGTTCGGAACCTTCCCAGTCCACGCTTCGTACGGAGTTACGGTGCCACTCGTCCATACGGTTCGATTTAACACGTACACTGCACAATTTACTGCTTCTGCCCATAGAGTCAATGGAAGATTCTTCGCGATTATCATTGTACGGGCACTTTCGACGATCGTCCGATTGTCGCGCTCGGCTTTTCCATTTTGCTCCGGATTGTACGGCGTGGTTATTTCTCGTCTGATGTCACATTCCTCAAGATATTTGTCCATTTCTTCGTTACAGAATTCTCGACCATTGTCGGAGCGAAGAGTCTTCATTTTTCTTCCGAATTTGTTCTCGATCATTTTCTTGAAAGTTTTGAATTTTTCGAATACTTCGGATTTCCTTCTCATGAAATAGACGTGCTTGTAGCCTGTTGCTTCGTCTTTGAATGTCAAAAAGAACCTTGATCCTCCGACCGAGTTCGTCGACATGGGCCCACAGACATCTGAGTGCATTTTTTCACCTGGCTTTATTTTCTTGTCGCACTCCATTTTCTTATTAAAGGGTAACCTGTGCGCTTTTCCAAGACTGCACGCCTCACAGAAAACATCACTTTTGTCTGTAAATGTTACTCCACTCACGAGTCCTTTTTCCACTAATTCACGAATTGCACGCTTCCCGGCGTGTCCCAAACGCTCGTGCCACACGGTTAAATTCGTCGCAACTACATTGGCTTCTGCGTTGCTCCCTTGTTTCGCGACCTTGAAAAACATTCTGTACACGCCATTGTTTTGCTTCATTCCCGTGGCAAGTACTTCACTGTCACGCGCCACGATAACTTGATTATTTTCGAAACGCACTTGGAGTCCCTTTTTAGTACATACTCCGACAGAGAACAGATTTTTTCGTAACTATGGCACGTGTAGCACATTTTCGATTTTTGTATCTTGCCACACTCCATTGATCAAGTTTTTAATTTTCACTATGCCTTCACCGGCGACATTGCAGTTTTGATTATCGCTAAGCGATACTGTAGCACCCGTATTGTCCGACTTGTAGTCTGATAGCCAGTCACGTCGGTGAGTGAGATGTCGCGATGCACCGCTTTCGATCAGCCAGACATCGCTCTGATCGGCCTTCATCACTTGAGTCTTTGTCCATAGCACCTTCGCGGTTCCCGCACTTTTGAAGCCCGACGCAACCGAACCGCTCATTTCACCTACGAATGCACAGTCACGTGTTTTTTCGGCACCATCGCGTGGCATTCGCTTGTATCGGCAGCGACTCACGAAATGTCTCATGCCTTGGCACTTGTAACACTGCACTTCCTTCATGTCCTGTTTATTTTAAGTCTTTTTATTTTTAGCACTTTTCGTTCCTCGCGAGCGCCGATTTTGGGCTCTCGCAGCCAGCGCTTCTGACGTTTCTTCTTCGTCGTTGAGTCTTGCGTCCTCTCTTATCAGCCGTTCCTGGAGGTTATCGAGAGTCTGCCGTACCGGATCCACAATGTCCCATGCTACTTGCAGCGTGCTGAACCTCGTGGTGAGACTCGCGAGTATCTTTGCCATTGTCGTAGCGTCCGACACATCTTCGCCGATGTCCTTGAGTTGACTCACCATGTTTGTCACCTTTGCCACGTGTGGTTTTCTGTTCATGAGTTAGGCACAATTTATCCCACATTTCTTTCGCAGAAACGCAGGACAATACACACACCTGTTGTGTCTCTTCGAGATTCGACAGGATCATAAACTTTGCCGTTGCATCGTCCTTTATATTTTTCTTCAACGCGGCCGCTTGTCCGTTTCCAGCAGGAGGCTCCGGCCTCGTGCCGTCGACGACATCGAGAACATCATTCATCACAAATAAAGCATTTACTTGCGCTTTCCAGCCTTGAAAATTCGTTCCGTCAAAGGGCTTCATGCCCTTTACTGAGATGCCGACTGATATCACGGATTCGATTTACACTCCGCACGTTTTCACTCTCGTTAACTTCGACACAACCGAATGGCCGACCTCCGTTCCGCGCCACTTGGGACTCGTCGAGTTAATGTTTTTAACATTTTGTTCTCCTAATTTTCACAGTTACCACGTAAACTGGGCCCATAACCTGTTAGAGCAGGAATGGGAGAACAAGTTTAGGTGAATAAATAAACGTTGATTTTAGTTTAATAATTTTATTTTATTTAATAAGACGTTTATTTGCGAGCGTGCTACTGGAGCGATCGAGACGAACTGACTTAATCCAACGTCATTCGAGTATTTATAAAGAAAACTAAGTCGCGCTTGGTTGCTACGCCGAGTACAGTTACGCACGAAAGTCGTGTGTCTGTACACTCCAATACAAAAACACGCTGAACTCAATCAGCTTTAATAAATACGAATAAAAATTTATGGCTACTTGGGATAGAAAACACTTTCATATTGATAACCAATCATTTTCCAGCAATAACACACATTACACTGTTTATTGAGATCCTCGCTCCGATTTACAATGTCACTGCTTAAAATGTTGTTATCCCTAAGCCAGGTGTAATCTTACTATCACTACAGTCAATAAGTTGCTTCGGACAGGTTCTCGAACCAAAAAAACTACTAAAGTCCGAATCGTATCTCACGAGCCAGTAAAATTTTGCGTTCATGTTTGGACGTCGAATTGACAATCAGCCACGCGAGAGGAGAAATTGGAAATTATTGGAAATGAAATGACAATCTGCCTCAGCAACGCGGTGATATGATTTCCTATGGAGCTTATTCAAAACTGACGTTAGATAGGAAGCCATATTGCAGCAGCGCTTACTACTCCACACATGACCATTAGTAGGCCGACTTTGCTGGCTAACTTACATAGCGGTATATGAAGAATTATGGAGGTACCAACAAAAATTTGACGTTTTGTACGGTTTTGAGGCGGATTTCCAGAGTGAAATCCTGATGGCCCGCGGAGAACACAATAGCGCTCCTAGTGAAGTAAAAATTATTTCAGCTCTTATACCCGTTTAGTTTTATCGCCTTCCAAAGTGAATTTATAGGAGTTTGCTTGCATCTCAACGCTGAGCTATCAGTCAAAGGTGCAAAACGTGTGCTTCATTTGCTCGTCTTGATAGATCTAGGAGTACAGTGGGCTATACTAGGTTAATTTTGTTATGGGCCCCATACTCCATTTACTCTCCTACCAATGTATTTTCATTAGCCACAGTGACCCCATACTTACCTTCGTTCTTGACATTCAATATTGCAAGCCAGCAAATGCCTCCATTAGCTAAACTCATAAATAATATCTAATATTCACATCAAATCCATAAATAATAATCGATTCTTAGAAATTCACATTCCCAAATCTAATAATTTCCAGGAAGATAAACAATGCCGAATACTGGAAACAATATATCCAAAAGTACAAACGTCCCATACGAAAGATTATATTTTTGCGACGTTTGGAAATCCAATCAGCACAATACGCCAAATTGTGTTTACAATAAGCCTCGCGACATATCAAATTCTACGCGAAAGTAATATATCTTAAATATATTCGTACCAAAGTTAATAAACAAATCGAAGCAAATTAATCTCGCGAAATTAATACTTTTATAAACAATCTGGGAAGTGGAATTTGCGTGTGGAATTGTTAAATTCAAATATATTGTGAAATAGATTTTTGTAAACATTAAACCCCTATAAAAGGGCCATATGAAAAAGTATGTTCAGAAAGTTGACATAGTGCTGCCCGAAGTTATTGCTGAAAGTATTGTTCAAAGTATTGTTCAAAGTATTGTTTCAAAGTATTGTTCAAAGTGAAATTGTGGAAACTATTTAAGGAACGAATTGTATCTATATTGTGCAAGAAGTAAACAAGTGAATAGTGTAAATAAAGAATTGTTCAAAATAATTGTGCATTAGTGAATTTCTTGAGGAATCCATAACAATTTATAGCATGCACTGAATGCATTCCGCACGTTCTTTATTCGGAAAATAGTATATATTACGAAATATAAGCAGCTTGTCCATAGTAGGCCGACTAAGCCATATGCAAATTGCTACCCTATGGCTTCCTATCCAGCGTCAGTTTTGTGCTTATATGAGCATATCCTCTGCATTTGTTCCGTTCCTCAAAGGCAGAAACCGGGTGCATGCCTTGGACAGAGCATATCTACTAAATAGCAGCTGCAATTAGAACAAAATTTATTTCGTGCGGTACTTATAGAGTAGAGAGAATTAGACTAAAAGCGCATATTAGATGGTAAACAAAAACTTGAATTTGCATGCGATTGCTACACATGGTAAACTTTAATCCGTCTTTTGTACGTTTATTCGCCTCTTTTCATTTTGACAGCGCTTCGATTGCAGGTCCTAGTTAGTATGCTTTGAGGAACGGAACAAATGGAGAGGCTATCCTCATATAAGCTCCATAGAAAATGATGCGACCACCTTCTGAGCATGATTGTCATTTCATTTCCAATAATTTCCACAATTTCTCCTCTCGAGAGCCAGATTGTCAATTTGACGACTAAACATGGACGCGAAATTTACCTGGCGCGTGAGATACGATTCGGAATTTACTCGTTTTTTCGGTTCGAGAACGTGTCCGGAGGTACATATTGACTGTAGTGAAAGTAATATTACACCTGGTTTAGGAATAACTACATTTTAAGGAGTGACATTGTAAATCGGAGCGAGGAACTCAATTAAAAGTGTAATGTGCGTTATTGCTAGAAAACGATGGGTTATCGATAAGAAAGTGTTTTCTATCCTAAGCGGCCATAATGCTGTATTTGTATTCAATGCTATTTTCTTGTTCTGTGAAGCGTTATTGCAATAAAACCATATTTACAAGTGCATAAGCGTTTGTTTACTTTCTTGTGACAACCCAATGGGTTCCCCTTAACTAGCTTTTGAATCACGGTCGCAGGGGTAGGTGCAAAAAGACACGTAGTTAGGCAGGCGGTCGCAGGGGTAGTTGCGACAACGTGTACACATGGATGTCCACTCCGGTTTTATCTTGTTCCTCAAAGTTAGTATGTTTGCTCTGCCTTGGAACAGGTAGCTAACAGGAACGGCCCGATGCATATGGAACACTGCTTTTTCTTGTCATTATTTCTCTCTGTCGATAAGACATCAAATGATGTTTTTGCATTCGCTATCAAATTAGGCTGTGAAAAACCGTGAACAAACTCGTTCGGTGTGTAATTTTCATGTCCAGATCAGAGAAAATTAGTGATTTATAAATTTTTTATCAACAAGACTATAAGAGACTATTTATCGCTTAAATTGTAGGTGAGAAAAACTTTATATTTCGACAGAAAAATGGAGAAGTGCAAAAAAGTTTCTGCAATCATGTGCATTGTAAAAGCAACCAGTAATATAAGCCACCGTTAGCCCACAGGAGTGTTATTTCATAGGTTAGTATCAAAATGCAACATAGAAAGGAAAAAACAATATTTTGAAGTGTTTTTTCACTGAAAATTATTGCCTCCAATCAAAACTTACGACAGATACAAGCCATATGGTAGCAATTTGCATATGTATTAGTCGGCCTACTATGGACAAGCTTCCGGTAGCTGTCATCCAACTGCGGAATTAGCAAATGCTTATATTTCGTCATATATACTATTTCCCGAATAAAAAACGTCCCGAACGCATTCCGTGCATGCTATAAATTCACCTTGTATAGCCCATTGTGCTCCTAAACTTTCCAAGACGAGCAAATGAAGCACACGTTTTGCACCTTCGATTGATAGCTCAGCGTTGAGATGTAAACAAACTCCTATAAATTCACTTTGGAAGGCGATAAAAACTAAACGGGTATAAGAACTGAAATAATTTTCACTTCACTAGGAGCGCTATTGTGTTCTCCGCGGATCATCTGGATTTCACTGTAGAAATCCGTCTCTAAACCGTACAAAACCTCGAATTTTTGTTGGCACCTCCACAATTCTTCATATAACGCCATGTAAGTTAGCCAGCAAAGTCGGCCTACTAATGGTCATGTGTGTGGTAGTAAGCGCTGCTGCTATATGGCTTGTATCTGTCGTAAGTTTTGCCTCCAATCCATGCATGATCATGTTTACACTTCGGGGGGACCGTTTTATTCGCTTAGTTTTCGCTCATTACCGCCTTAAGCTTGCGGCAAGTTTTTGTTGGCATGCTTCAAAAATTCTATTGATTAAGTCGATTTTATTGAATTTTTCAAACAAATTTTAAAATGATATGGCACATATATGAAGAAGAAAAAATATGTATATTTTATTATGTTCAGCATGTACAAAAATCACATTCTTAATGAATGAATGTTTTCCAGTTTCCTGCTAATGATGAAATGCACGGGCAACTAGGTGCAGTTTAATTATTCTCAACGGATGCAATGTGGAAATTCCCCTTATGGTAGAGATTAATGGACAACAATAGGTAAGTTGTTTACTTTTATGAATCTCTTCTGGAGCTCAGCCATATTTTTATCTATGCAGGCAAATCAAGTGGTGTAGCAGCTATATTGGTTTCAAGCATTTCGCTGGGTGGGGAAGCTACTACATTATCGAGTATGTTGATAAGTTTATGTTAAGTATGGGCTGCTATTGAAGAAATGTAAATTATGTAATTATTGTATTGTTGTTTTCGTTGTAATCCATAAATGGTATTTATTACATTTTTATTCAATTTTCAAATAGTTTATCTTTCCAAATATTTAGCATTTTTGAAATAATTCGGAGTTTGCTTTTGTTTGTCAACTGTATAGTGTTTTGAATTTAACCTCCCCCCTAAATCCATTTGTTTAGAAGGTGAATGTGGAAATTATGTCAAGGGAATTCAATTTTGTAGATATTTTTCTGTACATGATTTAATTTGAGTAGAGGAATTGTCGAAATGAACTGTGCTCCGAGAATCAGATAATAACAAAGCTACGAGTGAAGAAAGTTTCTTGAAAGCACTCAATGATAAGAACACAAAATTCTGTTTGACACTGGAAAATTTCCTCTTGGCAATATTTCTACGAATTAGTACATTTTAAAGGCATGTAGTTCTTTCACACATAGCGAAGATCAATCTTATCGATTGTATATTTCACTCAAAAAAGGCAGTATAAATCCCGTGGGACCGAAATTGCGCCTTGATTCCGCCGAAGGTGGTCCGAAGCCCGGTTATGAAAGGAAGAGGGACTATAATTGTAGTAGTAGTTGAATTTGTAATAACCTGAGAAACAGATTTATTTTTCGGATATTAAACTCACTGTGAGGTTTCTAATTATTTAACTAACGTTTCGCAAACTAGTAATGTCTGAGATAGAATCACTATCATTCAATTATGCAATGGAAGTTAGCTTTTACAAATTCAAAATTTTCTAAATTTTAGCTCCCTTTTTGAACTATCCCGTTCGAAAATTACATCAAATGACCAACGTTCGTGGTGCATCTGAAAATGATGGCAAAATTTGAGTTGACGTTCCACTCCAGTGTTCCGTTCTCAAAGGTGCATGCGCTCCATAGATGTCAGCGAGAATGGATGCAAAATCTTAGGGAGGGAAGAAAAGGAGTAAATGGTAGCCCGAAAATTTCCGAATATCGGCTATGAATTTGGAAGGCTTCCTAGACAGTTTGGTAGTGGCTTAAGCCAAGGATAGTCTCAGAAAAACAGGGGCAAATGAAATCAAAAGGCGGGAAAACTCAAATTGATAGCACCATGAGAAAAATATTTAACTCAAAATGATTTTACATGTTCTTTTAGTTTCTCATTTAAGGTGTCTAAGGCAAATTTGATACTTAACTTATACTTTGGACTAGTTGCAATCAATGAAGATGTATTTTCAGAGATTATTGATAAAAACCTAATAAGATAATGAGGAGCATCTGTTTAATTTTCTGACGAATATTGGAGTTAGGAGATTTAGACACAAACAACGTGAATCAAATATTGAAACAAATAAATCAGATCAAAAAATAACGTTGTGTGTATCTTAATTCGGTTCCAGGTCTCCAACACAGTTTAATTTATAGCGATATTATTTCTATGTAGCAATATTCATGGCAATATTTTTTCTATTAAATAATTTTTTCCTTACATATTGAACTGTGAATTGTTTTATTCAGTTTTTGGCGAAAAGAACATCTTTCGGACTTATTTTAAGATATAAAATAATACCGATCATATGTTGTTTAGAGTCCCTGAATAATTCCTTTTCTTAAAAAAACTTTTGGACTTAGATTATAATTTTAAAATATTATTTTCTTCCCGAGCTACTCGTATTTTCATCATTTGTCATCAGTTTGATATTTCGTTGAAGGATGCTTACCGTCTCTTGGCAAATTTGTTTTACACTTTTCGAAGGTGTTTTCATGTAGCCTTTTGTTCTGTAGGCCATAAGCGATCTTTCCGAAAATTCGCTATCAAAAAAAACTAAAAACTCCGTGAATTTTAAGGTTTTTTTCTATTTTAAAGGCGATAAAACCAGCGATGCAATCTACGTCATAGAAAACATATTCAGTTGATTTCGTGGGATAATTAGCACAGATATGTTCCATCATGAATTGCTTTACCTCAAAAGAAGAACATTCCGAAAGCATACCGATTTGCTCATATATAAATTTAAATATTCAGTTTTCTCGCGTTTTTCTAAACTGGAAAGAGAATCCTAGTAATTATACCAGATAAAATTACTCATATTGTATTGCACATGGCAGCATTAAAAGAATTATAGACATAATCGTACTTCTTACTTCTGTTTTTTGTTTATAATTTTCTAATTTAAGTTGATATAATATTTGAAGGGAGATTTGGAAGAAAATAGATTCGTTCTCAATACGATTTGAGAATAAATCTATTGACGTCCGATCATTTACCTAAGACTACACATAAATGTTAATACTAACATAAAACTATGATAGCAAAATATTGTTTATCATGCCGGAAATTTTGACTATGCAGTCAGTTTCAATGAAAATCTAGAGCGAAAATGATTAAATTGGTGTTCAAATATAATGCAGGAAAAATTTACAATCGCTAAATTTGGTTTTACGGCCAGAAATTCGTGCGTTCTTCTAATTTGATTTAGAGCTCAGTAAATCATTCAGATGACTAATGCTCGCAATTTCGTTGTTTCTGGTCCGAGTCCTGAAATTGAGCGTGCTAAATGTAATCTTCGGGTAACATGACACTAACACTTTTCAGGACCATTGACTCATTCACCGAAACCGAAGTAATCGTTTCACAGTCGCACTAAAACTAGATACTTAGCAACGAAAACGGCAAATAAATGTAAACTTACACATCCTAAATTAAATTTGGAATTTGAACGAAACTTTTTCCTAGTCGTAATTGAATTCTAAAATAAAAAATTGAAATCGACATTTTACTCAATTATGAAATATACTTACATGTCCAAAAGTAGATGTAAAGGTGTTAATATCTTCAATTCCGCATCGAGTCTAAAATTATGAGATACTTGAATTTTGTGCAAATATTAATTTAAGAATAGCTATCTTACACTTTTATTCAACTAAATGATGTCATCATTCCTGAAATGATCTTCGCAAACTTGCGAACGTTTCATTTCCAGATTTATCCCGAGAATTCAACACCATTCCATTCTTGCACTATTATTCAGATTCTAAAATGATAAAATGTTACAATGAATTATGACCCCCTTTAAAAAATGCTACAATATTGTTCCGCTTCTGCTTTAAGCAACGGGATATGCGGCAAAATATGAAGCACTCAAAACAATAAATAGCAAATTTTTTGAGCAGAGAACTATTGAAACTAAACTTTCTCACGATTATAAATCAATGAAACTATCAATTTGACCCAAAGTACAATTTTCCGCTCACGCCACTATTGAAATTCGTTCAACATGGAACCGAAAAGCGCATTGTCGTTTTCAAAAGTTTAACTCACTTGATTTGATAAAATGTCTCTATATATCGCGTGAAACTAACCGAAGCAGTATGTATTGACTCTCGCGATCCCTGGCAAACTTTTAAGTTTAATTGATTAACACTTTTGCAACGCTTTCGCACTACATTCAACACGGTTTATCTTAAAAAAAAAATAGTTTTGTCTACAATTTCTAATTCAACTTGATTAGACGTTTCCCATCATTGTGGAGTTTTCACGAATCATATGTTTTCAATCATATGGTTGATATTTTGTTGACAATTCGGGGGTTTAGTTATTAGAGGATTTGGATTGTCACGAGAGCAACTCGAGAGCCACTTGAATGTGTGGACTTTCTACCAGCGTGACTACATACATTAAAAGTAGTTCACTCACGTATAGATGAAAATAATCTCATTTTGCATCCATTACTTTATATGTTTTTGATGCGCTCCTATCAAAACTAACGCAAGATAGAAAGCATGGTAGCAATTTGCATATTTATTAGTAGACCTACTGATGGACAAGCTTTCCTGAGCTGTCAGATAGTGGCATCGGAACAAATGCTTATATCGCATATTATATACATTTTTCCGAATGGAAATGTACGAAACGCTGTCCACTGTACTCCTACGAATTTCGAGAAGAGAAAATGAAGCACTTGTTTTGCACCTTCCACTGATAGCTCAAGCAGAGGATATAAACTAACTAGCACCTGCATTCGAGGAGCTAGGAAAATGAATAGAGACCCTAATAAACGTGTAAACGATGGATTAAAGTTTACCATGTGTTGGTTCAATTGCTTGCAAATTCGAGTTTTGGGTTACCATACATATGCACTTTTAGTCCAATTCTCTCCACTCTATAAGTACCGTAAGATATAAAATTTTGTTCCAAATGCAGCCTCTATTTAGTAGATATGCTCTGGCTCAAATTTGAGAAGAAAACAAACCTCTATTTAATCATTTTGGAAAGCAATAAAAATTAAACTACTACAGAACTAAAATAATTTTCCCTTCACTAGAATGCGCTTTTGTGCTCTTCGCGGACAATCTGGACTTCTCTTTAGAAATCCGTCTCTAAACCATACAAAGCCTTGAATTTTCGTTGGCACTACCACAGTTCTTCATATAACGCCATGTAAGTTAGCCAGCAACATCTGCCTGCTAATGGTCATGCGTGGGGTAGTCTATGAATAAATACTACAGGAAGCCCAATATAGCACATATAGAGTGTGCATGAGTGAAGTAAAATCAAAAGGAGGAGTAGTTGTATGACAAGGACAGCGTACATAGGGGGGAAGGAAACACAGCATGGGCTACTAATGTCATGTTGGCTGTTCTACTGATAAGTGTCAAGTAACAAGTGTAAACAAATCCTGAAAACGAATCAAAACTTTAATTTGGTGAATTTTCTTTGATTATCGCGGCATGAATCCGGAAACATTCGGAAGTTGCATAGCATGTTGCTCGTTTCAAATCAGCTACAGTTATCGGTGCTTTCAATTGAAAGTCCAAAAGAGATGGTGGAAAATAAAGTGGTTCGTGAAGAGATGCAAGAACATATTAATCACGCCTTAGTGAAAATTCATATTTCAGATAATAATAATGATTAAATTAATTAATTAACATGTTTCTTTTCTCGTGTCGTGAATTTTGTTATTAAGCCGGGCACTTAAACACGAGGTTGGTTCAAATATGATGGAGACAAACGCTGTAGATGGCGCGCATGTATGTTTTGAAGGTCGTGGCTTGAGTATGTGATAGCAGGGTCCCTTACGAACAGTGTGGCATAATTTTCATCGGGAGCGCATATTTCACGAGTGTGCAACGACCATGAGTGAACTTCAAGTGCCAACCACCGTTGTGCAGCGTATTTTCATTCGTTTTATAGTGAGGGAAGGAGTTAAAAACAAGGAAATATTTTAAATAGGCCAAAGCATTCAAGGATGGTCGTGAAAAAGTCGAGAACCAGGATCACACCACACAACATTTCCCGTGTCGAACAACTCATTTTGGAGGACTGTAGAATGAATGCTCGAGAGATTTGTTGTAGAGTCCATCATTCACAAGGGTTGTAGATCTATCATTCACTAACACCTTCAATACCGCATAATAATGCTCAAAACGGAGGAGCATTCCAGCACGAAGTGCGGTTCTTCTTCAGGATAACCGCGCATCTCATGCTCGATACAATATCGGAGTTGGACTGTTATATTTTCCCTATCGGGGGTCCTGCCGGGCTCTTCCGGGGAGCCCTACGATACTGGTTGTACCTATACTCACCTACGCACCTGTAAAGGGTCTGAATGAACTTCCTTGGAATTAATACGCAAGTGTTATTTATTGTTTTTTCTTTATTTTCTTCTTTGTTTATTTTTTTCTCTAAATTGTTTGTCGGCGTGCACTGCAATGTCGTCCGTGGTTGGAGGATGAGAACTTGCCGCAGTGCGATGACGGGTCGCGATCTCCCGACGAATCCCTCAGCGTACTTCCCGTGCTTGGCGGCGAAAGAAGGCCCGCTCCGTGGGTGTGACAGTTAAGCAGGCTAACCACCTCAGCTCGTAGAGCTCGTGCCGTTAACGCTTCCGCTGGCCTCCTCGTGGACGCCTCTGTTTGGCGGTGTTGTCGGTGGTGTCCAAGGGCGCCTTCAACCTTCGTAAATACTCGTCCTTGCTAATGGGACGGGGGCCGGCTCGGGGTTCTTCCTTGAGCACCTGCTCCAAACTCCGAGTGGGAGCCTGCTGTGGACGGATTGATTTCACTACCTGTCTGGTACCACTGGCCGACAGGGGATAGAGCGGCACGCAGACGCTGCTAAACCTTGCTACCGAAGTCCTCGTGCTGCTCGCTGCTGCGTCGGCTGCCTTGCCGCAGTGTCGTTCCTGGGACGCCTGAAATGATAGGGAAGGTTAGCAATGGTGGCCAGCAGCGGTTACGCTAATAAGCCTGGAGGAACACGGCTAGTAATGCCAACACCTCACCATTTGCTTTTCGTTTCGAAGTATGATATTTATTCTCCTGAGATGCACGTTGTTGCGCATTCGGCTTCAAACTGATTTTTCCACCTCGCTCAAGAAGTTTAAATACTATTCTTTCAATTTTTTTTTCTTTAAAAGCCGTCAGGCCTTGCTTAGTTGTGTGAGCAGACGCGTTTCGACTACTTTGAGTCATCTTCAGTGACACTAAAGATGACTCAAAGTAGTCGAAACGCGTCTGCTTACACAACTAAGCAAGGCCCGACGGCTTTTAAAGAAAAAAGAGGATTGGCCTGCGGATATCAAATAAACAAAGTTATTGACTACTATTCTTTCAACCTCAATTCTCTTGAAATTCGCTGAGTAGCCAAACACGTGCGCTCTCGTTCCACGAACGTTTTTTCTCCCCGCTTCGTCTCGCTTGCTCGACTGGTGAATATGCGAAACTGAGGAAATTGAGCGAAAGAGTGTTTTTTGCTTAAACTTTCGACTTCGAAAGAGTGCTTTCAGCTTAAGCTTTCGGCTTTCTCACCATCTCCTGAGGTGAAATAGTGAAACTGGGGACATTGAGCGAAAGAGTGTTTTAGCCAGAACTTTCGGTTTTCCCACGATCGCTCGTGGTGAAATAGAGAAACTGGGAACATTGAGCGAAAGATTGTTTATGCCGGAGCTTGGTGTTCAGGTGAAATGTGATTTTTGTGGTCGAAGGGGTCATGGCGAGGGTACGTGTTTCCAAAAGAAAAGATGGGAAGCCAAGCAGCAGGGAAACGTGACACAGTTGAGTCGAAAATCCCTGGCTCGGCTACATTAAAAACGGTGCAAACAGGAAGCCAATATCTCAGTAGGAATGTTGAATCTAGGGTGTCGCAGGAGATGGCTGGCGGGTCTGACACAGTAGATAACAGTTACAGGGAATCAAATCTTCATTGCCTTTAGATATTGGGAAACAGGGGAAAACTAAGTTTACCATAGATACAGGTGCAGAGGTTAGCATAATTAGCCAATGGGCAATACGTGATACGTGTCCAATAGATGTTAGTCGTAAGCTCACTTTGGCAAGCCCTTTTGGGGAATGGAATTCTTGGTTCTACGCAAGGTAATTTTGAGCTTCCCACCAAGCTTCCTTGTACTTTTCATGTGGTAGACGCAATTCAGAGGGCGTTCAATGATGGTCTTCTTGGAAATGACTTTCTAGCAAAAAATTGTAATATAGAAGGTCCTGTTCAGTCACTAGCGTTTCCTCGCACGGAAGCAAATGGCAGTGAATTCAGAGTTCATCTTGAGTGCCAAGGGGGAACATTAGATTTGCATCATCAGAGTAGTCGTTGACTTCAGGAGGCTGAATGAGAAAACTATAGGAGACGCTTTTCCATTACCCCGTATAGAGGATATTTTAGACCAGTTGGGGCATTCACGGTATTTCAGTACGTTGGATTTGGCCAGCGGTTATCATCAAGTCTTGGTGCACCCAAAAGATTGGCCGAAAACAGCATTTAGCACTAGTTATGGACACTATGAATTTAAGCGGATGCCTTTTGGTTTGAAAGGGGCACCAGCCACTTTTCAGAGGCTTATGACCTACATACTAACAGGTTTACAAGGTTTTGATTGTTTTTTGTACCTCGATGACATAGTGGTTTATGGGAAAAACTTGAGTGACCATATTGATAAGCTTCGAAAAATCTTTGTCAGACTGAGGATAAACAACTTAAAACTGCAACCGGAGAAGTGTCAGTTCTTACGGCCTGAAGTGGTATATTTGGGTCATATTTGTTCTCAAACAGGTGCGTGGCCGGATCCAAGTAAGACTAGGTGCGTACGTGATTTCTCAGTCCCCACAACGGTCCGTAGGCTACAGTCCTTAATAGGGCTGGTTAATTATTACCGGAAGTTTATCCCGAATTTCTCCAAGATAGCCAAACCTCTTACAAGTTTGCTCCGTAAAGACGCTCGATTTACATGGACAGATAATTGTATGGAAGCATTCCAGCTGTTGAAAAATTCGTAGGTGGAACCCCCATTGCTGGCGTATCCTGATTTCTCGCAGCCTTTTAACCTTACCACTGATGCAAGTAACGAGGCACTTGGGGCCGTCCTATCTCAAGGAGAAATTGGCAAGGACCATCCTATAGCCTACGCAAGTCGAACGCTGAACAAGGCGGAACGTAATTATTCCACTATCGAAAAGGAATTGCTTGCGGTGGTTTGGGCAGTGAAGAATTTCAGATGTTACTTGCAGGCCAGGCGTTTTACCATTTATACGGATCATAAACCCTTAAAGGGGGTGTTTAACGTGAAAGGTCCTACCACCCGGTTGGTAAGGTTCCACCATAAATTGTCGGAATTTGATAACCGCATTGAGTATAAGCCGGGGAAGTATAATACCAATGCCAACGCGTTGAGTAGGATCCCTCAGGACTTGGTGAATGAAGCGGGTAATAAGTATCAGTGCGGTACCATAACTCGAGCGCAAAAACAGCGGGAACTGCTTGGGCAAGCTTTGAAAGCCGGGTCAGCGGAGCCGACGCAAAGAGTCCAACAGACAAGCAGGGATGGCACTAACGCCGGTACTAATGAAGCAAATAATACCGGGTCTTTGCATATCGCGCCGGAGCAACGGGGTTTACCCGACTTCTCTTCCGAGGGGCTCTGTGTAGATCCAGGACTGGGAGGTCCCCACAGGGATAGTGGAGACTGTGCAGCTGATGGAGAGGAGACAATTAAAGTTAAATCTTTCCGGACCGAGGTACAACCTGAGATCCTGACTCTTAATACCCCGGAAGAGGTGGGAGCAGCCTTGTTGGAGTTTCATGACTCCCCTTTTGGGGGACACCAAGGGGTTGCGAAAACCTACAGGAAGATTCGCAGGAAGTATAAATGGAGGAATATGCTATCGGATATTAAGAGATATGTGAAGAAGTGTAAGAAATGTCAGGTTATGAAGATTTCTCCCCAGCACCGCATGCCAATGGTTGTCACAGACATAGCGGAGAGGCCATTCGATAAAGTATATTTGGATATAGTGGGGCCTCTCATTCAGACAACTTCAAAATCCAAGTGGGCTGAAATTCGAATACTCAAAGAAGCAACATCATCAGCATCAACTATCACACTCCTAGAAACCATATTCTCTGTGCATGGCTACCCATCTGTCCTAGTATCAGATAATGCTGCCATATTTAAAAGTGAAGAGTTCCAGACACACTGTAAAGAAAGGGGAATGTTTCAGAAGTTTATTGCGCCAGGTCACCCATCAACTAATGGCCTTGCAGAAAGAAATATACAAACCCTGAAAAGAAGATTGAAAGCTGCAGCTGAAGATTCATCACCAATAGCCACAAAAGTACAAAATATCCTTTTTCGATACCGTGCCACACCATTAGCCTCCGGACAGTCACCAGCAGAACTTTACCTGAAAAGGAAAATTAGAATACGCCTTGATGCTCTCCTGCCTAACAGAAAAGCAGTAATGCCAACGAGCTGAAGCAGCTGTCACAACCGCTCATTCCAAATGGGAGAGAGAGTTCAGGCAAGAATGCACCTGAACAATCAAGATAGCTAGCAATTTGGGACTGTCGAACAAAAACTGGGTCAGTACCATTATATCATTGACTTAGACTCAGGCCGAACTATAAAAAGGCACATCGACCAACTAATTTCAACAATGGTCCCGAAGAAACAAGTCACCTTTTCATCTCAGCGAAGACCAGCCCCAAGCCCAGGTGTTCCATATCGACACATGCCAGCTGATGAGTTACCACCAATGGACACACAGCCTACGCCATTGACTGCGCCAGGTGTCAATCAGCCAGAAACACTTACTGGCACTCCTGCCAACAGACACTAGCAGACGGGAGCACAAACAACCTGACGCTACCACCACGCAGATCTGCTCGTCAACGATGTCCTCCAAACTTCTTGAAAGACAATGTCACCGAATAATAGAATTAAAATTATATTTCTATATGTTTTAATTAAGTGGGGGAGACTATTGTGAATCGTTATTTTCTATGTGCCGTTCCTTTGACAGTTAGTCCCGTATCGGTCTTTCCCGATGTAACATGTCTATTGTGTTCAATACAAATATGTATCAATTAACGTATGTATTATTATTGTCTCGTCATACCAACTAGTCACTTTCATCACCCAGTCACAAAAATATATATATATATATAAACAATAAAAAAAATAGTAATAATGAGTGGTTATAGCACTAGCATTTTAAGAAGAACTAATTTTGTACAACAAATACTTTTATTTTATCTAATTTAATACTAACCAAACAACTACTAACGAAGCAGCAGCTATGTACTGTTATCTTTTCTTACACCTCGCACACTATGAGCGTAATCCCACCATTTACTAATAAGCTAAGTCCCTAGGAACGATACAATTGGATAACAATTAACTTGATACCCATATATTAGCAAGCTTCCTATTGATAACATACGAATGATATCTTGCACCGAATCACTCGTTTCAAGTCGCAAGTATGCATCGAAGAACGTGGAATGTTATCACCTGATAGCAAGCTTAAACAAGCATGCAAACAGTCAGTTCGAATGATAGCAGATAGTAAAGCATGTGGGATGGGTAAAGAGAATGCACGCGACACAACTCCCCAGCTCGATCAACCTTATACGAAGCTTGTACGAAGTAATCTTCGTCGGCGCCGTAATATTAAGTTTTCTCAGTGGCATTTCGAGTCACAGGCATGCATCGAAGAGCGCAGAATGTTATCACCTGATAACATGCTTAAACGAGCATGCAAACAGTCGGCTCGATTGATAGCTGCTAGAACACCATGGGGAATAGGTAAAGAGAATGTATGCAAGTATGCATCGAAGAGCACAGAACGTTATCACTTGATAACATGCTTAAACGAGCATGCAAACGGTCGGCTCGAATGATAGCTGCTAGTAAACCATGGGGAATAGGTGAAGAGAAACTTGTACGAAGCTTGGACGAAGTGATCTTCGCCAGCGCCGTAACACAAAGTTCTCGTTCGGATGAAGCTAATGAAGCGATTGAAGGGAACAATATTATCACCCGTACGAGTATGGGCAAATAGGATGCCGTATAGGCGACTTACTATACCCATGTAAATATTCACACATCCCATCCCATTAAGATACTAACAGAAACTCCCGCTTACATACTAAAAGAAACTCCCACTAATCCAGTGGCATATTAAAGATGGAAAACTAGGTAATGTAGTCAAAATATGAAAAGCGAAAGGAAAACGAAGGGAATAATAATAATATTAGTAATATAGATAAGTTAGTTGAAAAGGAATTTAAAGGGAAAATAGATGTATAGGAGAAAATCGCACAGAAAAATGAAATAAAAAAAAATTCCATGGCACCCCCCTCCCCCCTTAAATCCTCACTAACGTTAACTGTTATAATTTACTAAAACCTGTACTAAACAAATAGTAACACCCTAATACGAGTAATAACCACTAACTGAAAGCAACATCGAATTAATTAGTAATTAAAATATTTGAATATACGCAAGAGAACTTTAATACTATTCGAAAGAAATGAAAAAATGAAAAGCCAAAACATATACGAGTAGAATAAAAATTCCAAGAATAGAAAAGGCAAAATAGGTAACAATACTTGTAGATATCAAAAACAATTTTGAGATAAGTAATGATGGAAATAATAAGCAAACCATTAATGTATACCTTTGATTAAAAGAAAAATCGGCATTGAATGTGAATGTTAAAGGAAAGTGTATTGTATAACCAAGTAAAGCCGATTATACACCTATTGCAAAGAAGAAATTAAATTCTGGTATTCTTTAATTGTAAAAAAAATAATAATAGTATATTCTTCAATATTATATATTAGTAAAACGAAATAATTTATAATCCTGTAGTTTACGGCAGAAATGAAATATTAACATCTTAGTTTATAATTGTATCCAATGAAACACAGATTATTTACTGTACAGAATGAAACCAAACACGAACTGGTTGACTTAAAATTTTATCAAACAAAAACAATTGTGAATAATTACTTAGACTGATTAATGATTGAAGCAAGCAAAATATTAATCCACGATTATGTAGAACCAAACTAGCTTATTGTATCCAAAGAAATACTTAAGCATCAGTACAGAACTTATGATATAATGAAACAAAACATTGTGTGTAATCAAACTTCAAATTACTAATTTTTAACTGTAGTAGCTTATGAAAGCAACATGAATATGTAATGCATATCAATTAACATTAACTCAAGGTACCAAACAAAATATTAAATATGTATAAAATCGAATCTCAACTTAGTAATTCTTAATTGTAGTAGCTTATGAAAGCAACATGAATATGTAATGCATATCAATTAACATTAACTCAAGGTACCAAACAAAATATTAAATATGTATAAAATCGAATCTCAACTTAGTAATTCTTAATTGTAGTAGCTTATGAAAGCAACATGAATATGTAATGCATATCATTAACTCAAGGTACCAAACAAAATATTAAATATGTATAAAATCGAATCTCAACTTAGTAATCTTTAATTGTAGTAGTTTATGAAAGCAATATGAATATGTAATGCATATCAATTAACATTAACTCAAGGTACCAAACAAAATATTAAAAATGATAGATAATTGTATAAAATCGAATCTCAACTCAGTAATTTTTAATTGTAATAAATTATAGATGCAACATTGACATGTAATAGATATTGATTTCCCTTAACTCACGGTACCAAACCCAGTATTAAAATATGAGTATATCAAATCAACGATCGAATCAAACGGAACATTAATGTATAATTGTACAGAATCAAACTTTAGTTAACGTCAATTAGAAGTTAAAATGCCTACCAATAAAAATACGAAATTAAACGATAGAAATACGATACCATCTAGTAAACCTTTAAACCAGCAGCAGAACAAAGGTTAGAGATACATTGCGAGAAGTACAGTGGATAACAGCAATGGCTCTAACAGCACGAAAAATAAGTACGAATGATTTGCACAAAAGGGAAGGTAGCGAGAATCAACCAACTTCAAAAATTGCGAAAAAACCAAGAGTAAGCGTAATTCTTTGGGGTACATTAAGTAATCCAGATCGCCGGAGTAGAGCGACGATTTATTGTACTCTCCAAGTACATTAAATCTTCTCTTCAAATGCCAGAGGAATGTTGCATTGGTAAATTACTACAATTAGTAGTTAGTTGCAAGCCAACACATAAAACATGCTCGGATATATTCCCGCTTCATTACTGCAATAGTAGCGAGCAAACAACACCTATGTACTCGCACTTCGCCAATGAAAATTAGCCATGGAAACACATGCGCAAGTAAATAAGCGAGCAGTTAAGTAAAAGAGAAAGTTCAACCCGCAACGATATTTACATCATGAACGAACAGGGTGCTTCGAAGTGAGGTAAGCGGAGAGGAAAACCGAAAGTTCCGGTATAAACAATCTTTCGCTCAATGTTCCCAGTTTCGCTATTTCACCACGAGCGATCGCGGGAAAACCGAAAGTTCTGGCTAAAACACTCTTTCGCTCAATGTCCCCAGGTTCGCTATTTCACCTCAGGAGATAGTGAGAAAGCCGAAAGCTTAAGCTGAAAGCACTCTTTCGAAGTCAAAAGCTTAAGCAAAAACACTCTGTCGCTCAATTTCCTCAGTTTCGCATATTCACCAGTCGAGCAAGCGAGGCGAAGCGGGGAGGAAAAACGTTCGTGGAACGAGAGCGCACGTGTTTGGCTACTCAGCGAATTTCAAGAGAATTGAGGTTGAAAGAATAGTATTTAAACTTCTTGAGCGAGGTGGAAAAATCAGTTGGAAGCCGAATGCGCAACAA
>OZ017739.1:216865706-216978206 GCA_963969285.1 Odontomyia ornata
TTTAGACTTAATTTCAAAGTGCTGTAGTAGTTTTGTGTTAGTATTAACATGTATGTATAGTCTTAGGTTAATGTTTGGACGACAATAGCTTTGTTCTAAAATCGTATTGAGAAAAAATCTATTTTCTTCCAAATTTATTCTTTAAATATTACATCAACTTAAATTAGAATATTATAAACTAAAATAAAGCAGTAAGAAGTACCATTTTGCCTTTCATTCTTTTAATATTGCGATATGCAATATAATATATGTAATTGAATCAAAACAATCAAAGATTCACTTCACTTTCCAGTTACGAGAAACACATGAAAACTTTATCACAGGATTTAAATTTATTTATGAGAAAAATCGGTATGCTTTCGGAAGGTTCTTCTTTTGGTGTAAAGACTTTTGCTTGTTTCAGACTAACAAATAGTATTTTGCCAAAGTATGCTTAGGATGATAATTTTATGCTGCATTTTTTTTCAAAAAGGCGAATAAAATATCGATCAAAGATTGCTTCGAAAACTCAGATGAGGATCCAAGCATTCAGGACCTAATAAAGAATAGTAGGACGTATATGAAGCTGCAGAAGTTGAGAGAAGTTGTCATTGAGCGCGATAGAAAAGTTAAATTATTGCAAAATAGACTTAGGTACAAGCGACAAAGTGTTCGCAAAATGAGTCTCTTGTTAAAGTTGTTGAAGATGAAGAGTCTTTTGAACGAACAAGCCAGCGAAATCTCTGTGAAATTCATTCAAAGAATAAACTAGTCAAAAGTCTCATACTGAAGCGCAAAGGAGCTGCGCCAAAAAAATATGAATGGCAACTCGGAATGTTTGCTTTAAATTTAAAGTTTCTGTCGCCAAATGCTTACAAATATGTCAGAGAAAATTTCGACAATTGTCTACCCCATCCACAAACATTGGGCAATTGGTATTCCAACATTCATTGGTCACCTGGCTTCACTAAGCAATTTTTTCGGCTATAGAAAAAGCACGTGAAGAAGCGCTTAAAATACAACAAACTTTGGTGCTTCATTTAAGCTTTAATGAAATGTTCATACGGAAGCAAATTTAGTGGGCAAACGATAAATCGTATGGATACGTGGAAATTGGTGATGGTAGCAGTGAAAAAGTGATTGCCACCCAAATTTTTGTCTTCATGGCTATAGCGGTGAACAGGTCTTGGAAGATACCACTTGGATTTTTTTGGATTTTTTCCGATAGCTTCGTTGAGTGCGGAACAAAAAGCGAACCTAATTAGTACTTGCTCCAATCATCTACTAAGCACAGGCGCTAAAGTCATTGGTGTTACTTGTGATGCCTCAGCTGTCAATTTCAGATCTTTCAAGCTACAAGGATGAGAAAATTGATCAAAGGCAATAATTTCAGTTTGAAGATATGGATAATAATTGTTTGATTCACCCTGACCCATTGTAATGGTTTGAAGTCTTCGTGCACACGCGGAACCGACCTCTCATCGGTTCTAGACGTTAAGTCTCCAACGGATGGTACCAATCGGTCAACCAATCCATGCACCGTAACCCATCCACGCGGTGGCTGCTTGTCGGCCAACTAGATCGGAGAGGATTTCGGTCGCGGGTCTCCGAATGGGTTACGCTCATTTACAATATTCAGCCACCTATACATGCCCGTTTTCAAACGCGTTACAAAACAAAACCATACGGAGAGGAAACCTATTCTACGTTACTCCGTACCTCGTCATCAACCAGTCAAGAACAAAAACCTTATTTTTACTTCGCGTTCCCGAATGTCCGACGCGGTACCGAAAAGTATACTACGTTAACTCAACCCGACGAAAGCTACTTTAAGGAAAAATCAAAATCAACTAAGGTACCACGTACCGCGCGCAACGCGAAACCGACCTCAGCGGATTTTCTCAAACCCTACTCTCGCGACGGCATACTTACCCTGCACCTCATTTCCCGCTGAAAAGAAGAATCACTGGAAAGGAAAGTCGTGTTTTTCGTTAGCAATTCATATTATTTATATCATGTATGTAATCAATTAATTGCGTTATAAAATAATAAATTTATGCTTAACGCTAGCAATTAAAGAAAAAGAAATATATATCACTTACAAAGATCTTTATCATCTGCAGAAATATATTTTTAGCAACTATCTGCCTAGTAAAATATAAGACTAAGAAAAATTTACAGTTACGCTTAAAACTCAAAAGACAATCTACTAAACTCGGATGTAGTTATATCGTAAAGCAATAAACGTTCTTATTGGAAGATTTCTACTGGATAGTTCGCAGCATACATTCCTTTTTCCTTATTTTCTCTTCAATTTTACAAGCTGTTTTGTTGTATAATTTATTTTTTTAGAATTTATTTCTAAGTTTGCCTTTGCATGTCGAATAGCAAAAATTGTAGTCTCCTCTCTTTCTCTATTTAAGTGATATTTATTTGTTTATTCATTAATTCAATTATTTAACATTACGATTTATACTTGTCATCAATACAAAAAAATACAAGTTTCTTTTCGTAGAAGTTATCATTTGTTCTAACACTAGTTCTCTCATCCTACAAATAACGAACGAGCAAAAATCAAGGGTTTCCCTAGTATTTCACAGTATAACTGCATATAAAGACAAGTTTTCTCTTATATTTTTACAAGGAAAAAAAAACTGGACAGAAAGCAACCCAAATTCTTTTCATTTCATCTTGTGTAAGAGGATTCATTTTAATTTATCTTTTCTGTGTTCTCGTGTATCTCTTATTATGAATAATCTAAGTTACTTTTCATTTTTTTTTTTGTTATATTATTTTAACCTTACTGGTCTCATAACCACATTAAAACGTTTATTACATTTAATTTTCAATTAATAGAAAATCTCTAAATGTTCTCACATTCCTACTTATTGCAATAACCTATTTAAAATGTCTTGTCATTTATGGCAGATTTTATGCAACTTAGAACTGATGAACAATGATCCGAAGAAAATCCTGAGCGTTCACCAAAATCTCAGAATTGTTTTTCTTTTTTTTTGTTTGTCCTAACAATTCATTTTATTCGAGTTGTGTTAGGGTAATAAACGAAACATAAACTAAAGTTAACTCTTCGCATTTTTCTAATTCCTGCAATACCTTTAACTTGATGTTATTAACTTAAGTCTGAAATTCTACCGTTTCGTTTTTTTTTCCTAGTGTAATTAAACTTAAGCTGCTCACATCGTATCGTTATCCTTTATAATTAAGTTAGCTAAGTAGATTTTTCGTTTCTGTTTGATGAAATTTCATTCTCTATTTAGGAAACAATATCTTACTAAAAAAAATGATTATTGATAGACTGGTTTACTATTTGGTAAAGGAATGCTCTACAAACTGCACTTACAACCAATTACAGTGAAGCTGATCAGTTTCAAACGACACGTTAAAAGTTAAGGTTACAAGTGTAAAGGACTTGTGAAAGATTAAGTATTATTTAGAACAATTTGTTTTTCTCTCTTCAAACAATGACGGATGCTAACTGATTGATTTTACCGACAACACAGAAAAAAAAAATAATTTTACCCTCTTAAGTAATTATTTTAAGGCGGGAGGAACTTCAATGTAATCCACCGCAAAATAAAATGGTGATATGTGTGTGCAACTAATATTATAGTCACAAATGCTTATCATTTCATCATATTCTTTTAACAACTTACAAATTAAGTAGGACATAAATCATTTGGAATATAATTAATAAAAAATATAAAGAAGCTTTTCGTAATATGCAACATATCTCGTAACCAAACGGGGAATAATTTATCGTTCCAGTTTTTAAAATTTTTTTTTTGTTTATATGTAATTCTAATAACCTTTCTATCTTTTGAGAGAAGTACTCAGTATTCTGATTTATATGTTTATATACTCGTATGTCATTTGAAGCAAGCAGAACTACTTAAAGACGTCGTTTAATATAACTGACAATTCTTACTCACTTCATTTCAAACATTGTTTTAATGCTGACTGATCACGTCACTTTGCTGGGATGAATTCGGGGCAACAAACCGAAGATTTACATTGCCGTTTCGTCGTGGAGATTGTGGCATGGACGGAGAAGGTGAATCAGGTTGTACTGATGGTGATATGATTCCGCTGGCCATACGACTGAAATCACTTACTGCTGAGCTTTTATCATCAGCCGTAGTTGCTCTACCCTTGTCGGTGAGTCCATTGAGCTTCGTCGGCTAAATGTTGCGCGCCTGGAGGTTCGTGTTGCGAAATAACGGGCGCGATCTTGCTAGTCGTCGAGGACGACGATGATGAAGATGTGGCAAATGGCGGTTGGCATTGATGATATGCAGCTTGCAACGATGGTGACTTTGTGTCCGCGTACCAACTTCCTGCGTCTGGTATGCTGCTTAGATTAAGTTCGCCGATTTTCGCAATGGTGGAGTTAATAGACGCCGCGCGACTCACAACACACACTCTACCACCATGTGGCTGTCCATTTTTCCTTTTTGACATCCCACGACAAAATTGACGTGGGATGTGCAACTGTCACAACCGACATGAGATGCCAAGCCACTTGGTGGCAAGGTGTGTTAGTGAGTCGCCAGCGGCGTCACAAGATTCATTACACCATGTCACATAATCAAACTCATCCGTAATTCTTCGCCACGTTCAAAAATATTTATACATGGTAAAAATAAATCAAATGGTGCTATTTAGAACGATTACTTAAACTCGAAAATAGAGACTCGTTACACCTGGGTAATGAAATATGCCAGGCACATATATACATTGAACAGCAAAAAATGAAGGTGAAATTAGCAGTGCAACTTTTAAGCGAATCGGCCGCAGATGCCCTTGATTTTTGCAAAAAGGTACTGAAGCTTCCAGAATTCAAAGGTAGTGAGCAATTGTAAAAGTTTATTCGAGTAATCAATGACAGCTTGACTTATTGAATAGCCGCAAAATTAATGAACCTGAAACCACCAAACAATTGCGAATTCATTCAAAGTTTATTGTAATGATTTATCGTCTATTGCGAACGCGGAAACGACCTCTCATCGGTTCTAGACGTTAAGTCTGAGTAGTTCCAACGGATGGTACCCACCGGTCAACCAATCCGTGCACCGTAACCCATTCACGCGGTGCCTGCTTGTCGGCCAGCTAGATCGGAGAGGATTTCGGTCACGGGTCTCCGGATGGGTTACGCTCATTTACATATTTTCAGCCACCTGTACACGCCCGTTTTCAAACGCGTTACAAAACAAAACCATACGGAGAGGAAACCTATTCTACGTTACTCCGTATTTCTTCATTTATCAGTCAAAGATCAAAATCTAATTTTTACTTCGCGTTCCCGAATTTCCGACGCGGTACCGAAAACTATACTACATTAACTCATCCCGACGAAAGCTACTCTAATAAAACGGCAAAACAACAAAGGTACCGCGTACCGCGCGCAACGCGAAACCGACCTCAGCGGATTTTCTCAAACCCTACTCTCGCGATTGCATACTTACCCTGCACCTCATTTCCCGCTGAAAAGAAGAACAACTGGAAAGGAAAGTCGTGTTTTTAGTTAGCAATTCATATTATTTATTGACTCAATGAATGGTCTAGGCTTCATCATGTGTACAAACTAAAGAACAAATTCAGTATGAAAACAAAAACTCGTTTTAATCTAAGAGCAAAATTTTTACTATCTACAAACAGCAAAAATCGCGAAAATGTTTGAAAATATATATCAATAAAACAAACACCAAAGGTATGTCTGAACATATTCTCATGAAGTACAATATACGCATGAATAAATGATAATTGACGCATGATTTTTTAGACAATTTTCCCGGTTATTACGTATGTTGGTATGTTGAAAACTAATCGCGATTGATATTGTTCAATGTCTGATATTATTATAGAAAAAGGATAGCGGGTAGAATTGGTACTGACTATTTTTGCATATAAGGTATCTCATTAATCGTTTTATTTGTTGATATACAAGTACGAAAGCAACGACACAGTATTGCAATAAATTATTCTGTCTTTTTAAAAGAAAATGAGACATAATTTACGTGGGAATAGTGGGAATTGCGCACTTCCAACATTTATATGAAAGACTACATTCTCATCGTGAATATATATATATATTTTTTTGTTGTTATTATTCCCTCACCTTTTATATAATATGTTATTTGTTATGGTCACTTCATTTATAAAATGATGGAATGAATGTAGGGAAATTCAAGTATGACCTGAATTGTTTAAAACTTATTTTTCAGTTAAGTTTATAATGAAAGCAGCTTTATAAATAGTTCTTTTGTAATATCCTCATCAAACGATCGATGATGAATTAGAATACGTTAGCCAAATGCAATTAGAATCGTTTCCTATTTCGTTGGGATGAATCTAGAATTCTAGATATTTGATATTGCTTCTTAATTAGAACGAGCGAATGTTAGCAAAATTGAAATTTCAATTAAGGTCTCTTTTGGAAATGAAGTTGTACTCATGTATTTCATATCATCAATGATCATATCTCTATTCAATTAATCTAATGTTGCGAACAAAAGGCTCAAATTTCATATTGCTGCCATAAATAAAACTGATTTATTTGGGTCCTTTAGTTTACGTTACTGAATCTAAGGTTCTGTCTGGTTTTGTCTTTCAACTAATTCTTTTAAAACGAATAAGTCGGAAACATTAAAATTTTGTAAAAAAAAAGGTTGAATCTGTTTTAACTATTGTAGCAGCTTTCATGATCCTTATTATTGTTATTTATATCATTGGTTATTATTAATTATTATGATATCTATTATGTCTTAAATATTATTGTTTGTCTTATTTTATTATTCATTAATATGGTTAGTATTATGTTTTATTATTATTGGTTACTTATTATGATTGTAGTATTATTTCTCTTTTTTTTGTATTATTTGTTGAATATTAATGGTGTTCGTATTATTTTGTATAATTATTTGTGTTATGAGCTATTTATTAACATAGGTCGCATTATTTCTTATTATTATTGGTTATAATTTTCATTCCTATTTCATGAATCGATATTTAATTGATTTAACCGGGCATGTGTAGTCCATATCAGTTATGTATTTTTAATTGCTTAATGCTTCCAATACACAAAAATGGATGCACCTCTCTAATTGAAGTTAATTTTCCGTTGATATTCTTCATTAAATTGTTGTAAACAAAAAATATTGACAATTTCTCATCTTCTCGGCCAAGCATAAATATACAAATAGTAATAGCATAATATTATTTAAAGCCTACGTGCCGTCATAGAAATTATACCGTTACTTAAGTCATCTATAGATAGTAATTAATTGTAATCTTATATACTACAGTTTGATTTTTATAATTTGTACATTTCGTTTTGCTTCCAACTACCAATGTTGGATATTAATTATACAATATAAAGTCTCTATGAGGAACTTGTCAGACGAGCATATAATTGTTTCATTTTAGTCTCACAGTATGAGAGGTTAGTTACTACTTTCGGAGATAAAATTAAGGAATCATTTTCTCTCGAGTTTTTGATCAGTTTTACTCTTAACCGACTCGTCAATTTTGATTAATACGTTTTAAATGTATAGTTTATGTGTATGCATGTTTGTGTGATGTTTATTTTCTATGCTAAATGGTTGATTAGTTTATTTTAATGCGCTTGGTATTAATGAAAAAAAAATCCTACTTTGGTACTCACTATATGGCTGTGTATGACCGCCGTAAATTGGCTCCTGTAATAGTGGAGTACGACCATTGCTCAATTCTTTGACAGCTGTGGATAAAGTGTAATCCCAACTTGTATCTGAATCATTTTTGTATCCGTTAAGTTTTTCGGGCTTTGCATAATCAATTTTCAAAGTGCAACATCCTGAATATATGCCGGCTCCATGTAAATTGTCACGTGCTCTTGTGCTGATTCAAGACTGTCGAATCCAACCATCGTTTGTACTCCACTCTTTTTGAAGATTACAATTCTCTGTACTTGGCCGTGTGGGTGGCAAATCTTGAGTAGAACGTCCACGGTCGCTTTGTAAATTTGCCACGTTGCTGGTTCTTCGTGTAAGTGAAAACGAATGGTGGAGATCTGAGAATCGAATTTTGGCTGTGCCGTCAGTTTTTTATTTTAGATTCGAGCGTAGAAGACGTCGTGCCTAGCGCTTCTGTTAATCGCGAATAGTACAACTTAAACTGGAACTAGCGCCACGAACAAGTCCCCACAGCGGCTGAGTGAGAGCGTACTTTCTTAAACTTATCTAGTCCTCGAATCAAATCAGTACGTAGCCTGTCGTTATCTTGGTGCACTAGTGCATGGTTGTCTTTTGTTGACGAGCGCTACATAGCGGTGACTTGACACGGTGGAGTAACTGAAATATCTCAAAGGTGCTTCATGTAGATCGTGACATACAGTACGAACGGAAAGTGAATGGGCACGCTATAGGTTCTGTAGTATTTAGTCTTGCTAATGTTGCGTGACGATTCCTTTGTTCACGAGATATGTCTTCACCACTGGTTACGATCAGATGTTTAAGTAAATTTTAGCGTTTTTGCGAACATAGCACGTGCGTTTTACTATTTTATGTAATAATTTAGTTAAAATGAAATGCTTTGTTAAAAATTATGCTTTAAAAGTACTAGACGGCCAACTTAAAACACGTCGCAATCAGTTACTTCTCAACGGCACTCCACTGTTCCCGCGCACCCGCCATGTGGCTGGCAAAATTCTGTTGGCATCCCACGATAAAATAGACGTGGTATGTGCACTGGTCGCAACCAACGTAAAATGACAAGCCACCTAGCAGCAAAGTGTGTCGGTAGTGGTCACCAGCGGCGTCGCATGATTCATTGCATTATCTCTCAGAACTGAAATTGGTATGCGGAACGAACATCATCAGGCCCCCACAAAAATCAGGGTTTGTAGGAATAGTAACCTGTGTCAAGAACATCGAACCAATCTACGATCGATTCATTTCAACGGGTATCCTCAAGTATATCCCCTTGTATAAAAGAAATCAGGACCATATAGAGCTATTCTTCTGGTCGATCCGTTCAAATTTGGGAAGAAACAGCAACCCGACCGTACGACAATTCATGTATACTGACAAAAAGCCCTTGGTTCGATGTGCAATTCGTGAAGGAGGTTTGGGGAACTGAGAATCTTTAGAACAGCTTCATTATCTCAAAATATTTGAAACACAGTCGTTCGCAGATGATCCAGAGCATGCAATCAATTGCAACGTTGGAAGGAAACAACTATTGGATGGTAGTGAAAGCATAGATGATAGCAATATTTTGAATTTTAACAACACTATCTATGAAAATCTTGATGAGCAATTCATAATCGAGCATAGCTACGCTAATTATCCAACAATATTGACTGAATATGTTTCCAACATCGTCGATTATATCGCTGGGTTTGTTGTCTTCAAAATAGAAAACACGTTGAAATGTATGGAGTGTTTAGCTTCCATCGAAGGCGAATTTTTGGAAAATTCACTTATGGCCTTCAAGACAAAATGCTACTTGAAATCACCCTCCGAAAGTGTATAACAAATTTGCCAAAAGACGAAAAGCATCTTTAGGCGAAATAAAAAACTAATGACAAATGATGAAAAGATATTGGACAGAAAATTTTAAAATTATAATAGAAGTTCAAAAGTAGTTTTTAGAAAAGGAATTATTCTGTAACTACAAAGAACATATGATTGGAAGTGGCCACTATTGCTCCCTATTAAGTTTGATAATCAAAAATTACCTCAACACCCGATTCTATTTTATATCTAAGAAAAAGTCAGAAAGATGCTTTATTCGCCAAAAACTGAATAAGACAATTCACTTTTGCGGTTTGTAAGGGAAAAATATTATATAGAAAAAATATTGCCATGAATATTATGATATCGAAAAAATATCGCCATAAATTAATACGGTCTTATAAACCTAGGGACTAAATGAGATACACACAACGTTATTTTTTGATCTGATTTATTTGTTTCATTATTTGTTTTCCGTTGTTGGTGTCTAAATCTCCTAACTCCAACCTCCACGTGGTAGTCCCTGCAAACAACACACAATATCTTACATAGCATTTTGATTTGACTAAAGAGTAGGTGGACTAGTTACAAATTCAACCTGTATGACAATATACATATTATTATCAGATTAATACTCAATAATAAGCATGAAGGCGATTTGAGTCTGTTAAAAATATTCCTCAAAACATTAAACAGTTGCTCTTCATTATCTTATTTGATTTTTATCAATAATATTTATGCTCGTTGATTACGTTTAATCCAAAATTATGTTAACCCTCGATTTTGCCTTAGGCATCTTAAACGAGAAACTTTTAAAATATATAAATTCATTTTAGGTTAAAAATTTTTAACATGGTGCTTCCAATTTGAATTTTCCCGCAATATGATTAAATTCGCCCCTGCGTTTTTGAGACTACCCTTGGTTTAAGCCACTACCAATACTATCAAGGAAGCCTTACAAATTCATAGCCGATATTCGGAAATTTTTTGGGCTATCATTTTCTCCCTTTCTTCCCTCGCTATGGGCAGAGCAAATAGATATGCTCTGCTATGGGTTTGAGCCTTTGAGAATGGAACACCGGAGTGGAACATCAACTCAAATTTTGTCATCATTTCCAGATGCGCCATGAACGTTGCTCTTTTGATTTAATTTTCAAAACAGGGAACTACAATTTAGAAATATTTGAATATGGTAAATTTAACGCCGTTTCATAATTGATCGATAATGTTCCTTTTTCATACTTGAATAATTTGCAAAACTTTATTTAATTAAAAAGAAACCGCACAGCGATATTTAATAAGCAAAAACTAAATTTATTCCTTAGGTAATTACAAGTTCAACTACTACTAAAATTATCATCTTTCATTATTTTATACTTTTTCACCTCCCTTTTCCTTTCATAACCAGGCTTTGGATTGTCTTCGTTGAAATTAAGGTGAAATTTATATTCGTTGAGCTTGATCTATGCTATGTGTGTGAAAACTGCATGCCTTTAAGGTGTACGAATCTATTGATATATCGCCTAACAGAAATTTATTCTTATTTTTATTTCGCAATGAAATAGTATCTTGTGCTAATATATTTTTCTGCTATAAGCTTAATCAACAAGCTGAAGTTTCCTTTGTTGTTCGTGTGCTCACCATATGCAATAAAGAGTTGCTTTCCGATGCATGTCACTTGAACATTTTTAAGTATACTATTAGGAGTAAATAAAAGTTTCTCGTAGCTGGCAGTAAATTGCCTTACAGTTAGTATATTGCTATAGGCGAGGCATGATCGAATGGATAAAAAATAGCTTAATGTTATCTTGTTTGAATTTATACGAGGGAACAAATTTGAGTGTACGATTGTTTATAAATATGTCGTCTATTATGTTTGAATTTCTCAAACTAGTGATTAGTCCTAAAAATCCAATGTTTCTCTTTGATGAACTATCCTGCGCCCCAATAATAAATTTATCTCTTTCATATAGGCTATAAAATTGATCAAACGTTTTAATACGAAATTCGAATTATTTGTACAAAGCATCTTTTTCAAGAGTTCATATATCCTTCTGCTTGTTAATATAAAGACTAATTATTTCGAAATTATTTTTATTCATTTAAAAATTCAATAATATAATATATGGAAATCATTCAATATATGCTTACAGTTAAAAGAATAATACAAACAACTCCGGGATTCTACTTTCCGCTTTCAAGGATGAAATAGCTTCCACATCCAGAGAGGCACTTGAAATCAATACTGTCGCTAAGCTCGTTGCATTTGCCTGCAAAAATCAAAATATGTCTGACATCCAGATGAGATTCATAAATGTCAACAGTTTACCGATTGTTGTCCATTAATTATTTTTTCATCTTCATATATTTGTATGTCCAGAATCAGTCAACAGACTCCTGAAAAAAGAAATAAAATTTATTTCATCAATAAAATTATTCAAGCAATATGCTAAAAAAAACTTGCCCCCACAGTGCAGGCACTACTACGCGAAAACTAACCGAATAAAATGGTCGCCCCCAAAATGTAAACATAATCATGCATGAATTGGAAGCAGTGATTTTGAGTGAAAAAACACTTCTAAATATTGTATTTTCTTTTCTACGTTTTATGTTGATACTAACCTATGAAATGTTACTCCTGTGGGCTGACGATGCGTTCTGTTATTGAATATTTTCACAATGCACCTTATTTTAGAAACTTCTTTGCATTTTCTTACTTTTCCGTCGAAATATAACGTTTTCTCACTTGCAATCTAACCGATAGATTGTCTCTTATTGTCTTGTTAATGAACAACGCACAAACCACAAATTTTCACTGATTTTAACATGAAAATTACACAGCAAACGAGTTTATTTACGCGTTTTCACAGCCGAATGTGTTAGCGAATGCAAAAAAAAATCTTATGATAATATGACCATTTCTCCTTGTCGACAGCGAGAATTGATGACAAGAAAAATCAGTGTTCCATTAGCATCGGGCCGTTCCTGTTAGCTACCTGTTCCAAGGCTTGAACATTGTGGTTTGAGAGAAAGTTGTTAAAAATGGAAGGTTTATCATCACTTGTCAAACAAACTTTACCGAATTATTTAGCTGGTCTTCCAGTTCCTAAATCTTTCACAGGATGGTTTAAGTTGGGGTGTAAGTAATTATAGTATCTTAAACCTGGTTTGGGTTATAGAACTCTTCTATCGAATGGTTACCGCTGCGCCGATTGCGTTCAAATGTTGTTGAAATACAATTCCCATCCCATTTTCTTCAATTGTGTTATATGACAACATCTGATCACAATTGAATAAATGTGTGGGTTGTCAATTGACGAATAAATGTAGTGATCTGTCAGTTCGATAGTAAAATTAATAAAATTATATTAAAAAAGGTTTTGGATCGGATTTTTCCTCACCTTATCGGTTTTAGCATTAAAAAGTGCTCCGGAATACAAAATTTGAACGCAATCGGTGCAACGGTAACCATTCGATAAAAGAGTGCTATAACCCCGGGTTTGTTTTTTAAAAGCAAATATTCTTTGCCAATTTTAACGAGATTTTATTTCGGTTCGAAAATACCAACTGTGTTTTGATTTCGTTACTTCTTTCTAATGTAAATAATATGCATCAACACATTTATTTGTTAATGTAATATGCCTCGAAATGTAAGTGAAACTGGTTGTAGCACTGTTTTACCGCGGGATTGATTAGACTGAATTTTTATGTTCCGGAGAAATCTAATTACAAAACTGATATGAAGAGAAAAAAATTTGGGCGTAAGCCTTGCATTTTGGTTTCGACATAACAGGTGATAAGCACCTCATTCGTTCGTCAGTTTACAGTAATCAAATTTGGAGGGACTACACATTCCATGCATTGACCTTACACGTCGGACTATGCACCAATCGGGTATTAATATGTTAAGGGAGGCGGAGTGCTATTTTGATAGCGCTCAACTTAGGTCGGTTTAAGGGATCATGTTTGCACTGAACATTTGTACGAAATGTCCTTAGTTTTCGAGAAAATGAAGCTTAAAGATTATAATTTTTTCTCAAGGGAATTTTGTAGCGGTTTCCTACCTCCGTCTCGTTCAATCGCAATTAGAACCGACCTCTCATCGGTTCGAGACGTGCAGTCTTGGAAGTGACAACGGGCTGTACCCTTCAGGTCAACAAGTCCGGTCACACTTAGTCTACTCCGTGGTGGCTGCTTGTAGGCTAGCTAGTTCGGAGAGGAGTTTCGGTCGCGGGTCTTACTCGAGCAGACTAAGTCCGAGTTACGTAACTCAGCCACCGATTCACATGCCCGATTTACAAACGCGTCAACAACTACTCATCCAGAACAGGAAACCTACGTTGCGTTAGTTCTGGAGGTGATCTCTCCACAGATCTCAATTCAAAATACTACAAAATCTTAAACCATAGGCGCGTTACCGAATCACCGACGCGGTACCAGAAAACAAGCTAAGCTACCTCAAGTCCAAAGTAACCTACTCTAATCAAAAAAAACGAGCGCAAACATGGGTACCGCGGACCGTAACCGACTCGAAATCAATCATCCGCAGATTATAAAAACATAACCCCCTTCAAGACATATTTACCCTCGGTCATCACTTCCGCTGTAAAAGAAAGAGCATGCGGACCGGAAAGGCTTATGGCTCCTTTAGTACTTCATTTTATTACTCCTTGCTTATCTATTATATTCATTTACAACAATTAAGCTAAGGTTTTCCTATAAAATAAATTAAATATAAACATTTGCTCTTCGGATATTTAAAGAAAGGAATTTTTTTTTCATATCTTTAATTGTGTTCACATATGAGCGTTTTAATATATTTTCGTTAGAATTACTATTAAAAATTACATTACATCCTTTTTATCCGATTAATTCCATCTATCATGTTCACAAGGATGGTTTCGAAAAAAAAGAAGTTTTAAGAATTCAAAGGCATAAATTTAATCAATCAGAATAACAAATACGATAGAAATTTAAGTGCACACAAAACACTTGTTTCTTTTCTTCAAAACTTTGTAAAATATACAACTAGGCTTTACTAAAATTAGCAAAATGATGTCGAATTATTTCATACCTTGAAAATTATTATCTTCTATTGCGCTTCATTTTTAGTCTCGAATTACTCTTCTTCTACTTATTGTCATGAAAAACTTTCGAGCGGAAATATTTTGTAATAAAAGTCACTCAAAAAAATAGAACCTAACATCGATGTAAATATAAAATCAAACAATTTCATTAACTTCTAGTTATTAAGCGTTTTCGTTCTTGTAATCCTACTAATTATGGTGAATATAAGTCCAAGAGAAATGCCTACACTTATGTAACATTATTATAGTACTAACTTTCTTATTCGCTCAGACTCAGCTCACTACCTATATAGATCTCAGTTCTAAGCGCTATACGCTATACGCTAAATATACTATTTACTAACTGCTTTTTTGCATCATTATCGCTACCATCGTAATTCTAAAATATTCAAAATATTTCCATGAACAACCGAACAGCCATTCCAAGAGAATAGTACATTACTCTATCCAAACGACACAATCGCGGATTTTTTTTTAAATTTTAAATTTACGAGTACAAATCTGATTTACAATTCGTCCAAGGTTTGTTTTGAAGCTTTTCATACACCGTCCACGATTTCATGCGACTCTAAGATTATGTATTGTAAAAAACATCCAAATTGAATCATAGATGATATTATGCAAAGTTGAATATGCAAAGGATAAAGCGGTAATATTAAAGCATGTGCGCTCTGTGTGCTTAATACGAGTTATTGTTCTTTTTTTTTTTCAACGAAATGAGCACATCAAAATGTGTTATTGTACAGGGTATTGGAACTTTAAATAATAGGACATAGGATGCGTAAGATATATCTATCATCCCATTATATTACACTGCTAAAAACATTATTTATGTCTGTTGACCGTTTGCGTTTCAATCAAACCGAATTGTCGTAATTCGCAATTTTTGATTCCTTAATACTTTCGCATCTCTTACTAATAAGCATTTGTTCCATATGAATATTTGTTTGAACAATCAAATAAACTTGATACTATTTTAAAGTTTAGAGTAGTAATTCTGAAAGTATAGTCTTGACAGACAAATTAGGGATAGAATACAATTTTCAAATAAAGCTCAATATATTAAACTTAACTCACTACGCTCCATCCGCTGAGAAAGACAAATTTATTCACATTAAAAAAATTAAAGAACCTCATGCAACTTTATGTATATCTATGTTTATCTATACATGCACTTAAATTATCCAAAAATTCCCTAATATTTAGATAATGGGAAAACTTAACTTTTGCAGTCATTGTACCCGTAAATCATTAGGAGGAAACATATACGCGAATTACTTTAAGCATTTATGTTTTATAAACGGAGGATTTTGTGAATTTAAATATTTTTTTTTTCTTTTAAAAAAAATATATATTTAGTCTACCTTTCATCCGTCATCTTTTTTTTTCTTATCTAAATTAGAAACAACCTTTCCCTAAAACTCAATCAATTATGGGCACTGCCATTATCTTAGAAACAGAAGAGCCATAATGTGGGCAAATAAATCCTTGATCCGCCATCAAATTTCCTTCTAAACAATAATAACAAAATATATGTCCGCATCCCATATGGTGAGGGAGACTTGGTCGATCTCCACAATAGGCACATATAGTTCTCACATTCATAACAGGCATTATTGTCTTAGTGTTTAAGAATTCTGTTTTTCTTCCAAAAAACCTCTTTGCATTCCTTTGCAACTTCTTGTAATTAAGTAGAGGAAGCACAATCATTAGAAGTTCCATAAATCCATTCCATATTAGTTCCCTTGTGATATGACTATAGCCAACATCACGTCTCCTGCTACTATGCGACGTAATATAATCCAATCCAAGTAGAAAATCTATCAATGTGGGTTTCTTTCCCGATTTTAACAAACGAACGAAGTTTATCACTACCAGGATAAGCAATGTGTTTGCCGTCCACGAAAGTGCGGTATTAATCCACTCTTTTCCAACAAACCGATGATCAATATTCTGTTTTGCATATTTCGGTAGTATTGTGAGTATAAAATGCAAACAAAGCCTTGATCGGGTTAATTCATCTTTATCGTAGCAAATTAAAAGCAATTGTTGACCAAACGATGCAAATTGTTTGCCGATGGATCCCAGCCAAACAGCTGATTGAAGCAGTAGTTCAAATTCTGGTTGCAACCGGGCAAGGATTGATGGCGAAAGACTCTGGATCGTAGAAAAGCATTGCTCTCGTAAAATCTTTATGATATCCTTGTCAAATTGTATGGCATCAAACTGGTTAACACGTGCTACATAACTACTTTTACTATGGCTACTCTAACCTGGAATTAAGTCACCTGCCTATTTCACTCTGCTGTATCCGTCACTCGAATCATCTGATGACTGCGTATTAATGGGCATTGCGGTAGATTCGAAATGTGTTTCTCCAAGCCGCTCGCTATGTTTTTTTTTCCTGTCCAGTGCAGCTTGACTCCCAAAACACGGTTCATAGGCTCGCCAAGTCCTCTATTTGCTACCTCCTCCTGTGGGTAAATTTAGATTGCGTTATATGCACGCCACGCTAATTTTTTTCGGACTTACCGCTAATCCGCTAACCCTCGCGAGAATTTTAATTCGACGGACAGCTAACCGGCGAACACGTTCTGCCTGTTTGACATTTGGATGGCAACTCGTGGGAGGCATTGCCAGATAGATATGCTTCGTAATGTATCAGAGTTTTACTTCAGCGGCTCACATTGACAGAAAATATTTTTCCACAAATATAAATATTTGAAGAAAAATATTTTCGGCGCAATGATGGCTGCACGAAAGATAAAGTTTGCTTGCATTTCGAAAACCAGAAGGATGGGATCGCAAATTGTACCGCTCCTCTCCCATCCGTCTACTTTCTTCAATCTTCTCCCGCAGTTGATCTCGCAGAAGTTGGAGCTTTTCGTGCGGTTCCAGAACCACGATTGGGTCCTCTAGCGATTTCAGCTGCCGCAATAGCCGGTAAGCGCTTCCATGACAGATCATGTACTGGCCGAACAATGCGAAATACGGCGAAATGCCGGTTGTGGTGTGGTACGACGAGCGCAGAGCACTAGTGATGGCGGACAACTTGCGATCCCAGTCCTTCTGATTCGGATGGACATAGGCGCGAATGGCCGCTATGAGCGTACGGTTCAGTCGTTCGGATGCGTTGGCTTGTGGTGAATAGACGGCGGTTCGTTGGTGGATAATGCCGTATTTGGACATTAGGTCTCGGAACTTGCTTGAGGTGAACTGGACCCCGTTGTCGGAGACAAGTTTCTCCGGAACTCCAAACATGTGAAAGACTCGGTTCTCCAAGAAGCTGAGTATAGGTCCAGTGTGCATGTTAAGTAGTGGATTTGATAGGGAATTTAGAGAGCTGGTCCAGGACCACGACAGCTCCCGTGTGACCAGAAGCAGATCGAGGGTAAGGACCGATAAGATCAATGTACAAGCGCTGGAACACGCGTTCGGGGACCTCAACCTTACCCATGGGAGGCCGAAGAATGGTGTTGGGCGCTTTAGTGCACTTGCATAGCTCACAGGAGGCTACGTACGCTTTTATCTGTTGTGCCATCTTAGGCCAAAAGAAACAGGTTTTCAACCGCCTAAGTGTACGACCGTATCCGCCGTGCGCACTTGATGGGTGGTCATGAGCCCGTCTGATAAGATCAGTGGTTAATTCTTCGGGCACCCACAACTTCCACTGTTCTTCTTCTTGTATGGGGTCTCCGGATGCGTGTCCCATCCGCTTATATATAAATCCATCCGTCACCCGCAGTTCAGGAAGCTGGGACAGTTGATTCTGGATAGTGTGAATCAGTTGGGTGTAGCTGGTTGACTTGAAGGCAGGATGGTCCAGATCGATCAATTGGGGGCTGTCGTCCTCCTGGACCAACTCGGCTCCTTCAGGAGCGAACATTCTGGATAGGGTGTCCCTCCACATAGGCTCGGAAGCGTTTCACTGCCAACACCGCAGCTAGACATTCCTGCTCGGAGACCGTGTAAATTCGCTGGGCTGGGTTCAACTTGTGAGACATGAAGGCTATCGGGGTCTCCTCGCCGTCGTGCGTAACCTGAACTAAGACGGCCCCCACTCCATGTTGACTCGCGTCGCATTGGAGTGAGAACGGTCTATCAAAGTCAGGGCTATGCAATACGGGAGCGGTGGTTAGCTTCTTCTTGAGTTCTTCAAAGGCTCGCAAGCTGTTCTCTTCCCAGACGAACTTACGTCCCTTTCGCAGCATGTCTGTCAGAGGTGTGGTGATGGTGGCATAATCCCGCACGAAGCGTTGGTACCATCCGCATAATCCTAAGAATCGACGCAGCTGTTTGGTGGTTTGTGGTAGAGGAAAATTGTCAATTGCCATAGTCTTTTCCGGGTCCGTTCTGATGTTGCCATGGCCAATGATGTGACCCAGGTACTTAACCTCCGTCATTACAAACTGACTCTTCTGTATGTTGATGGTTAAACCAGCTTTCCGGATTTGCAAGGCTACTTCCTGGAGAAGGCAGATGTGTTCGTCAAAGGTCTCGGTTATGAGCAGTAGGTCATCTAAATAGACGAAAACCTGATGTCGTAAATGCGGTGGTATCACTTTATCCATAAGGCGCGTCATCGTTTGAGGGGCATTACATAACCCAAATGGCATGGTCACGAAGTGATACAGTGGCCGACCGGGGACCGTGAAAGCGGTTTTCTCTTTGGATTCAGGATCCAGTGAAATTTGCCAAAAAGCGTCTTTGAGGTCCAGACTGGTAATGTAATGGGCCTTCGGTAATCGACTCAATATGCCTTCAATTACAGGTAGAGGGTATGCGTCCTTGACTGTGACGGCATTCAAACGTCTTGCATCCAAACATAATCTGACCTTGTTCGGTTTAACGACTAAAGTGACTGGGGAGGACCATGCACTCTGTGATTCTTCGATCACGCCTAGTGCTAACATCCGATCAACTTCGGCATATAACGACTTTTCCTTCGCCGGAGATATGGCGAAATGCCTCTGTTTTATGGGTTTTGCTTCACCTACGTCTATGGCGTGCGACACCAGGGTTGTCCTGCCAAGACCTTCCTTCTCATGCGATGGAAAAGCCGATATAGCCGAGTCCAATCGCAGCTGTTGATGTGCATTCAGAGCATGTCTTAGTGTGTGAGAAGTGTTGGTCGCGTCATGGACTGTGTCGATAGTTTCGAGTGTCGGACCGAGAAATAGTGCCGGGGCTAAATTAAATTTCCGGACGAAGTCCACTTCTAAGTAAAGATCCTGTGTAAGCTGAGGTATTATGAAGAATTCCAGAGATTTTGACACGCTCTTGATAGTAACCTCCGTCGTAATTCGTCCTCTCACGGAGTGACGGGTTCCAATAGCTGTTCGTAACCAGGTGGTAAAATGCTGAATTTGATTGGCGTGGGACGTCAGAATCTCTTCCGCAAGATTGCCGGATATGCAGTTCACACTGGCTCCAGTATCAACTAGGCCCCTCAGTCGCCTCTGTAGAAGGTATACTGACGCATAGGGCCTAACGTCATCTTTTATCAATTCGTCCAAATGTATTGCTCGTAAGGCCTTCCTGGATTGCCTGACCTTTCTCCAGAAGCTCCGCATCCGACGTGTGGATCGCTTTCTTCTCCGTAAAGTGCCGGAAACGCCAGTACGCATAACTAGAGCGGTTTCGTAGGACGGATCATCCTCGATCGAAAGTTCTGCATGGTGTCTGCGGTGAGTATCAGTTTGAATAGGAGTTGCTCGGAACATCCTCCGTCTCTCTTCGTGTCGTTCTTCCCTCCGGACATGCCTGCGCAGCGATTGGATGTCGTGGATTGGTACGTGTAGTAGTCGTGTCTGCAACTCCCAGCGCAAATTTTCACGTAAGCTCTCTACCAACTCCTCTTCACCCATTGGTGTCCGTAAACGCGACACGAGTCGTAGCATGCTGTCGTGAAATTGGTCAAATGTCTCTTGAGGTCCTTGCTTTCGTTTCCTAATTAACTCCAGTAGGTCTCGTTCGGTTAAACCGTCATCAAAATGATTACGGAACGCCCTGGAAAAGGAGTTCCAGTCCGGAAGAGGCACAGACTCCTTATAACACCAGTACCATTCTGTGGCTTCTCCACTGAACAGAAGGTGTGCGTGGCGCAAGAATGCATGGAAATTCCCCCTAGGGTACTCATCACTAGTGAGTGCACTCTGAAGAGGAAACGGTCTACCGGAGTGGAGGTATTGAATCCGGAGAATTTCAAGTGCCAACTCTCCATTATCCGTGGTGTTGGATCTTGAGGTGGTAGTGACATGTTCTGTAGCTGGGTTTCCAGTCCTGACTGACGTAGAGGTAACGTAGTACTGAACCTTGGTCTATATTCTGGAGCACTTGGATCCATTCCTAGACTTGGTCGTGGAGGAATTCCCTCATCGAGTGGTCCAACGAGGTTGTTGTCGCGCCGTCGGGTCGGTTCCCAGACTGCTGGCTGAGATTCCGACTGGATGGACTGGTTGGCTTGTAGGGTCTGGATGCTTTGTTCCATTTTCGCCATCTGTTCGGTTAGACCCTGTAACACCCTCAGGAAAACTTCATTTGCGACTGCTGTTGTTTGTGGTGGGGACTGGAGCGCTGGTTGCTGGTTTGCATCCAAGTGTTCGCCTCCGACAGCTCCTTCTCCTCCTCGGGATGAGCTTTTGTGGTTAGTCTTCTGATTATTTTTCGGCACTGCTCCTGGATGGCTAATCGGTGGCAAAGGTGGAACAGCGACATTAGCCGGATCGATGGGACGACGGCAGTTGGGGCATCGAGCGTTTGGTGTTGAAAGTAAATCTTGAACACAGGTGCTGTGGAACACGTGTCCACATTCCAGCCTGCAGGTGTTGGTATCGCTGAGGTCCTCTTGTTGGCAGATTCCGCAGATCGCCGCTTGATAGGTCTGTGATCTTGTGTTGGGTTTATTTTTATTAGGCGTACGGAACGCCATCGTACTAATATGTATATGGAAAACTTATTCAGATATGGTATGCCTATAACGTTAATAGTAGCCGAAAGTGGCGAGCTAAATTCTTCCAAAAAAAAAAATATATTAAGGCAGCCTTTCAGTTCCGCAGCTCCAACTCCTTCGTGCAGAAAAGATGACCGATGGTGGCCTGTCAAGAGAAGGGTGCTTCAGATTGATTTCTACATTATTTTCCCCATTTCCCGTACGTTACAAACCGTTTCTAATCTACGTTAAATGACTCTACGAGATGAGTGGTATCATTACCGTCCCGAGGTTAGTACGCGGTCAAAGTCCCGACGCGTGGAAGCATTCCGGGCTTCACAACTCCAGCTTACGCCAACGAAATTCGAACTCTATCCACTCATCTGTTACGCATATAAAGAATGTAAAGAATCCTTCCGCGACACAAAGGTAAGGTAGCCCGCTATTTTCTTAAGAGTCCATGCTGATAGGTAAACCCATCAGGCTGGCCGTTCCCTTAAGAAAATAGAAGGTCCTCACGGGTTTCACCCCAAGACAACACATCGGAAGGATTCGGTCGCGATGAAAAATATCCAACAAAAGGGAGTGGAAGTTTCGACTCACGTGAAGTGAGGTGGGTGTCTTAAACGCAAACTTCACTACTCCAAATAGTTGGACTCGAGTACCAAAGTACCTTACATCCTCCGTAAAGGACCAACTCGTCAGAAGACGCGAATTTCTTTCCCCCTTAGGATGTTTTAGGCCCCACGTTGGGCGCCATTTGTAACGGTTTCCTACCTCCGTCTCGTTCGATCGCAATTAGAACCGACCTCTCATCGGTTCGAGACGTGCAGTCTTGGAAGTGACAACGGGCTGTACCCTTCATGTCAACAAATCCGGTCACACTTAGTCTACTCCGTGGTGGCTGCTTGTAGGCTAGCTAGTTCGGAGAGGAGTTTCGGTCGCGGGTCTTACGCGAGCAGACTAAGTCCGAGTTACGTAACTCAGCCACCGATTCACATGCCCGATTTACAAACGCGTCAACAACTACTCATCCAGAACAGGAAACCTACGTTGCGTTAGTTCTGGAGGTGATCTCTCCACAGATCTCAATTCAAAATACTACAAAATCTTAAACCATAGGCGCGTTACCGAATCACCGACGCGGTACCAGAAAACAAGCTAAGCTACCTCAAGTCCAAAGTAACCTACTCTAATCAAAAAAAACGAGCGCAAACATGGGTACCGCGGACCGTAACCGACTCGAAATCAATCATCCGCAGATTATAAAAACATAACCCCCTTCAAGACATACTTACCCTCGGTCATCACTTCCGCTGTAAAAGAAAGAGCATGCGGACCGGAAAGGCTTATGGCTCCTTTAGTACTTCATTTTATTACTCCTTGCTTATCTATTATATTCATTTACAACAATTAAGCTAAGGTTTTCCTATAAAATAAATTAAATATAAACATTTGCTCTTCGGATATTTAAAGAAAGGAATTTTTTTTTCATATCTTTAATTGTGTTCACATATGAGCGTTTTAATATATTTTCGTTAGAATTACTATTAAAAATTACATTACATCCTTTTTATCCGATTAATTCCATCTATCTTGTTCACAAGGATGGTTTCGAAAAAAAAGAAGTTTTAAGAATTCAAAGGCATAAATTTAATCAATCAGAATAACAAATACGATAGAAATTTAAGTGCACACAAAACACTTGTTTCTTTTCTTCAAAACTTTGTAAAATATACAACTAGGCTTTACTAAAATTAGCAAAATGATGTCGAATTATTTCATACCTTGAAAATTATTATCTTCTATTGCGCTTCATTTTTAGTCTCGAATTACTCTTCTTCTACTTATTGTCATGAAAAACTTTCGAGCGGAAATATTTTGTAATAAAAGTCACTCAAAAAAATAGAACCTAACATCGATGTAAATATAAAATCAAACAATTTCATTAACTTCTAGTTATTAAGCGTTTTCGTTCTTGTAATCCTACTAATTATGGTGAATATAAGTCCAAGAGAAATGCCTACACTTATGTAACATTATTATAGTACTAACTTTCTTATTCGCTCAGACTCAGCTCACTACCTATATAGATCTCAGTTCTAAGCGCTATACGCTATACGCTAAATGTACTATTTACTAACTGCTTTTTTGCATCATTATCGCTACCATCGTAATTCTAAAATATTCAAAATATTTCCATGAACAACCGAACAGCCATTCCAAGAGAATAGTACATTACTCTATCCAAACGACACAATCGCGGATTTTTTTTTAAATTTTAAATTTACGAGTACAAATCTGATTTACAATTCGTCCAAGGTTTGTTTTGAAGCTTTTCATACACCGTCCACGATTTCATGCGACTCTAAGATTATGTATTGTAAAAAACATCCAAATTGAATCATAGATGATATTATGCAAAGTTGAATATGCAAAGGATAAAGCGGTAATATTAAAGCATGTGCGCTCTGTGTGCTTAATACGAGTTATTGTTCTTTTTTTTTTCAACGAAATGAGCACATCAAAATGTGTTATTGTACAGGGTATTGGAACTTTAAATAATAGGACATAGGATGCGTAAGATATATCTATCATCCCATTATATTACACTGCTAAAAACATTATTTATGTCTGTTGACCGTTTGCGTTTCAATCAAACCGAATTGTCGTAATTCGCAATTTTTGATTCCTTAATACTTTCGCATCTCTTACTAATAAGCATTTGTTCCATATGAATATTTGTTTGAACAATCAAATAAACTTGATACTATTTTAAAGTTTAGAGTAGTAATTCTGAAAGTATAGTCTTGACAGACAAATTAGGGATAGAATACAATTTTCAAATAAAGCTCAATATATTAAACTTAACTCACTACACTCCATCCGCTGAGAAAGACAAATTTATTCACATTAAAAAAATTAAAGAACCTCATGCAACTTTATGTATATCTATGTTTATCTATACATGCACTTAAATTATCCAAAAATTCCCTAATATTTAGATAATGGGAAAACTTAACTTTTGCAGTCATTGTACCCGTAAATCATTAGGAGGAAACATATACGCGAATTACTTTAAGCATTTATGTTTTATAAACGGAGGATTTTGTGAATTTAAATATTTTTTTTTTCTTTTTAAAAAAATATATATTTAGTCTACCTTTCATCCGTCATCTTTTTTTTTCTTATCTAAATTAGAAACAACCTTTCCCTAAAACTCAATCAATTATGGGCACTGCCATTATCTTTGAAACAGAAGAGCCATAATGTGGGCAAATAAATCCTTGATCCGCCATCAAATTTCCTTCTAAACAATAATAACAAAATATATGTCCGCATCCCATATGGTGAGGGAGACTTGGTCGATCTCCACAATAGGCACATATAGTTCTCACAGTCATAACAGGCATTATTGTCTTAGTGTTTAAGAATTCTGTTTTTCTTCCAAAAAACCTCTTTGCATTCCTTTGCAACTTCTTGTAATTAAGTAGAGGAAGCACAATCATTAGAAGTTCCATAAATCCATTCCATATTAGTTCCCTTGTGATATGACTATAGCCAACATCACGTCTCCTGCTACTATGCGACGTAATATAATCCAATCCAAGTAGAAAATCTATCAATGTGGGTTTCTTTCCCGATTTTAACAAACGAACGAAGTTTATCACTACCAGGATAAGCAATGTGTTTGCTGTCCACGAAAGTGCGGTATTAATCCACTCTTTTCCAACAAACCGATGATCAACATTCTGTTTTGCATATTTCGGTAGTATTGTGAGTATAAAATGCAAACAAAGCCTTGATCGGGTTAATTCATCTTTATCGTAGCAAATTAAAAGCAATTGTTGACCAAACGATGCAAATTGTTTGCCGATGGATCCCAGCCAAACAGCTGATTGAAGCAGTAGTTCAAATTCTGGTTGCAACCGGGCAAGGATTGATGGCGAAAGACTCTGGATCGTAGAAAAGCATTGCTCTCGTAAAATCTTTATGATATCCTTGTCAAATTGTATGGCATCAAACTGGTTAACACGTGCTACATAACTACTTTTACTATGGCTACTCTAACCTGGAATTAAGTCACCTGCCTATTTCACTCTGCTGTATCCGTCACTCGAATCATCTGATGACTGCGTATTAATGGGCATTGCGGTAGATTCGAAATGTGTTTCTCCAAGCCGCTCGCTATGTTTTTTTTTCCTGTCCAGTGCAGCTTGACTCCCAAAACACGGTTCATAGGCTCGCCAAGTCCTCTATTTGCTACCTCCTCCTGTGGGTAAATTTAGATTGCGTTATATGCACGCCACGCTAATTTTTTTCGGACTTACCGCTAATCCGCTAACCCTCGCGAGAATTTTAATTCGACGGACAGCTAACCGGCGAACACGTTCTGCCTGTTTGACATTTGGATGGCAACTCGTGGGAGGCATTGCCAGATAGATATGCTTCGAAATGTATCAGAGTTTTACTTCAGCGGCTCACATTGACAGAAAATATTTTTCCACAAATATAAATATCTGAAGAAAAATATTTTCGGCGCAATGATGGCTGCACGAAAGATAAAGTTTGCTTGCATTTCGAAGTCATACATATCTGGCCGGGTGCCAGGGTTCGGGATCGGAATCACTCCGATTCTCGGGCGTAGGCGTCACATTACACATCCCCCCCCCCTCAAAATCGAAGTAATTCCGATCCCGACTCCTATGTAAAAGGTCTTGGTAAGGGCCGTGGCGGGTCGAAGGTCGATTTCGAGGAATAGGCTACACAATTTCAGTGAAGACTCGACAGTGACTATACAGTAGGGAGTCAGGTGTTACTCGGAGGTCTTCGTCCAGGCAGAAATTTAGATAAGCCATAGTTTTTCGCGTGAAATAGTTGCACTTCACCGTCTAAGGTCTTTTGCGTGGTAAATTCCCAGGGTTTTACCAGCCATGTCCGCGATGAGGTATCGTGTGAGGCTTATTACTTGTAGGACTCGACACTTCACGAATTTCTTGTCTAGTTTGGCATTGTAATGTCGGGTGGCATCGCTCTGCCGGAAGTTTCGACGGTATATTTCGTCGCCTGCCTTAAAACCAGAAGGATGGGATCGCAAATTGTACCGCTCCTCTCCCATCCGTCTACTTTCTTCAATCTTCTCCCGCAGTTGATCTCGCAGAAGTTGGAGCTTTTCGTGCGGTTCCAGAACCACGATTGGGTCCTCTAGCGATTTCAGCTGCCGCAATAGCCGGTAAGCGCTTCCATGACAGATCATGTACTGGCCGAACAATGCGAAATACGGCGAAATGCCGGTTGTGGTGTGGTACGACGAGCGCAGAGCACTAGTGATGGCGGACAACTTGCGATCCCAGTCCTTCTGATTCGGATGGACATAGGCGCGAATGGCCGCTATGAGCGTACGGTTCAGTCGTTCGGATGCGTTGGCTTGTGGTGAATAGACGGCGGTTCGTTGGTGGATAATGCCGTATTTGGACATTAGGTCTCGGAACTTGCTTGAGGTGAACTGGACCCCGTTGTCGGAGACAAGTTTCTCCGGAACTCCAAACATGTGAAAGACTCGGTTCTCCAAGAAGCTGAGTATAGGTCCAGTGTGCATGTTAAGTAGTGGATTTGATAGGGAATTTAGAGAGCTGGTCCAGGACCACGACAGCTCCCGTGTGACCAGAAGCAGATCGAGGGTAAGGACCGATAAGATCAATGTACAAGCGCTGGAACACGCGTTCGGGGACCTCAACCTTACCCATGGGAGGCCGAAGAATGGTGTTGGGCGCTTTAGTGCACTTGCATAGCTCACAGGAGGCTACGTACGCTTTTATCTGTTGTGCCATCTTAGGCCAAAAGAAACAGGTTTTCAACCGCCTAAGTGTACGACCGTATCCGCCGTGCGCACTTGATGGGTGGTCATGAGCCCGTCTGATAAGATCAGTGGTTAATTCTTCGAGCACCCACAACTTCCACTGTTCTTCTTCTTGTATGGGGTCTCCGGATGCGTGTTCCATCCGCTTATATATAAATCCATCCGTCACCCGCAGTTCAGGAAGCTGGGACAGTTGATTCTGGATAGTGTGAATCAGTTGGGTGTAGCTGGTTGACTTGAAGGCAGGATGGTCCAGATCGATCAATTGGGGGCTGTCGTCCTCCTGGACCAACTCGGCTCCTTCAGGAGCGAACATTCTGGATAGGGTGTCCCTCCACATAGGCTCGGAAGCGTTTCACTGCCAACACCGCAGCTAGACATTCCTGCTCGGAGACCGTGTAAATTCGCTGGGCTGGGTTCAACTTGTGAGACATGAAGGCTATCGGGGTCTCCTCGCCGTCGTGCGTAACCTGAACTAAGACGGCCCCCACTCCATGTTGACTCGCGTCGCATTGGAGTGAGAACGGTCTATCAAAGTCAGGGCTATGCAATACGGGAGCGGTGGTTAGCTTCTTCTTGAGTTCTTCAAAGGCTCGCAAGCTGTTCTCTTCCCAGACGAACTTACGTCCCTTTCGCAGCATGTCTGTCAGAGGTGTGGTGATGGTGGCATAATCCCGCACGAAGCGTTGGTACCATCCGCATAATCCTAAGAATCGACGCAGCTGTTTGGTGGTTTGTGGTAGAGGAAAATTGTCAATTGCCATAGTCTTTTCCGGGTCCGTTCTGATGTTGCCATGGCCAATGATGTGACCCAGGTACTTAACCTCCGTCATTACAAACTGACTCTTCTGTATGTTGATGGTTAAACCAGCTTTCCGGATTTGCAAGGCTACTTCCTGGAGAAGGCAGATGTGTTCGTCAAAGGTCTCGGTTATGAGCAGTAGGTCATCTAAATAGACGAAAACCTGATGTCGTAAATGCGGTGGTATCACTTTATCCATAAGGCGCGTCATCGTTTGAGGGGCATTACATAACCCAAATGGCATGGTCACGAAGTGATACAGTGGCCGACCGGGGACCGTGAAAGCGGTTTTCTCTTTGGATTCAGGATCCAGTGAAATTTGCCAAAAAGCGTCTTTGAGGTCCAGACTGGTAATGTAATGGGCCTTCGGTAATCGACTCAATATGCCTTCAATTACAGGTAGAGGGTATGCGTCCTTGACTGTGACGGCATTCAAACGTCTTGCATCCAAACATAATCTGACCTTGTTCGGTTTAACGACTAAAGTGACTGGGGAGGACCATGCACTCTGTGATTCTTCGATCACGCCTAGTGCTAACATCCGATCAACTTCGGCATATAACGACTTTTCCTTCGCCGGAGATATGGCGAAATGCCTCTGTTTTATGGGTTTTGCTTCACCTACGTCTATGGCGTGCGACACCAGGGTTGTCCTGCCAAGACCTTCCTTCTCATGCGATGGAAAAGCCGATATAGCCGAGTCCAATCGCAGCTGTTGATGTGCATTCAGAGCATGTCTTAGTGTGTGAGAAGTGTTGGTCGCGTCATGGACTGTGTCGATAGTTTCGAGTGTCGGACCGGGAAATAGTGCCGGGGCTAAATTAAATTTCCGGACGAAGTCCACTTCTAAGTAAAGATCCTGTGTAAGCTGAGGTATTATGAAGAATTCCAGAGATTTTGACACGCTCTTGATAGTAACCTCCGTCGTAATTCGTCCTCTCACGGAGTGACGGGTTCCAATAGCTGTTCGTAACCAGGTGGTAAAATGCTGAATTTGATTGGCGTGGGACGTCAGAATCTCTTCCGCAAGATTGCCGGATATGCAGTTCACACTGGCTCCAGTATCAACTAGGCCCCTCAGTCGCCTCTGTAGAAGGTATACTGACGCATAGGGCCTAACGTCATCTTTTATCAATTCGTCCAAATGTATTGCTCGTAAGGCCTTCCTGGATTGCCTGACCTTTCTCCAGAAGCTCCGCATCCGACGTGTGGATCGCTTTCTTCTCCGTAAAGTGCCGGAAACGCCAGTACGCATAACTAGAGCGGTTTCGTAGGACGGATCATCCTCGATCGAAAGTTCTGCATGGTGTCTGCGGTGAGTATCAGTTTGAATAGGAGTTGCTCGGAACATCCTCCGTCTCTCTTCGTGTCGTTCTTCCCTTCGGACATGCCTGCGCAGCGATTGGATGTCGTGGATTGGTACGTGTAGTAGTCGTGTCTGCAACTCCCAGCGCAAATTTTCACGTAAGCTCTCTACCAACTCCTCTTCACCCATTGGTGTCCGTAAACGCGACACGAGTCGTAGCATGCTGTCGTGAAATTGGTCAAATGTCTCTTGAGGTCCTTGCTTTCGTTTCCTAATTAACTCCAGTAGGTCTCGTTCGGTTAAACCGTCATCAAAATGATTACGGAACGCCCTGGAAAAGGAGTTCCAGTCCGGAAGAGGCACAGACTCCTTATAACACCAGTACCATTCTGTGGCTTCTCCACTGAACAGAAGGTGTGCGTGGCGCAAGAATGCATGGAAATTCCCCCTAGGGTACTCAACACTAGTGAGTGCACTCTGAAGAGGAAACGGTCTACCGGAGTGGAGGCATTGAATCCGGAGAATTTCAAGTGCCAACTCTCCATTATCCGTGGTGTTGGATCTTGAGGTGGTAGTGACATGTTCTGTAGCTGGGTTTCCAGTCCTGACTGACGTAGAGGTAACGTAGTACTGAACCTTGGTCTATATTCTGGAGCACTTGGATCCATTCCTAGACTTGGTCGTGGAGGAATTCCCTCATCGAGTGGTCCAACGAGGTTGTTGTCGCGCCGTCGGGTCGGTTCCCAGACTGCTGGCTGAGATTCCGACTGGATGGACTGGTTGGCTTGTAGGGTCTGGATGCTTTGTTCCATTTTCGCCATTTGTTCGGTTAGACCCTGTAACACCCTCAGGAAAACTTCATTTGCGACTGCTGTTGTTTGTGGTGGGGACTGGAGCGCTGGTTGCTGGTTTGCATCCAAGTGTTCGCCTCCGACAGCTCCTTCTCCTCCTCGGGATGAGTTTTTGTGGTTAGTCTTCTGATTATTTTTCGGTACTGCTCCTGGATGGCTAATCGGTGGCAAAGGTGGAACAGCGACATTAGCCGGATCGATGGGACGACGGCAGTTGGGGCATCGAGCGTTTGGTGTTGAAAGTAAATCTTGAACACAGGTGCTGTGGAACACGCGTCCACATTCCAGCCTGCAGGTGTTGGTATCGCTGAGGTCCTCTTGTTGGCAGATTCCGCAGATCGCCGCTTGATAGGTCTGTGATCTTGTGTTGGGTTTATTTTTATTAGGCGTACGGAACGCCATCGTACTAATATGTATATGGAAAACTTATTCAGATATGGTATGCCTATAACGTTAATAGTAGCCGAAAGTGGCGAGCTAAATTCTTCCAAAAAAAAATATATATTAAGGCAGCCTTTCAGTTCCGCAGCTCCAACTCCTTCGTGCAGAAAAGATGACCGATGGTGGCCTGTCAAGAGAAGGGTGCTTCAGATTGATTTCTACATTATTTTCCCCATTTCCCGTACGTTACAAACCGTTTCTAATCTACGTTAAATGACTCTACGAGATGAGTGGTATCATTACCGTCCCGAGGTTAGTACGCGGTCAAAGTCCCGACGCGTGGAAGCATTCCGGGCTTCACAACTCCAGCTTACGCCAACGAAATTCGAACTCTATCCACTCATCTGTTACGCATATAAAGAATGTAAAGAATCCTTCCGCGACACAAAGGTAAGGTAGCCCGCTATTTTCTTAAGAGTCCATGCTGATAGGTAAACCCATCAGGCTGGCCGTTCCCTTAAGAAAATAGAAGGTCCTCACGGGTTTCACCCCAAGACAACACATCGGAAGGATTCGGTCGCGATGAAAAATATCCAACAAAAGGGAGTGGAAGTTTCGACTCACGTGAAGTGAGGTGGGTGTCTTAAACGCAAACTTCACTACTCCAAATAGTTGGACTCGAGTACCAAAGTACCTTACATCCTCCGTAAAGGACCAACTCGTCAGAAGACGCGAATTTCTTTCCCCCTTAGGATGTTTTAGGCCCCACGTTGGGCGCCATTTGTAACGGTTTCCTACCTCCGTCTCGTTCGATCGCAATTAGAACCGACCTCTCATCGGTTCGAGACGTGCAGTCTTGGAAGTGACAACGGGCTGTACCCTTCATGTCAACAAATCCGGTCACACTTAGTCTACTCCGTGGTGGCTGCTTGTAGGCTAGCTAGTTCGGAGAGGAGTTTCGGTCGCGGGTCTTACGCGAGCAGACTAAGTCCGAGTTACGTAACTCAGCCACCGATTCACATGCCCGATTTACAAACGCGTCAACAACTACTCATCCAGAACAGGAAACCTACGTTGCGTTAGTTCTGGAGGTGATCTCTCCACAGATCTCAATTCAAAATACTACAAAATCTTAAACCATAGGCGCGTTACCGAATCACCGACGCGGTACCAGAAAACAAGCTAAGCTACCTCAAGTCCAAAGTAACCTACTCTAATCAAAAAAACGAGCGCAAACATGGGTACCGCGGACCGTAACCGACTCGAAATCAATCATCCGCAGATTATAAAAACATAACCCCCTTCAAGACATACTTACCCTCGGTCATCACTTCCGCTGTAAAAGAAAGAGCATGCGGACCGGAAAGGCTTATGGCTCCTTTAGTACTTCATTTTATTACTCCTTGCTTATCTATTATATTCATTTACAACAATTAAGCTAAGGTTTTCCTATAAAATAAATTAAATATAAACATTTGCTCTTCGGATATTTAAAGAAAGATATTTTTTTTTTCATATCTTTAATTGTGTTCACATATGAGCGTTTTAATATATTTTCGTTAGAATTACTATTAAAAATTACATTACATCCTTTTTATCCGATTAATTCCATCTATCTTGTTCACAAGGATGGTTTCGAAAAAAAAAGAAGTTTTAAGAATTCAAAGGCATAAATTTAATCAATCAGAATAACAAATACGATAGAAATTTAAGTGCACACAAAACACTTGTTTCTTTTCTTCAAAACTTTGTAAAATATACAACTAGGCTTTACTAAAATTAGCAAAATGATGTCGAATTATTTCATACCTTGAAAATTATTATCTTCTATTGCGCTTCATTTTTAGTCTCGAATTACTCTTCTTCTACTTATTGTCATGAAAAACTTTCGAGCGGAAATATTTTGTAATAAAAGTCACTCAAAAAAATAGAACCTAACATCGATGTAAATATAAAATCAAACAATTTCATTAACTTCTAGTTATTAAGCGTTTTCGTTCTTGTAATCCTACTAATTATGGTGAATATAAGTCCAAGAGAAATGCCTACACTTATGTAACATTATTATAGTACTAACTTTCTTATTCGCTCAGACTCAGCTCACTACCTATATAGATCTCAGTTCTAAGCGCTATACGCTATACGCTAAATATACTATTTACTAACTGCTTTTTTGCATCATTATCGCTACCATCGTAATTCTAAAATATTCAAAATATTTCCATGAACAACCGAACAGCCATTCCAAGAGAATAGTACATTACTCTATCCAAACGACACAATCGCGGATTTTTTTTTAAATTTTAAATTTACGAGTACAAACCTGATTTACAATTCGTCCAAGGTTTGTTTTGAAGCTTTTCATACACCGTCCACGATTTCATGCGACTCTAAGATTATGTATTGTAAAAAACATCCAAATTGAATCATAGATGATATTATGCAAAGTTGAATATGCAAAGGATAAAGCGGTAATATTAAAGCATGTGCGCTCTGTGTGCTTAATACGAGTTATTGTTCTTTTTTTTTTTCAACGAAATGAGCACATCAAAATGTGTTATTGTACAGGGTATTGGAACTTTAAATAATAGGACATAGGATGCGTAAGATATATCTATCATCCCATTATATTACACTGCTAAAAACATTATTTATGTCTGTTGACCGTTTGCGTTTCAATCAAACCGAATTGTCGTAATTCGCAATTTTTGATTCCTTAATACTTTCGCATCTCTTACTAATAAGCATTTGTTCCATATGAATATTTGTTTGAACAATCAAATAAACTTGATACTATTTTAACTCATTTTATTACTCCTTGCTTATCTATTATATTCATTTACAACAATTAAGCTAAGGTTTTCCTATAAAATAAATTAAATATAAACATTTGCTCTTCGGATATTTAAAGAAAGGAATTTTTTTTTCATATCTTTAATTGTGTTCACATATGAGCGTTTTAATATATTTTCGTTAGAATTACTATTAAAAATTACATTACATCCTTTTTATCCGATTAATTCCATCTATCTTGTTCACAAGGATGGTTTCGAAAAAAAAGAAGTTTTAAGAATTCAAAGGCATAAATTTAATCAATCAGAATAACAAATACGATAGAAATTTAAGTGCACACAAAACACTTGTTTCTTTTCTTCAAAACTTTGTAAAATATACAACTAGGCTTTACTAAAATTAGCAAAATGATGTCGAATTATTTCATACCTTGAAAATTATTATCTTCTATTGCGCTTCATTTTTAGTCTCGAATTACTCTTCTTCTACTTATTGTCATGAAAAACTTTCGAGCGGAAATATTTTGTAATAAAAGTCACTCAAAAAAATAGAACCTAACATCGATGTAAATATAAAATCAAACAATTTCATTAACTTCTAGTTATTAAGCGTTTTCGTTCTTGTAATCCTACTAATTATGGTGAATATAAGTCCAAGAGAAATGCCTACACTTATGTAACATTATTATAGTACTAACTTTCTTATTCGCTCAGACTCAGCTCACTACCTATATAGATCTCAGTTCTAAGCGCTATACGCTATACGCTAAATATACTATTTACTAACTGCTTTTTTGCATCATTATCGCTACCATCGTAATTCTAAAATATTCAAAATATTTCCATGAACAACCGAACAGCCATTCCAAGAGAATAGTACATTACTCTATCCAAACGACACAATCGCGGATTTTTTTTTAAATTTTAAATTTACGAGTACAAATCTGATTTACAATTCGTCCAAGGTTTGTTTTGAAGCTTTTCATACACCGTCCACGATTTCATGCGACTCTAAGATTATGTATTGTAAAAAACATCCAAATTGAATCATAGATGATATTATGCAAAGTTGAATATGCAAAGGATAAAGCGGTAATATTAAAGCATGTGCGCTCTGTGTGCTTAATACGAGTTATTGTTCTTTTTTTTTTTCAACGAAATGAGCACATCAAAATGTGTTATTGTACAGGGTATTGGAACTTTAAATAATAGGACATAGGATGCGTAAGATATATCTATCATCCCATTATATTACACTGCTAAAAACATTATTTATGTCTGTTGACCGTTTGCGTTTCAATCAAACCGAATTGTCGTAATTCGCAATTTTTGATTCCTTAATACTTTCGCATCTCTTACTAATAAGCATTTGTTCCATATGAATATTTGTTTGAACAATCAAATAAACTTGATACTATTTTAAAGTTTAGAGTAGTAATTCTGAAAGTATAGTCTTGACAGACAAATTAGGGATAGAATACAATTTTCAAATAAAGCTCAATATATTAAACTTAACTCACTACACTCCATCCGCTGAGAAAGACAAATTTATTCACATTAAAAAAATTAAAGAACCTCATGCAACTTTATGTATATCTATGTTTATCTATACATGCACTTAAATTATCCAAAAATTCCCTAATATTTAGATAATGGGAAAACTTAACTTTTGCAGTCATTGTACCCGTAAATCATTAGGAGGAAACATATACGCGAATTACTTTAAGCATTTATGTTTTATAAACGGAGGATTTTGTGAATTTAAATATTTTTTTTTTCTTTTAAAAAAAATATATATTTAGTCTACCTTTCATCCGTCATCTTTTTTTTTCTTATCGAAATTAGAAACAACCTTTCCCTAAAACTCAATCAATTATGGGCACTGCCATTATCTTTGAAACAGAAGAGCCATAATGTGGGCAAATAAATCCTTGATCCGCCATCAAATTTCCTTCTAAACAATAATAACAAAATATATGTCCGCATCCCATATGGTGAGGGAGACTTGGTCGATCTCCACAATAGGCACATATAGTTCTCACATTCATAACAGGCATTATTGTCTTAGTGTTTAAGAATTCTGTTTTTCTTCCAAAAAACCTCTTTGCATTCCTTTGCAACTTCTTGTAATTAAGTAGAGGAAGCACAATCATTAGAAGTTCCATAAATCCATTCCATATTAGTTCCCTTGTGATATGACTATAGCCAACATCACGTCTCCTGCTACTATGCGACGTAATATAATCCAATCCAAGTAGAAAATCTATCAATGTGGGTTTCTTTCCCGATTTTAACAAACGAACGAAGTTTATCACTGCCAGGATAAGCAATGTGTTTGCTGTCCACGAAAGTGCGGTATTAATCCACTCTTTTCCAACAAACCGATGATCAACATTCTGTTTTGCATATTTCGGTAGTATTGTGAGTATAAAATGCAAACAAAGCCTTGATCGGGTTAATTCATCTTTATCGTAGCAAATTAAAAGCAATTGTTGACCAAACGATGCAAATTGTTTGCCGATGGATCCCAGCCAAACAGCTGATTGAAGCAGTAGTTCAAATTCTGGTTGCAACCGGATCGTAGAAAAGAATTGCTCTCGTAAAATCTTTATGATATCCTTTTCAAATTGTATAGCATCAAACTGGTTAACACGTGCTACATAACTACTTTTACTATGGCTACTCTAACCTGGAATTAAGTCGCCTGCCTATTTCACTCTGCTGTATCCGTCACTCGAATCATCTGATGACTGCGTATTAATGGGCATTGCGGTAGATTCGAAATGTGTTTCTCCAAGCCGCTCGCTATGTTTTTTTTTCCTGTCCAGTGCAGCTTGACTCCCAAAACACGGTTCATAGGCTCGCCAAGTCCTCTATTTGCTACCTCCTCCTGTGGGTAAATTTAGATTGCGTTATATGCACGCCACGCTAATTTTTTTCGGACTTACCGCTAATCCGCTAACCCTCGCGAGAATTTTAATTCGACGGACAGCTAACCGGCGAACACGTTCTGCCTGTTTGACATTTGGATGGCAACTCGTGGGAGGCATTGCCAGATAGATATGCTTCGTAATGTATCAGAGTTTTACTTCAGCGGCTCACATTCACAGAAAATATTTTTCTACAAATATAAATATTTGAAGCAAAATATTTTCGGCGCAATGATGGCTGCACGAAAGATAAAGTTTGCTTGCATTTCGAAGTCATACATATCTGGCCGGGTGCCAGGGTTCGGGATCGGAATCACTCCGATTCCCGGGCGTAGGCGTCACATTACAATTTCCATACACAATTAATTCTTGAGATATCACTTGATTTGAGAGCGGTTGCGGCGGTGGCCATTTCACGTGTGTAGTATGTTAACCAGTCATCGATTCGAGAGAAAACCAAAAAAGTAGGAAAATATAGGCGCCGGGCTGGCTGATTGGCTCCCGCGAGCGGGCGCGCTCTCGAATCAATGAAAGGTTAACATGCAACCCGGGCTGCGATTTCGTAATTTAAAAAAGGAGTACAGTGCGAGACAAAAACAGAGTTTAGCGGGTTCAATCGGAGCAGGCAGAGATATGCTTCCAAACTGAAAAATATTACACTCAGAATAAGCAAAACTAGAACTTGTTCATTATTATCAACATATATATTGTAAACTCAAAAGTCAACAACAAATAAACATAACAAAATCAAATATAGTCCTATTTCTGATCCACCCATTTCTGAATGGATTTACAAAAAATAATAAATTGTTTCAAAACGTATTTTACAAGTTTCTTTGTAGATAATCAATATAATTTCTAATTAACGAATTTCTAAATGGATTTACAAAAAGTAATATATTTTTTCAAAGCATATTTCACAAGTGTCTCTACAAGGTATCCATTTAATCAAACTAACGAATTAGCAAAAACATCAGAAATAATATGTATATATATATATTTATATATATATATATATATATATATATATATATATATATATATATATATATATATATATATATATATATATATATATATATATATATATATATAGGATTGTTATTTAAAATCTATATATATATATATATATATATATATATATATATATATATATATATATAGGATTATTATTTAAAATCTATATATATATATATATATATATATATATATATATATATAAATATATATATTGTCGCGTGTTTGGTTCGCGGCCAATAATTTTAATGTTCCGGGAAAGTGAAAACGCAATGTCTTTTAAATTAAATTAAAAGAGTTTATTAAATTACTTAAAAATACACAATCACTTATTCGGTCTATTTCACAATTTTTAATTTTCACTATTAAAATCTAACTTCCACTTGTCCATAAATTTCTATCGCAATTGTCTTCTAAGATCGCTTCACAATCAACGAAAATCACTTTTCTATTACTCGAACAATATCGCTTTCCACACACTATCGCAGTTTTTATCGCGGTCGAATGAATGATTCCCCCCATTCATTCAGCTCGCCTTTATATAGGGTCTCTAATCATTCAACACAGTTCTAGTACATTGGTGAATTAGCGGGATCATTCCAACCGCGTAATGAATGGAGCATGCTTGTTAGGTTCTCGTGGTTTCTAGTAAATTCGTTTCGTTGATGTTCTTAATGGTTGTGAAAACAATTGCGACAGTAGCTCGCAGAATTATTTGTACATGTAACACTGCCCCCACCTCAGTTCTTTTCGCCCCGTAAAGATGTGTCGCCAGTTGTAGTCAATTCGCCCTGGGTGTAATATGGGGCAAGACGGTCCAGATGCACGATTTTCATTTTGGCTCTCGGCTTACGGTGTTCCTGTATGCGATACACGACGTCGTTGATTCACTTTGTGACCCAGTATGGTCCCTCCCAATTATGTTGCAACTTCGGAGACCTACCCTTTCGCCGTTGCGGGTTATATAGCCAGAGCTCCTTCCTGGCCACGCAGTAGTTCCTCTCACTTTTTGAAAGAAGTCGACTGTAATACGAGAGGACACTTTCATCGCCATCGATCTGCTGGGAGAGTACAGCTCCAATACCGCCGTTGCTTGCATCGGTGTCAACTACAAACATTTTTCCGGGTTTCGGATATGCCAGCACGGGTGATTCACACAGCTACTCCTTCAAAGTCTCAAAGGCTGCCTGCCATTGTTCATTCCAGACATATGGACGATTTTTCTCGGTTAGCTGATGGAGACACTTAGCTATTTTGGCAAAGTCTTTGACGAATCCACGATAGTAGGTTGCCAGACCCAGAAAACTTCGTAGTTGGCGCTTGTTGTTTGGTGTTGGCCAGCTTTTCACGGCTTCAATTTTCTCAAGGTCTGTTTTGACCCCTTCTGCTGATACAACGTTTCCCAGGAATTTTACTTCAGCTGCGAAAAGGGTACACTTGTCGGGACTAAGTTTCAAATTTGCTAGTCGCAATCGGGAGAAAACCTCTTCTAAGTTCCTCACATGCTCTTCGAACGTTCTTTCGATGACGATGATGTCATTTAGGTACACCAAGCAGGTTTTCCAGGTTAGACCACGTAGCACGTATTCCCTCAAGCGTTCGAAAGTGGCTGCAGCATTGCAAAGCCCAAACGGCATCACCACAAATTGCCACAATCCGGTCCCAATTGAAAATGCGGTCTTCTCTCGGTCCTTCTTGTCAATTTCTGCCTGGCAGTAGCCACTCTTGAGATCGAGTGTAGAAAACCATTTTGCGTCGGCTAAAGTATCCATGATGTCATCGATGCGTGGGAGCGGGTAACTATCTTTCTTAGTGACGTCGTTAAGCTGCCTAAAGTCGACATTAAAGCGAGTGCTACCATCCTTTTTCTTTACTAGAACTACAGGTGCGGCCCATGGACTGACAGAAGGTTCAATAACGCCTTGTTTTTCCATGTCCGAAATCAGCGCGCTCACTTCTCCTCGTTTGGCTATAGGGAGACGTCTCGGTGCTTGTCGAATTGGCTTGGCTCCCTGTGTATCTATGACTTGAGTTACCAGACTCGTTCGGCCTTGATCATCCGGGCTTGTTGAGAAGATGTCACTGTACTTGGTGACCAGATGAGAGGCTCGTTTGAATAGCTGGAGTGGCAATTTGACTTGCTTCAATATTGCAGACGTGGATTCCCGGGCTTTGTCTGTGTCTTGCCTCCTTTTCCAATGATGGTCGTGAGTAACTTCCAAAGAGTTGATGGTGGAAACAGGCTGGCGGCTGCCGATGACTTCTCCCGCTTTGATGCTCGTGGTTGAGTCTGCGGTGTTAAGGACTCTAACCAGCACATATCCGTTCCTTAAAGTTCTTACAAGGCTTCGTCCTTCAATCAAACTGCGCAATGCGGACGTCTTCGTTGGCTCTATCAGATAAGATCGGTGGTCTCCAGAATCACCATCAAGCTTGGCCCATACAATGCTTTCGGAAGAATTCGGTACATCAGTGTCAGTACATACCACTACATTCATCTTGGGAATTTGGACGCTGGAATCCTCCATCAGTACTTCGACATTCTGCCATTTCAATACCCGTTTGCCCAGATCCAACGTGATTCCATGTGGTCGCAGAAAATCCATTCCGAGAATGCAATCATCCATAATGTTCGCGACCCGAAAATTATGTCGGAATACAAGGTCTCCCAACTGTATCTGGAGGTTGACCTCTCCATGAACAGGTGCAGTTTCTCCCGTAGCTGTCCGTAGTGAGAAAATTCTGCCCTTGTGAAATTGTTGCTGTCTAACTTGGTCTGGTCGGATAATCAATCGGGTTGCACCAGTGTCGATTGTTATGGTGCAGTGTTCTCCGTCAACTTGACCCGGAAGGCATAAGTCCGCTTCTCCACGATGTAGTCTTGACACGGTGATGGTGGTGCTGGGGATGTCGATCCTTCTAGCCGACGTCCGTCGCATGAAGTTGGCCCTTTCAGTTTGATGAGGTTGTAATGTGACGCCTACGCCCGGGAATCGAAGTGATTCCGATCCCGAACCCTTGCAACCGGCCAGATGGATATGTCCTCGAAGTGCCAGCGGACTTCATCTGTCGTGCGGATATCGTTGCGCAGAAAATATTTTTTTTTTCTGTCCAAATATTTAGATCTGTGGGTATAAATATTCGAAATATAGAATTAATCCAAACCCCGGCACATTTCGAGACATAGCCATCTGGAAATGCCCCTCCACCGTGGCCATCGAGAAAACTATGCCACTGGCGACAACTGGAGAGGCACATTGCCGCCATGTGGCGTGCCATTCCACACACAGATGTTTTGTCCGATGTGACAACCGGGGATTTTGACAGCCACATGGAGGCGAAGGAGAAACAAAAGAACTTTTTGTGGTGATCGATGGTTCGTGATCGTAGGTTGTGCTGTCTAGAACATTTCAAGTGCTTTTCTACCTCTTAACATACTTTCGTTGACGATCGTTTGTGTGTAGGATTTGGTCGGAGCGAAACGTACTCAAGAAAACTGCAAAGGGAACATCAAACACTTGAGAAATTCACCGGAACATTGCCTCAGGCTAGAACATGAAACTCTGTCAAACTCAGAAAGAAGATCAACAGGCTCAAATTATGAAAGAGGTTAGTTTAGTTAAGAAAGACTTAGAAAGTGTTAGCAATATTTTGTCTAGGTGAGCGGAAAGGCACAAGAAGATAATAGTCAGGCGAAAGGTGACCATGCGGGTGAAAGCAGCAGTGCTGATAAACCATCAGCAGTGGCAGAAGTTAAAGGCAATTTGTAAATTTATTTTGCGTGCGCGAATTGGATGCAGCCAGTTAGTCCACCATCCATTCTGGCTTTGTGATCGGCTTTATCATTGCCAGGTGTTGCAGTTGCCTGTCGCGAAACACTTTCCTGAGTGGCCATATTAGCAGAACGATTTCGCGATACTTATTTGTTTTCCGAAGCTCGCACGTACAGACGATCCGTTCAATTTGTTATTGGATTTCTCACCCTTACCGCTATGAAAAGGTGTAGACATACAGAGTACAATTTATTGTCCCGAATCTGCCTCAATTACAATATAAAACGCGTAACTGATTGCTCGCATATCCTTTTCAACGCGGCAACCTCTTCGCAGACCAAATGTCACTACCAGGCCAAATATGTAAAAGGAAAATTTTACCCAAACAAAATACGCTAGTACAGGGGTTCGCACGTGGTTGTACTCTCTCCCTCTTTGTCCTTCTTCGCCATAAACAAGGTAGTTGGGCGATACTCTATTAAGGCGACCCATAGACGGTTGATAATGATCAAGGGATCTTCTTGCTGTTCGAATGAAAGTGAATATTATCTCCTACCCTTGCCAGATAGTTCAGAGTGCAATCGGTTATTGGCAGCTAAGGCAATTAACTTTAGATTACTAATGTTTCTTCTAGCTAAGTAATAAGCTAAGTAGAGAATTAAAAATGAGAATAATAATTGGATGATCTATAAATATATTTTTAGGGATTTTATTTAAACAAAAGAAGAAAAAGATTGACAAAATTCTATTTACATTTATTATTAGATTTATAAAATTTTAATATATTTGCTAGATATTTGTTTCGTACCATTGGAGGATAATTAATAGCTTGTCAAACTCAAGTTAATGATTTGTTGCACTATCTATGTGATACGTAGATGAACCAAAATAAATATTTATAATAACGATGAGATGTGCTATTGTCCGGAAAAAATTTATTTGATGCAATATTTATTTTCTGTCACGAGAAAGAAGTTTAAATAATGTTGATGATTACTTTTTACTAAATGATTGATGGCCCTTTTTCGAAAATTAAACTTTCTCGCTGTTTCTTTTCTCATTAAAGCTTCCTTAACATCCTTCAAAATCATCCACGATAAATGCTCCTTTCAAATGTAACTTGAACAATTATTTTAAAAAAAAAAAAAAAAAAATCCTAAATAATTGGTAGTTCCTTCCAAAAACAGTTCCAATAATAATTGATATTGTATTTCTAATACAAGTCCACTAAACCATTCTAAGTTTTACTTAAACCAAGATCAAATTGACTTGTAGATTTTCAAAATAACTAAGGTGCGATACAACAAATATATATCAAACAGATAGAACATCCATGAATCAAGAAATAACTATAAATAAATGAGTATTGTTAAGCTACATAGCTACTTAATTATAATATTTTATTCTAATTTCACTTATATTTAAGAGTGATTTATGCTGTCGTATTTTTCTGAGGATGAAGGTTGAACGAAAGATGTAAATCACATAACGAATTTAATCTGGGTATTACAATATGTAACTTTTCAAACCTCCATTCAATTTTTTTTGATTTTATGATCTGTTAGATTTAAATAGTTTCATGTAAAGTTCCTTGCATATACTGAGTGCAAAACGAGGTTCTAATTTTTCGACGGAACAATTATTTCCATTAGTCACATAGCATAGGAGTTTCAGTAGACTAACATTTGATAAATACGTATAATAATTAATATGAGAGCTAACTATGATTAAACTTAACATTACTATGAATCAGATAATTTCAGATTACTTAAACTAAGTTGCATGAACCTAATACTCGTACTTCGACAATAACTTTATATTGCTTTGATTGCAAGCGATGTTCTAGTTTTCCTAAATTCACTAAATCCTCAGTTTATAAAACATAAATGCGTAAACTAATTCGCGTGTATGTTTCCTCCTAATGATTTACGGGTACAATGACTGCAAAAGTTAAGTTTTCCCATTATATAAGTATTAGGGAATTTTTGGATAATTTAAGTGCATGTATAGATAATCGTAGATAAACATAAACTTGCATGAGTTTCTTTAGTTTTTTTAATGGGAATAAATTTATCTTTCTCAGCGGATGGAGTGTAGTGAGTTAAGTTTAATATATTGAGCTTTATTTGGAAATTGTATTCTATCCCAAATTGGTCGGTTAAGACGACTTCAGAATTACTACTCTAAACTTTAAAATAGTTAAGCACAAGTGCTCATAGGGAAATACCTTAGTGTAGGCATTTCTCTTGGATTATTACTCACCATAAGTAGTAGAATTACAAGAACGAAAACGCTAAATAACTAGAAGTTACTGAAATTGTTTGATTTTATACTTACATCGATGTTCTGTTCAATATCTTTATAATTATTAAAAAATGAATTGCTAAGATAACCCACGACTTTCCTTTTCAGTGACTCGTTCTTTTTCAGTGGGAACAGAGAGTGTAGGGTAAGTATGCCGTCGCGAGGGTAGGGTTTCGACAAATCCGCTGAAGTCGGTTTCGCGTCGCGCGCGGTACGCGGTACCTTTGCTTGTTTCGTCATTTCATTAGAGTAGTTTTCGTCGGTTTAATTTCGAGTAGCATATTTTTCGGTACCGCGTCGGTGATTCGGTAACGCGCCTATAGGATTTTGTAGAGTTTTGATTTGAGATCTGTGGAGAGATCACATCCAGAACTAAAGTAACGTAGGTTTCCCGTTCTGGATGAGTAGTTATTGACGCGTTTGGAAAACGGGCATGTCCAGGTGACTGAAATATTGTAATTGAGCGTAACCCATTCGGAGACCCGCGACCGAAATCCTCTCCGAACTAGCTGGCCGACAAGCAGTCACCGCGTGAATGGGTTACGGTGCACGGATTGGTTGACCTGTTGGTACCATCCGTTGGCACTACTCAGACTTAACGTCTAGAACCGATGAGAGGTCGGTTCCGCGTTCGATTTGAAAAGAGAAAATCATTACAAATGGCGCCCAACGTGGGGCCTAAAATATCCTAAGGGGGAAAGAACTTCGCGTCTTCTGACGAGTTGGTCCTTTACGGAGGATGTAAGGTACTAGGGTACTCGAGTCCCACTATCAGGAGCAGTGGAGTTGTGTGATACACACTAGAAGTCGCTTCACGTGAGTTGTAGCTTCCGCTCTCCTTTGTTTGATTTTTTTTTTCTTCGCGACAGAATCCTTCCGATGTGTTGTCCCAGGTTAACCCCTGTAAGGACCTTCTATTTTCTTGATGGAACTGCCAGTCTGATGGGTTTACCTATCAGCATGGACTCTCAAGAAAATAGAAGGCTACCTTGCCTTTATGTCGCGGAAGGATTCTAACTCTTTCGTATGCGTGTTAGACGAGTGGTATCGGTTCAACGTTCGGTGGCGTATGCTGGAGTTGCGAAGCCCGGAATGCTTCCACGCGTCGGGAAATTTTGACCGCGTACTAAAATCGTTACGGTAGCTCTACCACTTGTCTCGTCGAGTCACTTTAACGTAGTTTAGAGACGGTTTTTTGTAATGTATGTGGGTTATGGGGTAATTTTCGTAAATCGACCAAAAGCACCCTTTCTTCGGCAGATTACCACGCACTCTCTTTTCCCGTTGGAGGAGTCGACCACTGGAAAGGAAAGGTATATCCAATAAATTTTTTTTCTATTTCCATTAAATAGCTCGCCACTATCGGCCACTCAGTTCATAAGCGTATATATATACTTACATATTAGAAAGGGCGTAGTTATATATTTGTTTTTTTTCTTCTGCTCTTTTCTTTTTAGGCATACCTTGCCCAACCTATAGTGAAACAAAAAAAAAAAAAATGGCAACGAAGCGGACCCCAGACAAGCGTTGGACCAGATCCAAAACGGTCCAACCAGCTAACTGTGGGATCTGCTTCGAAGACGTAGTGGAGGGCGTACACAGCGTGCGATTGGATTGTGGACATCTATTCCATCGTGCCTGTGTCCAACAGCTCCTCCTCACGTCAGAGCTGTGTCCCTTATGCCGGCGACCCATCGAGCGGACCGCCCTAGACGTCCCCCTCGGAACGCCCCTACCAACGCGTGGAGCAGTGGCGAAAGGAGTTCCAGAGGCCGAACAGTCCCAACCACTCTTAGACCTGCAAGGAGCCGTAGGCGGTGAAGTTCCGGCCGCAAGTGTCGTGTCCGAGGTGACACCCATGCCTTCCGCCCACTCCATTGACACCCTCGTGGCGTTGATGAGGGATATGTCGGAGAGAATTGGCAACCTGGAGGGAAAGCTCCCGAATCTCCCTATGAGCCAACCACCCAGTCGCGTGAGAACTCCGCTTGGCTGGGAGCCAAATCCCAGTGTGGCTATGCCCCACTCCCGACAATCCGAGCAATGGGTCCCACCTCCAAGGAACTCGGGAATGGATCCCAGAGCTCCCGAATACAGACCGCGACACAATACCGGACCTCCGTTGGTACCTCTAGCCCCCGAGGCAGTACAGTACAACAGGTCAACAGAGGATGTGATTCCCCCCGGGAACGCATTGACACTTTTTCGAGACCCATGCCTCGTATCATGGAGAGTTGGCGCCTGAACTTTACAGGGTTCAACGATATGATATCGGCGGACCGGTTCCTTTTCCGGATTCAGGCGTTGGTATCCAGCACCCTGGGAGGGGATTCCTCGGCCTTCCTCCGGCATGCACATCTTTTGTTCAGCGGCGACGCTGCCGACTGGTACTGGAGCTTTAAAGAGTCAACGCCACATCCCACTTGGCACTCTTTCAGTGCAGCCTTCCGCAATCGATTTGAGGATGGCTTCACTGAGAGAGAGCTAAGGGAGCAAATAAAGAAACGGAAACAAGGCGCTCACGAACCGTTCGACCAGTACTACACCAGTATAGTGAGATTGAGCACTCGCTTGCGAAATACCATGCCCGAGGACGAACTGGTAGAAATTATCAGAGAGAGCATGCGCTGGGATCTCCAGAACAGCCTTCTACATTTTCCCATCAACACCATACAGGGATTGCGCCTCCATGCCCGTAGACAAGAACACTTGGATGAGCGACGAGGTACCTTCCGTCCACAACCTCGCATAACGGGACCAAATCCCCGAAATCATCACACCGCGGAGTTGATGGCAGCTGGCCACCTGCTTGCTGATCCAGTACCAGTACCGAGGAGCGGAGCACCACCGGAGCTTGAGGACCCAGCCTTGATTGATCGACCCTCCCTTGAAGCAATTACAAGCCCGATGGTCTGTTGGAACTGCCGACAACCGGGACATCGGTTCTATGCATGTCCAGCGGAGCCGACGCTTTTCTGCTACCGCTGCGGGAAGGCCGACACATACGCCCCTGACTGTGCAAATTGCAAAGGGCGAAAAAACTTGCCACCGAGTGCCGCGACCACCCGTCGGCACTCCTAAACCCCGGACGAACCAATCCAGACCCCATCACTAGTTATGACCCAGCTCCCAACAGGACTCCAACTCTGCTGACTCGCACCGCTAAACACAGTTCTCCCGAAGTTCCACAACCGACGCCGTCCTTCGCCGAGGCCAACGCGCAGGGAAATGATAGCGAGGCGAAAGTTCCTTGGCATGTAAAACCTTTTCATGTCAGGCTGCGGAATTATTTGGCTACTCGACAGCGCATCTTCCATGAGGAATTGGCCACAACTGTCCCACCGCGAAGCAAGCGAGCCACGCGTCGGATGCGGAGCTTCTGGAGAAAAGTCAGGCAGTCGAGGAAAGTGTTGAAGGACATATACTTAGACGAATTATTGAAGGATGATGTTCGGCCATATGCGTCAGTACACCTCCTGCAAAAACGAGTATCAGGCTTAGTCGATACGGGAGCCAGTGTGAATTGCATATCTGCCGAGTTTGCAGGGGAGGTACTGGCAAAGCACGCGGACCAAATCCGTCATTTCACCTCCTGGTTAAGCACGGCGGACGGAACTCGTCACTCTGTAGTGGGAAAAATTATGACGGATGTCACCTTTAAAGGTGTAACTAAACCCATGGAATTTTTCATTATACCTCAGTTAACCCAGAATCTTTATTTAGGAGTGGATTTCGTTCGAAAATTTAACTTGGCCCCGGCACTATTTTCCGGTTCGACCCTGGAGTCCGTCACCACCGTTCCTGACCAATCTCAACCCACTAACTTATTACGGCATACACTGGATGTAACTCAGCAACTGCGTCTTGACTCGGCTATATCGGCTTTTCCATCGCACGAGAAAGAAGGTCTCGGGCGGACTGCCCTGGTGTTCCACACTATAGATGTGGGGGATGCTAAACCCATAAAACAGAGACATTTCGCCATATCTCCGGCGAAGGAAAAATCGTTATATGCCGAAGTGGATCGAATGCTAGCATTAGGCGTAATCGAAGAATCACAGAGCGCGTGGGCTTCCCCAGTCACCTTAGTGGTCAAGCCGAACAAGGTCCGGTTATGCTTAGATGCCAGACGCTTGAACGCCGTCACAGTCAAGGACGCATACCCTCTACCGTTGATTGAAGGCATTCTGAGTCGATTGCCTAAAGCCCATTTCATCACGAGCTTAGACCTCAAGGACGCCCTCTGGCAAATTCCTTTAGACCCCGGTTCAAAGGAGAAGACAGCCTTCACAGTCCCCGGTCGGCCCCTATATCAATTCGTGACCATGCCATTCGGATTGTGTAATGCCCCCCAAACAATGACGCGCCTTATGGATAAGGTAATACCACCTCACTTGCGGCACCAAGTTTTCGTTTACTTGGACGATCTGTTGCTTATAACCGAGACCTTTGACGAACACATCGACCTGCTTCAGGAGGTGGCTCTACACATCCGGAGGGCAAGATTAACCATCAACATAAGGAAGAGCCAGTTCGTGATGACGGAGGTGAAGTATTTAGGTCACATCATTGGGCATGGCCATATCAAGACCGATCCGGAAAAGACTCAAGCGATTGACGTTTTTCCATTACCCAAGACCACCAAACAATTACGCCGATTCTTAGGTTTATGCGGATGGTACCAGCGTTTTGTACGTGACTATGCCACCATCACCACTCCTTTGACCGACATGCTGCGTAAGGGACGTAAATTCGTCTGGGAAGAGCCCAGCTTGCGAGCCTTTGAAGAGCTAAAGAAGAGTCTGACTACAGCCCCCGTACTGCACAGCCCGGACTTTGACAAACCGTTCTCAATCCATTGTGACGCGAGTCAACATGGGGTGGGAGCAGTCTTAGTCCAGGTTGCACAAGACGGCGAGGAGAGACCTATAGCCTTCATGTCTCACAAGTTGAACCCAGCCCAGCGAAATTACACGGTCTCCGAGCAGGAACGTCTAGCTGCGGTGTTGGCAGTGAAACGCTTCCGAGCCTATGTGGAGGGACACACCTTTGAAATCGTTACGGATCACGCTTCTCTGAAATGGCTAATGAGCCAGACTGATCTCAACGGCAGATTGGCCAGGTGGGCACTGAAATTACAGGCATTTGACTTCACAATCCGCCACCGAAAAGGTAGCCAGCATGTAGTCCCCGACACCCTATCCAGAATGTTCGCCCCTGAAGGAGCCGAGTTGGTCCAAGAGGACGACAGCCCCCAATTGATCGATCTGGACCATCCTGCCTTCAAGTCAGCAACCTACACACAACTGATTCACACTATCCAGAATCAACTGCCCCAGCTTCCTGAACTGCGGTTGACGGATGGATTTATTTATAAGCGGATGGGACACGCATCCGGAGACCCCATACAAGAGGAAGAACAGTGGAAGTTGTGGGTGCCCGAAGAATTAACCACTGACCTTATCAGACGGGCTCATGACCACCCAACAAGTGCGCACGGCGGATACGGTCGTACACTTAGGCGGTTGAAAACCTGTTTCTTTTGGCCTAAGATGGCACAACAGATAAAAGCGTACGTAGCCTCTTGTGAGCTATGCAAGTGCACTAAAGCGCCCAACACCATTCTTCGGCCACCCATGGGTAAGGTTGAGGTCCCCGAACGCGTGTTCCAGCGCTTGTTCATTGATCTTATCGGTCCTTACCCTCGATCTGCTTCTGGTCACACGGGAGCTGTCGTGGTCCTGGACCAGCTCTCTAAATTCCCTATCATAGAACCACTACGTAACATGCACACTGGACCTATAATCAGCTTCTTGGAGAACCGAGTCTTTCACATGTTTGGAGTTCCGGAGAAACTTGTCTCCGACAATGGGGTCCAGTTCACCTCCAGCAAGTTCCGAGACCTAATGTCCAAATACGGCATCATCCACCAACGAACTGCCGTCTATTCACCACAAGCCAACGCATCCGAACGACTGAATCGTACGCTCATAGCGGCCATCCGCGCCTATGTCCACCCGAATCAGAAGGACTGGGATCGCAAATTGTCCGCCATCACTAGTGCGCTGCGCTCGTCGTACCACGCCACTACCGGCATTTCGCCGTATTTCGCATTGTTCGGGCAGTACATGATCTGTCATGGGAGCGCTTACCGGCTATTGCGGCAACTGAAATCGCTAGAGGACCCAATCGTGGTTCTGGAACCGCACGAAAAGCTCCAACTTCTGCGAGAGCAACTGCGGGAGAAGATTGAAGAAAGTCGACGGATGGGAGAGGAGCGGTACAACTTGCGATCTCATCCTTCTGGCTTTAAGGTAGGCGACGAAATATATCGTCGAAACTTCCGGCAGAGCGATGCCACCCGACATTACAATGCCAAACTAGACAAGAAATTCGTGAAGTGTCGAGTCCTACAAGTACTAAGCCCCACCCGATACCTCATCGCGGACATGACTGGTAAAACCCTGGGAATTTACCACGCAAAAGACCTTAGACGATGAAGTGCAACTATTTCCCACGAAAAACCGTGGCGTACCCCAATCTTTGCCTAGACGAAGACCTCCGAATAACACCTGACTCCCTACTATATAGTCACTGTCGAGTCTTCACGAACATGGTTGTAGCCTATCCTTCGAAACCGACCTTCGACCCGCCACGGCCCTAACCAAGACCTTTTATATAGGAGACGGGATCGTAATTACTTCGATTTTGGGGGGGGGGATGTGTAATGTGACGCCTACGCCCGGGAATCGAAGTGATTCCGATCCCGAACCCTTGCAACCGGCCAGATGGATATGTCCTCGAAGTGCCAGCGGACTTCATCTGTCGTGCGGATATCGTTGCGCAGAAAATATTTTTTTTTTCTGTCCAAATATTTAGATCTGTGGGTATAAATATTCGAAATATAGAATTAATCCAAACCCCGGCACATTTCGAGACATAGCCATCTGGAAATGCCCCTCCACCGTGGCCATCGAGAAAACTATGCCACTGGCGACAACTGGAGAGGCACATTGCCGCCATGTGGCGTGCCATTCCACACACAGATGTTTTGTCCGATGTGACAACCGGGGATTTTGACAGCCACATGGAGGCGAAGGAGAAACAAAAGAACTTTTTGTGGTGATCGATGGTTCGTGATCGTAGGTTGTGCTGTCTAGAACATTTCAAGTGCTTTTCTACCTCTTAACATACTTTCGTTGACGATCGTTTGTGTGTAGGATTTGGTCGGAGCGAAACGTACTCAAGAAAACTGCAAAGGGAACATCAAACACTTGAGAAATTCACCGGAACATTGCCTCAGGCTAGAACATGAAACTCTGTCAAACTCAGAAAGAAGATCAACAGGCTCAAATTATGAAAGAGGTTAGTTTAGTTAAGAAAGACTTAGAAAGTGTTAGCAATATTTTGTCTAGGTGAGCGGAAAGGCACAAGAAGATAATAGTCAGGCGAAAGGTGACCATGCGGGTGAAAGCAGCAGTGCTGATAAACCATCAGCAGTGGCAGAAGTTAAAGGCAATTTGTAAATTTATTTTGCGTGCGCGAATTGGATGCAGCCAGTTAGTCCACCATCCATTCTGGCTTTGTGATCGGCTTTATCATTGCCAGGTGTTGCAGTTGCCTGTCGCGAAACACTTTCCTGAGTGGCCATATTAGCAGAACGATTTCGCGATACTTATTTGTTTTCCGAAGCTCGCACGTACAGACGATCCGTTCAATTTGTTATTGGATTTCTCACCCTTACCGCTATGAAAAGGTGTAGACATACAGAGTACAATTTATTGTCCCGAATCTGCCTCAATTACAATATAAAACGCGTAACTGATTGCTCGCATATCCTTTTCAACGCGGCAACCTCTTCGCAGACCAAATGTCACTACCAGGCCAAATATGTAAAAGGAAAATTTTACCCAAACAAAATACGCTAGTACAGGGGTTCGCACGTGGTTGTACTCTCTCCCTCTTTGTCCTTCTTCGCCATCAACAAGGTAGTTGGGCGATACTCTATTAAGGCGACCCATAGACGGTTGATAATGATCAAGGGATCTTCTTGTTGTTCGAATGAAAGTGAATATTATCTCCTACCCTTGCCAGATAGTTCAGAGTGCAATCGGTTATTGGCAGCTAAGGCAATTAACTTTAGATTACTAATGTTTCTTCTAGCTAAGTAATAAGCTAAGTAGAGAATTAAAAATGAGAATAATAATTGGATGATCTATATTCTAAAAAAAAAAAAAAAAATCCTAAATAATTGGTAGTTCCTTCCAAAAACAGTTCCAATAATAATTGATATTGTATTTCTAATACAAGTCCACTAAACCATTCTAAGTTTTACTTAAACCAAGATCAAATTGACTTGTAGATTTTCAAAATAACTAAGGTGCGATACAACAAATATATATCAAACAGATAGAACATCCATGAATCAAGAAATAACTATAAATAAATGAGTATTGTTAAGCTACATAGCTACTTAATTATAATATTTTATTCTAATTTCACTTATATTTAAGAGTGATTTATGCTGTCGTATTTTTCTGAGGATGAAGGTTGAACGAAAGATGTAAATCACATAACGAATTTAATCTGGGTATTACAATATGTAACTTTTCAAACCTCCATTCAATTTTTTTTGATTTTATGATCTGTTAGATTTAAATAGTTTCATGTAAAGTTCCTTGCATATACTGAGTGCAAAACGAGGTTCTAATTTTTCGACGGAACAATTATTTCCATTAGTCACATAGCATAGGAGTTTCAGTAGACTAACATTTGATAAATACGTATAATAATTAATATGAGAGCTAACTATGATTAAACTTAACATTACTATGAATCAGATAATTTCAGATTACTTAAACTAAGTTGCATGAACCTAATACTCGTACTTCGACAATAACTTTATATTGCTTTGATTGCAAGCGATGTTCTAGTTTTCCTAAATTCACTAAATCCTCAGTTTATAAAACATAAATGCGTAAACTAATTCGCGTGTATGTTTCCTCCTAATGATTTACGGGTACAATGACTGCAAAAGTTAAGTTTTCCCATTATATAAGTATTAGGGAATTTTTGGATAATTTAAGTGCATGTATAGATAATCGTAGATAAACATAAACTTGCATGAGTTTCTTTAGTTTTTTTAATGGGAATAAATTTATCTTTCTCAGCGGATGGAGTGTAGTGAGTTAAGTTTAATATATTGAGCTTTATTTGGAAATTGTATTCTATCCCAAATTGGTCGGTTAAGACTATACCTTCAGAATTACTACTCTAAACTTTAAAATAGTTAAGCACAAGTGCTCATAGGGAAATACCTTAGTGTAGGCATTTCTCTTGGATTATTACTCACCATAAGTAGTAGAATTACAAGAACGAAAACGCTAAATAACTAGAAGTTACTGAAATTGTTTGATTTTATACTTACATCGATGTTCTGTTCAATATCTTTATAATTATTAAAAAATGAATTGCTAAGATAACCCACGACTTTCCTTTTCAGTGACTCGTTCTTTTTCAGTGGGAACAGAGAGTGTAGGGTAAGTATGCCGTCGCGAGGGTAGGGTTTCGACAAATCCGCTGAAGTCGGTTTCGCGTCGCGCGCGGTACGCGGTACCTTTGCTTGTTTCGTCATTTCATTAGAGTAGTTTTCGTCGGTTTAATTTCGAGTAGCATATTTTTCGGTACCGCGTCGGTGATTCGGTAACGCGCCTATAGGATTTTGTAGAGTTTTGATTTGAGATCTGTGGAGAGATCACATCCAGAACTAAAGTAACGTAGGTTTCCCGTTCTGGATGAGTAGTTATTGACGCGTTTGGAAAACGGGCATGTCCAGGTGACTGAAATATTGTAATTGAGCGTAACCCATTCGGAGACCCGCGACCGAAATCCTCTCCGAACTAGCTGGCCGACAAGCAGTCACCGCGTGAATGGGTTACGGTGCACGGATTGGTTGACCTGTTGGTACCATCCGTTGGCACTACTCAGACTTAACGTCTAGAACCGATGAGAGGTCGGTTCCGCGTTCGATTTGAAAAGAGAAAATCATTACAAGGTTCTATTCTAGCCTCCTGGCACGGTCTGGATCTCCACCATCCTGGCCAATAGCTCCGTTTTCTTCGCTTCTTGCAGTATCTTTGCAGGTGTCCCTTCTTACCGCAACCCCAGCATCTAGGCGCACCATTTACTTGCGGCTCTCGCTCATTTTCCACGCACTCACACCTGCACTCGTCTGCCACTACGAGTCACATTTTTCACTGCCTCAAAGTTCAGGCTATAAGCCAATGCATCCTTGACTGTTTGCTTTTGAGCTAAACGCACAGCTTGTTGCAATTCCTGGTCTTCTAAGCCGCTGATGAATGCTTCTGTGGCTGCGTCATCTCGATGTTCTGGGTCGTACGCTGGGTAAGCCAAAAGTGCCAGTCGCTCAATGTCTTGGGCTAGCTGCTGTAAGGTTTCGCCAGACTTCTGCATCCGATTCCGTAGCTGTGCCCGATAAATCTGCTTCAGATGGTCGCCTCCATAACGCATGTCGAGCGCATTCAATATAGCAGCCGGATTTGACTGTAAATCAACGGGGATCGTCTGCAAAAGCTCGGCAGCTGGGCCTCTTAGAGCAAGAATCAGTGCAGTTGCTCGTTCCTGCTCATTCCAGTGATTTGCCCTTGCGGCAGCTTCAAACTGGGTCTTGTAAATACTTCAGACCGTTTGCCCATAGAATATTGGTGCTTGCACATTTCTGGATGTGCTTTGCGCTGCGGTTATAAGCGGGGCTGGTGAGGTGGTTACTACTGCCTTCGCTGCTTCCAATTCTTTTTTCACTTTTTCCATCTTATGGTTCATTCTCTCTTCGACCTGGCTGATCTCATAGTTGATTTTCTCCTCAACCTGGCTCCTCGACGCATTTAATTTGATTGTTCAGGCTACCGAGCTCCACTTTTATTTCGGTTGACTGTTTTTGCACTTCCTTGATTTTGATCGCTTGTTGGTCCAGCTTCACTGATTGTTCATTTAACTTCGCTGATTGTTCATTTAACTTCGCTGATTGTTCATCTAGCTTCGTAGTTAAATTGGATGACTGTTGTCGCTGCTCTTGCTGCATCAGCATTAACATTTGCATCAGCGCATTTTCGGGTTCCTTTGGTTTTGGTGTTTCTGCTTCACCATCTTCTGCACCATTTTCTGCATCTGAGGGCTCACCCAAATCCAGATTTCCGCCTTCCGACTCGATCGCGTCACGCAAGCGTGCAATCAGTATGGCCTTTGTACCTTGCGTGGCCAGATTTCGCTGTTCCAACTCCTCTTTGAGCTCCGATATGCTCAATTGGTTAATGATTAGATGTAGGTTTCCTGGCATTTTTATTGTTTCGGCTATTTTTCCACCAGTTTCCACGTTAGATTTCACTATTGTGCATTTTTCTTTTTTTTATGTTTAAACGTTTTCACTTCCAAAATTTTCTTTCTCACTTCTCGACACCATTGTCGCGTGTTATGGTTCGCGGCCAATAATTTTAATGTTCCGGGAAAGTGAAAACGCAATGTCTTTTAAATTAAACTAAAAGAGTTTATTAAATTACTTAAAAATGCACAATCACTTATCCGGTCTATTTCACAATTTTTAATTTTCACTATTAAAATCTAACTTCCACTTGTCCATAAATTTCTATCGCAATTGTCTTCTAAGATCACTTCACAATCAACGAAAATCACTTTTCTATTACTCGAACAATATCGCTTTCCACACACTATCGCAGTTTTTATCGCGGTCGAATAAATGATTCCCCCCATTCATTCAGCTCGCCTTTATATAGGGTCTCTAATCATTCAACTCAGTTCTCGTACATTGGTGAATTAGCGGGAACATTCCAGCAGCGTAATAAATGGAGCATGCTTGTTGGGTTCTCGTGGTTTCGAGTAAATTCGTTTCGTTGATGTTCTTAATGGTTGTGAAAAGAATTGCGACAGTAGCTCGCAGAATTATTTGTACATGTAACAATACATATATATATATATATATATATATATATATATATATATATATATATATATATATATATATATATATATATATAATATATATGTAGGAACGATATCGGATAAAACATTTGAATATTTTTGTGATTGACTGTATTAGCAATGACGTTTCATAATGGACCTACTTTCGGTTGGAAATGTACTTGAGAGAGAAGTGACTTGACGGGAGTCTCTCGCTGATGCGCGTCACGGAAAATATGTTTAAATTATTCCTTGAAGTTTCTGCCTATTTGTTTTAATAAAACGTTTAACACCTACAAGTGGCGCATTTCTTTATTTGCTCCTTCCATTCGGATCCCTACAAGTGGGGGCTCAACCGGGATTCGCCAAAAAATGGAGTAACTATTGAAATGAAAATAGAAGTAAAAGTAGACGAAAGTTCTAGACGGTTTTGGTGCAAGAAGATTTCGTGTCGATACGTGTTCGATAGACGACGACGCGATCAAGACGAAAACAAAGAGTAAATTGTTCGGAAGATTATTATTTAATATGCCGGATGAAGAAAGCGAAGTACCAACGGGAAGTAAAGCGGTGCTACGCGAACGACTGAGGAGCTCAGTGGCCGTTGCTAAGATGGATATTGATTCGTTGACTGTGGAAGAAATCAGGGAACGATTGCGTACTTTGGAGTTGCCAGTCAGCGGAAAAAAGGCAGTTTTACGTGAACGATTACGTGCTGCGACGATGTCAGAGAACGAGGACGACGAGGAAGAGGAAGTGGCTGCAAGTGAAATTGACCGAACGCCCTCTGAATGTAGTGCGGTGTCTTTTAGGCAAACAATGTTGTCATATCGCGATGTTGAAGACTCGCTGGAAACATTTAGTGGCGATAAATACCAAAATATTGAAAGATGGTTAAAAAACTTTCAAGAAACCGCGGAAATGTGTGGGTGGAATGATATGCAACGAGTAGTGTACGCGAAGAAATTGTTACGTGGATCAGCGAAATTGTTTGTCGGTTTTGAGTGCTCCGCAAAATCATGGGATCAATTACGTAGCTCGCTGTGTGTAGAATTCGGACAGATAGCTAATAGCAAAGACATTCACAAACAATTGACTGAAATTCGAAAGTTGCCGAGTGAAAGTTCGAACGAATATGTTTATCGTGTCTTAGATATCGCGAGTCACGCCGAGATCGAGTTGGAGGCCAAGATACAATACATCATTGACGGTATTCCAGACAATGAGCGTAATAAAACAATTTTATATGGTGCGAGCTCGATAAAGGAATTACGACAAAAATTAATTCAATACGAGGCTATAAAATCGCGAATAAAATCAAAGTATCCGTTACGTGAAAAAAATATACCGGATACTAAGTCTGGCAAACGCTGTTTTAACTGTGGAAATTCCAATCATCTTGGTAAAGACTGTCCGGATAAAAGGAAGGGAACAAAGTGCTTCTCATGTGGCGATTTTGGCCATGTTGCAAGCAAGTGTCCAACCCCGCGAGTGAACATCCCGAAGGTTAGATGTGATGCGTTAAAATTAGTGGATATGAAGACTTATAAAGACATACAAATATGCAAAAGAACAATTCGTGCAGTTTTTGATTCGGGTAGTGAGCTCCATTTAATAAAACGTAGTATCTATGACGGACTAGACGCTTCATGTCTTGAGAAAAATTATGTTAGATTTGGTGGCATTGGCTCTGGCAGTCAGCAAACTCTTGGTCATTTTACCACGACGGTTACAATAGACGGTGTTCGTTTAACCCTTACGATTCATGTAGTGCCGGATTCGACTTTCCCATATAACTTGTTGCTTGGTGGTGAATTATCGGAGTTCGTAGAAATAACAATAAAAAATCGGAGTGCTACTGTAAGAATTGTAGGCGAAAATAACTCCGAAGCAGCTCAACAATCAACAAAGAATGAGAAGGATATAATAATCGACAACGCCAATCAACAACCGGAAGAAGTAATCAGTCAACAAGGAGCGAATGACGAAAGCGTTTACGATCACTTGAAAAGTGTCAGCCCAGATACAGACGAGTGTGAAGTTGACCTGTGCCATATCAATGACTCATCTATAAAAGCGGAAGTCAAAAATCTCATCGAAGCGCATATACCAAACAAAATAAAAGAGACAGGAATCGAGATGCGCTTGGTTCTTAACGACGAAGTTCCGATTCACCAAGGTCCACGACGACTGTCGGACAAACAACGGAAGGTTGTAGCAGACATAGTCAATGATTGGATGAGAGAGGGTATCGTGCGATATAGCTCTTCGCCATATGCATCTCCCATCGTGTTGGTTGACAAGAAGAACGGAGACGCCAGATTATGCGTGGATTACAGAATGTTGAACAAGAAAATTATTCGCGACCCATATCCGCTTCCGCTAATAGAAGACCAGCTAGACCGATTACAAGACTCGACGGTTTTCACCACGCTCGATTTGAAAAACGCATTTTTCCACGTACCTGTAGAGAAGGAGAGTGTGAAATACACAGCCTTTGTGACACCTGACGGACAATTTGAATTTCTTCGAGTACCTTTTGGTCTGAGTAATTCACCAGCTGTTTTCCAAAGGTATGTTAAAACTATTTATCGGGAATTGATTGCGAAAGGCGTCGTTTTGACCTACTTAGATGACATTATTATCCCGGCACGGAGTGAAGCAGAAAGTCTAGAAAAACTGAGAAAAGTTTTAGAAATCTCGAGTGATTTCGGCGTCATGATAAACTGGAGCAAGTGTGATTTCATGGCCAAACGAGTCGAATACTTAGGGTACATCCTTGAAAATGGTACAATCAAACCATCACCGAAGAAGACGACAGCAGTCTCGATGTTCCCAACGCCTAAAACCGTTAAGGACGTTCGAAGCTTTTTAGGTTTGACGGGTGCATTCCGCAAATTCATAGCCAACTATGCAGTAATTGCGCGACCTATATCCAATTTATTGAAAGATGGAGTCTCTTTCGAGTTTGGCGTGGAGCAAAAGAACGCGTTCGAGCAGTTGAAAACTGCACTGATAACAAACCCAGTTTTGAGGTTGTATAAGACGGGAGCACCAACAGAACTACACACCGACGCATCTAAGGACGGATTAGGTGCGATTCTTATGCAGAAAGATTCGGAAGATGGAATGATGCATCCTATTCATTATGCCAGCTGGAAGACGACCCCAACTCAATCAAGATATACTAGCTACGAATTGGAAATTCTGGCAGTAGTGCAAGCATTGAAGAAATTCCGTGTATATCTGCTGAGCGCACAATTTAAAATAGTGACGGATTGTCAAGCATTCGCAAGAACGATGGCGAAAAAAGATTTGTGTCTTCGAGTTTCACGTTGGGCAAAGTTATTGGAAGAGTTCGACTACATTGTGGAGCATCGGTCGGGATCATTAATGAAGTATGTAGATGCATTAAGCAGATATCCTGCAGACGTATGTGTTCTTCAGCGAATGGACAACATCATTCTGGAACAGATTAAAAATGAGCAACGTAACGACGAACAGCTGATTAAAATATTGGAAGATGGCAATAACAAGAAGACGCTCGAATTCACGTTGAAAGGGAATGTTTTATATCGTGAGATGGACGGAAAGACTCTGTTAGTTGTACCAAATACGATGCAGCACGACATTATCAGGCGTTGCCACGAACAAGGACATTTTGGTTGGAAGAAAACCGAGTATATAGTGCTACAAGAATATCGGTTCCCTCAGATGCGCAAAAAAATCGAGAAGTTTATAACAAACTGCGTAGACTGTATTCTTGCGGAACGAAAGCAAGGCAAGACGGAAGGATTTTTGAACACCATCGACAAAGGCGATAAACCGCTGCAGACATACCATATTGACCATCTAGGACCAATGCCGTCGACGAGCAAGAGCTATAACCATTTGTTTGTAATCGTTGATGCTTTCTCCAAATTTGTTTGGCTGTATCCGACCAAATCAACTACCGCCGATGAAGTAATTGGTAGGTTGCAGAGGCAATCCACTATTTTTGGAAATCCTAGACGAATAATTTCCGATCGAGGGGCATCTTTCACATCAAAAGCGTTCGAGGAATACTGTCGCCAAGAGGGAATTCACCATGTGCGAACGACAACGGGAGTTCCTCGCGGAAACGGTCAGATTGAGCGAATCAATCGAATTGTAATACCGATTCTTACGAAATTATCCATTGATAATCCTGCGACATGGTATAAACATGTAGAAAAAGTTCAGCAGCAGATCAACGCGGCCTACAGTAGAAGTATTGGTATGAGTCCTTTTGAAGTAATGTTTGGACAGACAATGCATCTAAGTAACAACGATGAACTACGAGCTGCTATTGACGAGGAAATCATGAACTGTTTCCAGGACCATCGATCGGCTCTCCGGCAAGAAGCGCTTCAAAACATTTCGAAAATCCAACAGGAAAACAGGCGTAATTACAACCAGAGGCGTAAGGCGGCACGAAAGTATAAAGACGGAGACTTAGTAGCCATACGAAGAACTCAATTCGGAGCTGGTTTGAAGGTGCATTCCAAGTTTCTCGGACCATACAAAGTAACCGCCGTTCTAAAGAAAGATCGTTATCGGGTGAAAAAGGTCGGCGAGCACGAAGGGCCGAATGAGACGGGGGCCTCAGCTGACAACCTAAAGCCCTATCCGACGTCGATCGATTCCATTGCTGACGGGTTTCGCGGATTCGAAGACAGCAGCATTGAGGGCGATGCATAGGTCAGGACGGCCGATCTGTAGGAACGATGTCGGATAAAACATTTGAATATTTTTGTGATTGACTGTATTAGCAATGACGTTTCATAATGGACCTACTTTCGGTTGGAAATGTACTTGAGAGAGAAGTGACTTGACGGGAGTCTCTCGCTGATGCGCGTCACGGAAAATATGTTTAAATTATTCCTTGAAGTTTCTGCCTATTTGTTTTAATAAAACGTTTAAAACCTACAAGTGGCGCATTTCTTTATTTGCTCCTTCCATTCGGATCCCTCCATATATATATATATATATATATATATATATATATATATATATATATATACATATATATATATAATATATATATATATATATATATATATATATATATAATATATATATATATATATATATATATATATATATATATATATATAATATATATATATATAATATATATAATATATATATATATATATATATATATAATATATATATATATATATATATATATATATATATATATAATATATATATATATATATATATATATATATATATATATATAATATATATATATATATATATATATATATATATATATATATATATATATATATATATATATATATATATAGCTTTTAAATAACAATCCTAAATTTTATTTTCGTATATAAAGTATGATATAATATATAAATAAAATTTAGAAGTCCGTCTTAAAGGAAACACAGCACTTTTTTCTGCATTTTTATTTATTCAAAGGCGTGGAAAAATTTGACAGCACAAGCTTGGCTAAATTTATTTTAAGACTTATTATATTTCGTTAGTGTTTTTGTACAAGGTAACCATTTATTCAGCCCAATTTCTGAGACCACTTCCTTGATTATCATTATGGAATTTACTTTTCGGTACTGAGAGAATTCCTTGTTTTTGTTTTAATAAGGTCTAGTTGAGAAAAACTCCTTTCTGCACTAGCGGAACTATGAGGTAAGGACATTAAAGATCCAATAAAATTTGCAAGCTTAAGAAACATTTTCTCATTTAGTGCATTTTTAACTGAATATTTCACTCCAATATGTTTCAAAAGGCAATTCTTTTGATGTCGTTTCCTCCAATAAAGCTAGCCTCCACTCATCTTCTAGCACGTCAGAATCACTATTGTCACATAGATTTGGAAAAAGTTGTGTCAGAGGAATCAGAGTTGGAGTGAAAGAAGTAGGATTGAGTCCTTGCACAACTTGTAAAACAGGATCTTCAAAGTTGATGCGTTGCAAAATTTGTTTGCATAATACAATATAAAATTGTCTGCATCTCTCTTTAATATCTAAAATTTCGTTGTTAGTCAGTTGGCTTTTATAGATCATTTCTTCTACTTTTGGTCCCAAGTATATATCTTCTACACTTTTTAAAACTTGTAAGTCTTCAAAATCGATGTGATTTAGACTGACATTGGTAATTTTCTCATTTTTTACAAAATTACTCAAGATGTTTTTGTAAAACATCTTTAATGTAGGCAAAAGAATATGAAAACGCGGTTTTTATTTTATTTGTGTGACCCAAAGAGTATGCCAAAAAACAAAAATAAGCCTTCGTTAAGTTATTCTTACTGGTTTGTATCCTATTTATCAAATCTGTATTTTCTTCAAATTGATTGCATAGGAAAAAATGAGTCAATGGCTGCCACTGTTCCAATATTCTGCAGACTACATGTTCCAGAGATAGCCATCTAGTATTATTTATTCCGAGAATCTTGACGGATTACACATTGATATATTCTTGGAATTGCTTAAATTCTTTTTGTCTCTCGCTACTATGAGCAAAAAAAATGTAAATATTTCTCGCTAATAATTCTACTTCATTCGGTATGGTTTAACAAGCAGAAGAGGAACACAAGCTAATTGAATGGCATACGCAGCCAAGTACATATAAATAAGGGTTGTTTTGCTTTCTTGTCAAAGCCTGCACGCCTTTTAAACGCCCCATCATCACTGCAGCACTATCGGCAGCGAAACCTATTGGTTTTAATAGCGATATTGTAATCTTTAAAAAGATTGATTATGCTATCATATATATTTTGAGTATCAGCAGTCAACAAATCGATCATGTGTAAGAAACGATCACGAACTCTTTCCACTGAATGATCAAAGTATCTAACAATAAGAACTAAACACTTTGAAGAACTGACGTCAGTTGTTTCGTCTTTTATTAAAGAAAACGTTGTTTCCCTCAAATCAGCAATAATTTTATGTAAGCATTCATCTCGCAGGACGGAGTTAACGACTTCGGTTGCTTTTGTTTTTCCGGATTTTAGATCTTTCATTATAGCACTGTCACTAGCAATATTTTTTAATAATTCAATTAATGGTGTTATTAGTGTGAATGGGTAATTTTACACTAATAAAACTAATAAAAAAACGATTATCTTAATTTCAGCAATTTTAGTTTTTGTGTTTTACTTTGAAAATCCTCAAACTGCTTTGTCGTTATTTCTGGCTGATTTTGTAAACTGCAAAGTGTTCGCTTATGTGTATCTGAGGTTTCATGCCTTTTAATATGAGAAATGTTGTTTGTCATTGATTTCAAACATATTTTACAGTAAGCTTTGCTGTTTTTGTTTTCAAGCCAGCTGTAGGACTGCTTCCAGGAAGTACAAAAATTTTGCTTGGGTTTTACCTTTTTCTTTTTAGGAGAACTTTTATTGGTATCTGAAAATACTGATGATGAAAAAAGCAGAAGCATAGCGAAACTCTTCCTGCTGCGAAGTACATGGGTTGGAGTTATTACTTTCCGGTTCGACATCTGGTCCGCCTTTGTCTTTTGTCCCCCTTGCTATTCATCTTAAATTGATTATGAAAATTAAGAATACCCAGAGAAAAAGTGCGAAAAGGCATTTACTTGTCCATTTTCGATTTTTAATTTTAACTGCAATTGTTGAAAATCAGAGTGCTTTTCGGGTCATTGCACACTTTGATGCGGTACAATTATCTTCGCTCTCACAAGAGATTGATTACTCGTGTCGTGGCTATCACTGTTCTTCAGATAATTGCACACTTTGATCCGATACAATTATCCTCCCTTCGGCAAGAGGTTGCTTACTCATGGTCGTGATATTCAACCTAAGCGCCACTTGTCAGCATCCACTACAAAACTATTTTTACAAAAATCTGTCATCCACATCCAGTTAAATTGACAGATTGACAACGCACAGTCTAGCCAATTAAACACAGCAGACAGTACACAACAATACATAATTTTTTGTGCAGGCTAGTAGTAAAGTCATTTAAAACGAAATATTTTGTTGTTCTTATTAAATCAAAGTATTTAGTTCTAAGGGGGAGTACCGGAGTACGCATTGTTAAAACGGAGGAAAAAACTCCAATCGAAGTACGAACGGCAGCCCTGCATGCAACACATGTGAATTGTCATCACCGCTCTTAAATCATGTGGTGATTTCAGAAACATTTCATACGGAAATTCTGTCATAAAAACTAGTTTTTTTTCTTTATTTATTATAAGCCATTCTGCACAATGTCCACAAGATAAGCGTTATTTTCATCAAACTTGATTAAATGTCACAAAATTTCGCTTCGCCTTCTCTTGTGGACATTTGTGCAGAATGGCTTTTCTTTGAGAAAATAAAGAAAAAAATAATTAGTTTTTATGACAGAATTTTCATATGAAATATTTCTGGAGTCACCCCATGATTTGAGAGCTGTTGCGGCGATGAAATTTTACATGTGTTGCATGTTAACCTGTCATTGATTCGAGAACGCGCGTGCTCGCGGGGGACAGTCCGCCCGGCGCCTACATTTTTGGTTTTCTCTCAAATCAATGGCTGGTTAACATACTACACATGTGAAATGGCCATCGCCGCAACCGCTCATAAATCAAGTGGTGAAGTCAAGAACTACTTATGTAAGGAAGTTTCCTTGATGAAAAATTATAATTTTTAAGCTTTATTTTCTCGAAAACCAAGGATATTTCCCACAAATGTCCAGAACAAACATGATTCCTTACATCGACCTGGGTCGAACGGTTATCATATTGATACCGGCGAAGAGTTGAACCAAAAGGAAAGTGAGGAAATGTAGTGAAATTAGATGTTCAAAAGTCCGTAAAGGACTGCAGCGATGGTCTGCTGCCTCGGCAGAAGAAGGTGTCGGTATCTGCCGAGAATGCCCTCGTCTGGAGACGCGTGAATGCGCTGGCAGGCTAGCATTGCGGTGTCGTGGGGCGGGTTAATTTCCCCAGCACGAGGACCCACTACAAAAAAAATTTCGCACTCACGAATTTGACTGCTGATCAAGAGGCGACCGAAGTCGCAAAAATTGTAGATAACTACACCGAGGGAGATAGAACTTGTTACGAGAACAAGTGGAACCTGAAAAGAAAGGCGGACTTGGGGCAACCTCGTCATTACCCGACGAAGTTCATGGCCCACAAATGAAAGAGGGGCAATCGGGTGGTGGTGGAGACCCTTCGCACCCACCCAACCGGAATAAATCCATATATATTTTGTTACAGTGGCCAGGCATTCCTCTTCTGAGTGGAAAACTCATACAACTTGAATTGCATGAACTTTCCCATCAGAAGGGGAGTACCCCGGTGACCAATTTATGTCATAGAATTATACAATTTGATTGCATAACTCTAAGCCATAAAGAGGCACTCTGCTTGGGCCACTCAACCCGCGATATCACCTGAAACAAAGAAGAATTGCTTAAGTACCCGGCGGCTGGCTCATGTCTTGTGGTGGAAGCCTGCCACCGTACCGGGTCCTATACCCGGTTAGAGTCGGGAGAAAGGAAAGATCGATTTTGGGAAAATTAGCACTTCATAAGATGATTCATTTTATTCTTTCGCAAAATATATTTAAACATAAACATCATAATTATGAAGCATAGAGATCTATTTATTCACGAGTTAAGCACTCTGTATGCAAGAACTAACGATGTAAACGTGCAATAAATACTTAACAATTTATTTAGTCTTTTTTTTCGATATAATTTATCATCGCCTTGGCAATTTTCTTGATTGCATTCAATTTATTAGAATTATAAATAAATTTTGTTTTTTCTTTGTTTTCCTAATTTAAAGCAAGCGCCTGATGTGTTTTTTTTTCTTTGGAAATAATCCGAATAATGACAATGTTTCCACTTATTGCTTAGAGAAATAACACAAGACGTACAGTAACTGGCGTTTAATAAAAAAAAACCAAAAAACCTCAAACCAAAAATTGCAAAATCAGCAAAAAGATCAATCATTCATAAAAGATAATTTGAAGCAGAAAATACGAGTTTTAATGGATTATTTTTATTTAGTTCGATTTGAAGTGGAATGATACTATCAGTATGTAACCAATTATTAGGGAATATCGTTTTCTAGTTTCGTGAGGACATATCATATTGTTGGATTAGCGATTTAGCTAGTTAATTTGGTGTGATAATAATATGAAAATTTCTTTCGCTTTAATAGTATATTTGTCCGTAATGTACACGTTTATCAAACTCTTCGTGTATAATAAAAATATCTAGAAAATCAGTTCTCTCTTATGCATATGTACACTCATCTCTATGTCTGTTAACCGCGACGTATTGTGCATTGTGTCCGAATTTCTTTAAATAGGAAAAAGGTGAATGAGCAGCATAAGTAAATGGATATGCTTGCATATAAACTCAAGCACATAAATATCTTTACGTAAAGTACATATAATCCAGCGAGGTTTGTAATTTTCTAGCATATTGCTAATCTATAAAAATATTTTTATCTGTGGTCTTTTATAGTATTCAACATTACCCGACGAGCTTTGGCGGACTGACCGAACTAGCTACATTCACAACATATGGAATTCAAACTGAAAATGCTTTGAACAGTATCAAACAACATAATGACTAATGTATAAAAGCCGGCAAATTCAAATGCACAGTAATCTAGAAATGTTGGAAAATTTAAGTGGTATGAATCACTATTTGGGGGGGGTTCTACACTTTGCGACACTTTCGCCAACACAAACCAGATAGCTCTGAAATTCCGTTCAAGTCCAAGTCGAAACTATTGTGCGAAATCCTGACCGGAGTCACGCCCCCACTAAACACTCACTGGCGATTTTCTTCAGCGATTTCCACACGATCGAGCGGACGACTCGTTTGTGAAGTTTTGCACAATATTTTACGGTGGACGCTACGCTCACCCACAGCAGCGCGCTGAGGAATAAAAAAGACAATAAGAAGTTCTTCTACACCTTCCGCCACTATTCACACCTTTATCGCACTAAACAGTGCAAGAACTTTACACTTCCTCTTGAATTTTCCACCTGATTTTCCGTCCGGAAGGAAACTCCTGTCCATTTACTTTTCCAAAGCTTCTGGCCGAGTGCAGTCCAGGGACCGTTCTCTTTTTTACGGTACTTGCTTCTACTGCTACTGCGTGCCTTGAGCGAGAAATTGTGGGACTCTTGCTGTTCCTGCAATGGGTCTTCAGAAAGAGACCGTTGAGGTTAGCTTCGTTGGGATGACTGCTTCGATTATCGGCAACTATCTTCCTGTACAGGGTGTTGCAGTAATGTAAGCGTTAGTGTAATTATGGAAATTATTACCTGAGATATTGAAACGATCGGCACTAATTTTCACACGTGAGTTACCTCACACGTATCCTGCTCAATGACAACTGCCCTGTCAAAAGTGTTTCGTAGTACCAGATCAATCTCAAACCGGTTCGATTGCAAATTGTTCTAGGTCAATCGGAAATTGTTCCAATTCAATCTGCAATCGTACCGGTTCGATCGTTTCGATTGATCTGGGACATTTTGATTTTTCTTTAACCCTTTAACTGCCCGATTATTACAGAGATTTCAGATCAATAAATTATTAAATATATTTTAAAATTCTTGCGCCGTGGATCTTGCGTGGCTCTACAGGAGCCCGCGCGGGCTCCATACGGCTTACCAATAAATAAATCAAACCAATTCTCGTATAGAATCTTGGCCGACGTCGGGTAGTGTCGATGCCAGGAAAGCGCCGTCTTCCCTCAATTCCTTTAGAAGGGTGTCCTAGAGAACAGACGGGTACCTTTCTTAAGAAGAATAGTTTGCATCGAATGTCTCCTCACCTTCACATATTTGCCACTTAAACTCGTCATGAAATATTTCAGCACCATCGGGCGTCTGTTAGCGTAAATATTTTCAAAACTGATTTAAAGCCGTAAATTCACCAAAATCATGAAATATTTCAGCACCATCGGGTGTCTGTTAGCCTAAATATTTTCAAAACTGATTTAAAGCCGTAAATTCACCAAAATGTTTTTGAATAAATGTTTTACTTGTCAAGTGCTAAGGAATGTGGTGCTTCTTATATGTCACCTCAAAACTAACATACATTAAATATAATTGAAAAAGTATTTAAATCTAATTTTTCCTCATCTTATCGGTTCTGTAATCAAAATGTGCTCTCGAATATAAAATTACAACCATATCGGTCCAACGGTAACAATTCGATAAAACAGTGCGAAACCTTTCGTCAATCCAAATTGTTGTAAGGAAGGATGTCTGTTGGCGAGAGTGGTAGGGAATGAAAGTATGTACGTAAAAAAATCATCCGCGTGATTTTGATACCATTTAACCCAAATTGGTGTCAGGACTTGTGATTGTTCTAGGGGAGAACTAGCACCAATGATAGGAATGTTGAGAAGATTGGGGATTTTTGTAGCATTTAAAGAAACTTGTAATAAATTCATTTGAATTGAAAAAGCTACATTATGCGGTGGTCATTTGGAGTCAATCGTCAAAGCAAAACCTTCATATTTATATCCAGGATGCTGACTGAAGGCTATGAAGGGCGTGATCAACTGTTATAGAATTCAGAGCAATTAGTATTCACATATGTTAATAATTGTTGTCGTAGCGTATCGTAAGCGAGGCATGGGGGCAATAACTGTTATAGAATTGCGAGCAATTAGTATTCACATATGTTAATGATTAATTAATAAGATAATTTCTATTTAAAACAATTTTCTCTCATTACAATCATGTTATATCCTAATTCTCTGGCATTTTTAACAATGATACATCTTTCACCTAACATCTCGATTTGCATTTTATTATTTTGTATTAGCTTACAACTACTTTCCAAAAACTACAATCTATTTGGGATGCTGCTATATTCCTTTTGTTAATCAGAACAAATTCATTACTGCTATATATTATTAAGTTCCGCTTTAGTGGTTTCACACCTACAAAAAAAACACACAAGATCAAAAATACAATCAAAATCTATCGGGGATTATGCAATATTTTTTTTTGTTACATCCAGTTTTACAATGTTTTGATTGTAAAACTGGATTTAACAAAAAAAACAAAACTCAGCGATTTTCCTATATTTTATTCGTGGACTTCTTTTTGTATGTAATATATAATTTTTAATTTACTAGTGAACAAATTCTTCATCGCTTATTTAAGCGATGTTATTTTACAAACTACTATATATTCTTTAAATTTCCAACTTTTGTGATTTGTCTTTTCTTATTCATCTTCCGTGATTTTTTTTTGCGTTTTTTCTCGTTTGGTATGTTATTTATTATCTATATACATATATATATATATATATATATATATATATATATATATATATATATATATATATATAGTGTTTTTGTGTGTATTTTATTAGCTTACAAGTTGTTTTCTTTTGCTTTGACTTTCGGTTAGTTAGACTAATTGGAAAGATCGGGTGGGATTGCTAGTAAGGGAGGGTGCAATGCCTTGGTTAGTCGATAGGAGTCGATTTTCGGGAGACTTTTCGGGTTGGGTTTCGTTAACTGTAAGGACGGGAGTGTGCCGTTGGTCTGTTTGAGGACTATTATTCTAAATTTGGCATTTTAAACAGAATATTTAGGTGTATACCATTTATCAGCGTATAACGCCTATATTTTTATTGAGAATTGAAATAAAAAGAACGCCAATGTTGGCAGTTAGATTTCTAGATCAAGTCTACCTTTATTCCAGTATTTCTTTTCCTTACATACTATTTCTTAACCTACTAACCCTTTCAAGTTGTCAGTATGTCAATCGAAATGTAGGACATAAAATCCCAATATTTATTTCACATAAATATCCAATATTTATTACTCATAAATACCCGCTCTACATTCCATATCACATTCCATATCCTCGTCATAATTCATATCTCACCATTCAACATTCAATCGTATTTTACACCCCAGTCATTGCATGCACTTGTTTGCTTGTGTAATGTGATGCGCTCGCTTATACTTGTCAATTAGATTATTGTAAATTTGGTGCTTAAAAGGAATATTTAGAAGTTTACCATTTATCAGCGTATAACGCTGATGCCGATGGCAGCCTCAGGGCGCCTATATTTTTGTTGGGAATTGAAATGAAAATACTCCAATGTTGGCAGTTGGATTTCCAGATCAAGTCTGTCTTTATTCAAATATTTCTTTTACTATATCTTAACCTACTAAAATATCATTCATGCACTAAATTGATTACTGTGGGAATATGTCTGACCCTTTCAAGTGGTCAGTATGTGAATCGAAATGTAGGACATAAAATCCCAATATTTATTACTCATAAATATCCAATATTTATTACTCACAAATATCCGACCTACATTCCATATCACATTCCATATCCTCGTCATAGTTCATATCTCACCCTTCAACATTCAATCGTTTTTTACACCCAAGTCATTGCATGCACTTGTTTGCTTGTGTAATGTGATGCGCTCAAAACATCCATTCATAATTTTATGAACCAAATGTTCCACTCATTACGATGTGTTAAAAGATGGTCGAGCATATGAACGTATGCAGTGGTAATGTGATACACGACATTGACCATGATTGTTTATAGTTGTTGTGTGTCCATATCTTGGCATTTGCTTAAGGCAATGCAATTTGTAGGAAGAATATGATTCCTACTGAAATATATATAAGTTCATATGTGGACATTTTGAATTGAATAATTCTTATTGGAATTATTCAAATGATTTTAATTTTAGAGTTCCGGTCAAAGTAATTAGATATAACAACATCATTACACCCCTAGGGCAAGGAGTGTTGCGTACAAATTTTAATTGGTGCGGAGCACTTGAAGTGAAGTAAGCCATATTCCCACACACATAGATTTCAATATAAATGTCATTTTAAAATATAACAGTTATTGCTATCAGTCTGTTTCGAAAAGTGCTAATATTTACAGTTTATCAATTCTGTATATTTAATATTTACAGTTCTTTGTACAATTTTATTAAAAAATTTTCTTAATTATTCAAATCTGATAGCTACTTATGCTAAATTATTTTATCTTAATGTATGTTTTATTCTAATAATGTACATATATTTAATGTGAATTTTATATGTACTTATTCTATGTCATATTCACTCTGAAAATGAAATCTAGTGTTATTTACATGGTTTTAAATTGTTCTTATGTACACAGCATTGACACCTTTTAGTTTAATTACACTAAATGGACCTTTGAAAGGTGTCTCATATTTCTTTCTGTTTCCTATTTTCAAAATTACTAAATCACCTGTTTTTAAATTTATCGGGTTTACTTTATTGTTTTTAGTACGATTTTGTTTAACAATTTCAATGATTTCTCTGACTCTACTGAGAGCCTGTTTTAACCGGGTACTCAATTCTTTGGCATAGTTGTCTAAATCGTAGAATTTCTCTTGATTATTTAAAATATCGTCTGGTAGATATGGTAATTTGCCAAATATCAATTCATATAGTGTGTAGTTGTTGTCTACATGCTGGGTTGTATTATATGCAAAAGTATAATACGGAATCCATTTGTCCCAGTCAAAATCCTCAGAAAATGCTAACATGTACTCATTCAGTACCCTATGATTGCGTTCCACAGCGCCTAACGTTTCATGGTGATAGGATGTAGAAAAAACTTGTCTGATTTTTAATAAGTTGCAAATTTCTTGCATCAAACTATTTGTGAATTCGGTACCTTGGTCTGATTTTAATACCTTAAAATGACAATATTTTAGTATATAGTAAATACATTTACCAGAGTGAATGCTACAGTTTTTGCATCGTTAATTTCCATTGGTGCAGCTACTACGAACTTTGTTAGTTCGCACTGCATCGTCAAAATGCATCGATGATTGTTCGAGATTCTCAGAGGTCCATCCACGTCAATAGCTATGGTTTCAAAACTCGTTGTTGGTGTGTCAGTCTTACCATGTTTTCTTTAGTATTTTTTATTTGCTTGTTAATCTTGCATTGCTCGGAATTGCTGACATACCTTTTAACCATGTTTTTCCAGCAATACCTTTGCTTTAACTTAAGTAACCTCCTTGTGGTGTATCTTGATATTCACGTATTAATTGATTTTGCACTGCACTGTCTTTTATGTTCTTCGGGGGATCATGAATAATTATGTTAACTTTTGCGCGCTGTTTATATTTACTTATATGTTGCAACGTGTTGACTATACTTTTGAATTCGAATTTATGCATGAAATCTAATATTTCGTCTTTACTTGAAAGAGCTAGCCAGCCAATTCAGCCAATTTGTCCAATAACTTCTCCATTGTAGATACGTATATCATATGGTATTATCGTTATTGACCGCTCTACAAGATTTCTCTGTACTTGTAACAACTGGAGGCTTGTCATTAACAGAAACTTGTTTCTCGTTAGGTTCATCACCATCGCAGTATACAATTAATTCTTCGTTTGCCCGGACGATATCAAACTTTTTTATTGTTGCAAAATATAAACTTTAGCCTCATGACCTTTCTAATGTCTGATAATGACGTACAATCCCAAACGTAAAGTTGATCGGGCTCTACAGTTGTCTTGGGTTCGTTATCAATACCTTTATTTTCTTTGTCCACTTGTTTAGCAGACATTCCCCGAGTTAACGCCAACATTTTCTTTACATTTTCATCGCGTTCTAATGGAATCATCGATTTCAATACGTCTGAATCAATTTTAATTCTCGAAAATCTATCTGCATTACAGTTCATTTTGCCTTGTTTAAAAATTATCTCGAAATCATAATCTGATAAATCGAGTCTTATCCTTGTTAATTTAGAGGATGGGTTCTTGTGAGAGAAAAGTGATACCAATGCTCAGTGACCACTATGAATTTCCTGCCATATAGATATGGTCTAAAGAAATTGATCCCCCAATGTATCGCGAGTAACTCTTTCTCAATAATTGGTTTGTTCACATCGTGTTTACCAAGAGACTTACTAGCGTAGGATATAGGTAAATAGGATCCTATTTCGCCTTGTGAGAGGACTGCTCCTAGAGCATAACTAGATGCGTCCGTAGTTAACACGAATGGTTTGTCGAAATCAGGATATTGCAGGATAGGCGGTTTAATTAGTTTTAGTTTCAAGGTATCGAAAGCTTGTTGACATTTATCATCCCACGAGAAAACATTCTTTTTCAGGAGATTATTCAAGCATTTAGTATTTTCTGCGAAGTCCGGAATGAAGCGCCTGTAATAGTTGCAAAAAGCTACGAATCTTCTGACTTCGTCTGCGTTTTTAGGAACAGGGTAATTTCTAATCGCTTCACTCTTTGAAGGGTTCGTTCTGATACCTTCGTCCGTTATCAAATGGCCTAAGTATACAATTTCTGATCTTAGAAATTGGCACTTATCAGGATTTAACTTGAGGTTATACTTACGTAGCCTCTGAAGAACTTGCGTTAAATTCCGATTGTGATGACGGCTACTACATCCAAACACAATAATATCGTCAACATACAGAAATGCTTTTGAACTAAGGTCTGACAGTACCTCCACGTAGGATCGGCCATCTTGGGGCTTTACGAGCAGTGCCTGCTGCCGGGGTCTTCGTCGGGGCTTCTGCCTCTCCTGTTTTGCATCAGGTCCTTTTTCTGATTGGGCGTCCGTGCGAACTTTAATTTCTGGCACTTTTTGAAGGAATATTTTTTGCGGCTTTCCTCGCTCCTTTTGTAAGCACTGTCTGGAACCCATGATCTGGTGCTTCACGCCCATCAAGTGCCTCTTGCTTCCTTCTTTTATCCGGATCTCCTTCGATTGGGCTATACGCCATTCTTTTATTGATTTTTAATGGTGGAGCTATCTGCATGTGGCCTTTTAGCCTTCTGCTCGTCTTAACCAGCTCCTCCGATAGTGCCCTATGCGATCTAGGAGCTCCTCTAGTTCAAAGAGCCCAAATTTTATTGCTCTGCTGGTTTTTGGGGAGTCGCATGCAGATTATATTTTTTTCAAAACATCTCCCGCTTTACGAAACAGCCTTTCTTCTTCATATCAATAGGAGAGGTTATCGCTTTCCGTTTCCGAATGCAGTACTTCCGCCACATTTTCGAAGTCGGTGGTGCAATCACACAACGTCGCTTTATTTGTCTGGTTGCTCGTTGCTTTTCGTGCCGTGATCTTCTCGTTGGCTTCAGGATGTTTCTTTACTATGTCGGGATTTGCGACCCTTGCATCGGTCGCTTCGGTAACGATCGCAGCAGTAACCATCAATTTTCGAGGCTCTTTATATTATCTTCCACCGCTCGAACACCTGAAGCGTCCTGCAGAGTTTCCCGCTTTGCTTTAATGGGACGCTCTGGCATTCGCATAATTTTTTTGCTGCGCCCGAAAGCCGTAGGAATCTCAGTCTGAACCAGACTGTCTGCTAATCTCCGTTTTTCGTCCGTCTTCACTGTCATTGTATTATTCGTCTTTTTTGTCATGGTTAGTACCGCTCTCGATGTACTGTTAACATCGTGGCTGCAACCGCTAGTTGCGTCGTCGTTATTATTATTATTATTTTTTTTTTATCTTTTTTATATGTTTTTGGTTGCTCCAGTTTTATTGGGTCCCCCCTAGGAGCCGCTATCTCCGCTCGTGTGTGTAGTCGCCTTTTTGGTCCCATGGTTATCTTTGCAGAGCAGGGAGGCCATGCGAGGGTTGGCACAAGCCCTTATGGGGACAGAGCCAGACCAGCCAGACCAGCGCTAATCGGGAGTCCGTCTCAACCGAACCTACACCACCAACCCAATGGTGCGAACTTCGAACGTACTCCGAGGCCTGCCAAGGTTTTACCGGGACGGAGACGGTATGATAGTTGAATTGGAGTCGTTCACACACGAGTGTCACCTCGGCGCTAGTGTGCAAAGCAACTAGGTCCAAACCATCATATCCGCCAGCCCAAAGCGTCAATTCCAGTTCGTTGTCCAAAGCGTAGTCCTGATCCAATTAGAGTCGTTTCCTGTCATCCCAGGAGGGAACCTCACGCCCCCCCCGCCCCCCCTATTCCTCGGGTCCGAGGAGGCGGCGCTCCCCAAAGAATGCTAGCCTCCGAGAGTACTCTTGTCGACCGACATTCCCCCTGCGGGAATTTCCTCGGGTACGTGGGGGCGGAACTGCCCAAAGAATGCTAGCCTCCAAGAGTACTCCTGTCGACCAGCATTCCCCTGCGGGGACTAATAGATGGTTCTACATATTATGTCATTATTCTCCAGTTCCTTGATTTGATCGTCAATCTCTTCAAGCTGTGCATGGGGTAATTTATAATTTTTGATATACACTGGTGTGTTATCCGAAAGGTTAATCTTCTGTTTATAGAAGTTATTTACCGTCAACTTATCGCCTTCCATATGGAATACATCCTGAAATTCCTCAAGTATACTCAATATACTATGTATAGCTTCCTCATCATAATTATTGAGATTGATTTTCTTAATCAACTTCTCAAGGCGGTCAGGTTTATTTTTATCTTCACATTTGGTGTTCTTCAATAAGAGATAATCATCCAGAGACTCAGTTTCAACCTCAAACTTTTCTAACTTCTCCGCAGGGGGAATGCCGGTCGACAAGACCACTCTTGGAGGCTAGCATTCTTTGGGGAGTTCCGCCCCCACGTACCCGAGGAAATTCCCGTAGGGAGAAAGCCGGTCGACAAGAACATTCTTGGAGGCTAGCATTCTTTGGGGAGTGCCGCCCCCACGGACCCGAGGATATGGGGGGTGCCGTGAGGTTCCCTCCTGGGATGACAGGTAACGACTCTGATAGTATCTGAACTACGCTTTGGACAACGAACTGGAATTGACGCTTTGGGCTGGCGGATATGATGGTTTGGACCTAGTTGCTTTGCACAGTAGCGCCGAGGTGAAACTCGTGTGTGAACGGCTCCAATTCAACTATTATACCTTCTCCGTCCCGGTAAAACCTTGGCAGGCCTCGGAGTACGTTCGAAGTTCGCACCATTGGGTTGGTGGTGTAGGTTCGGTTGAGACGGACTCCCGATTAGCGCTGGTCTGGCTCTGAGCACTTGTCCCCATAAGGGCTTGTGCCAACCCTCGCATGGCCTCCCTGCTCTGCAAAGATAACCATGGGACCAAAAAGGCGACTACACACACAAACGGAGATAGCGGCTCCGAGGGGGGACCCAATAAAATGGAGCAAACAAAATCAAAAGATCAAAAACATCCAAAAAATGAAACCAAAAATAATAACGACGACGCAACCAGCGGTTGCAGCCACGATGTCAACAGTACATCGAGAGCTGCACTAACCACGAAAAAAAGACTAACACGACGACAGTGACGGTAGACGAAAAACGGAGAACAGCAGACAGTCTGGTGCAGACTGAGATTCCTGCGGCGTTTGGGCGCAGCAAAAAAATTATGCGAACGCCCGAGCGTCCTATTAAGGAGAAGCGGGAGACTCGGCAGGATGCTTCAGGTGTTCGAGCAGTGGAAGATAACATAAAGAGCACCGAAAATTCGATTGTCACGGCTGCGATCGTTACTAAAGCGACCGATGCAAGGGTCACAAATCCCGACATTGCAACGAAAAATCCAGAAGCAAACGAGATTACGGTACTAAAAGCAAAGAGTGACCAGACACCGCGTGATTGTACCGCCACCATTGAAAATGTGGCGGAAGTACTGCACTCGGAAACGGAACGCGAAAACCTCTCCCAAGGATGGTTGCAAGGTACAATTGCGGCCCAGCGATACGAAGAGGAAAGACTACTTCGAAAAGCGGGAGATGTTCTGAAAAGAATACAAGCTGCATGCGACTCCCCAAAAATTAGCAAAGTAGCAAAGGAAGGGCTCCCTGAACTAGAGGAGCTCCTAGATCGCATAGGGCACTATCGGAGGAGCTGGTTAAGGGCCGGAGATGAACAGAAGACTAAAGAGGTGATAGCTCCATCATTAAAAGTCAATAAAAGAATGGCGTCTAGCCCAATCGAAGGAGATCGGGATAAAAGAAGGAAGGAAGAGGCACTTGACGGGCGTGGAGCATCAGATCAGGGGTTCCAGACAGTGCTTACAAAAGGAGCGAAGAAAGCCGCAAAGAAACTCCTTCAAAAAAAGCCAGAAAATAAAATTCGTACGGACGCCCAATTAGAAAAGGGACCTGATGCAAAACAGGAGACGCAGAAGCCCCGACGAAGACCACGGCAGCAGGCACTGCTTGTAAGGCCCCAAGATGGCCGATCCTATGCGGAGGTGCTGCGAGACATCAGGGGAAACGTAAGGCCCGAAGACACCAATACTACCATTAAAGTAGTACGATCAACGCGGTCGGGCCACATACTGGTTGAATTCGGAGCAGAGGCCGGCAATAAAGAAGCATTCTGTGACGCAGTAAAGAAAGTCCTCGGCAAAAGCGCAATTATAGCCCCGCTCGAGCCTATGGCAACGATCGAAATACGGGACATTGACTGCGTGACGGATCTGGCCGAGGTAGAAGAGGCCATCAAAAGGGAGTTCCCTAGCGTGGGAAGGATCAAAGCGAGACTGACACCAGAAAACAACAGGGGACAACGCATGGCCATAGTTGACTTGACCGAAAAGGACGCCGAACAATTCCTGAACAAGGGCAAAGTACGAATAGGGTGGGTTGTCTGTAGGATACGGCGAAGAGCAACGCCTCTTCAATGTTTCACACCACACAAGTATGCAAAGGACCCGATAGGAGTTCCCTATGTTACAAATGCGGTGAAATGGAACATAAAAGAAAAGAGTGTACGAAGGAGGCACACTGTATTCTTTGCAAGGATGCTGATCCAAAACTTGATTTTGGACACGTCTTGGGATCAAGAAAATGCCGGGTATTCCAGAAAGCCCTAGCCAAGGCCAAATCTAAACCTACACCGCAGTTCAACCGCGCAAAATCTGCTTGAGCAGTTTGCGAGGGACAGGAAAGCCGACTTCTTGCTGCTGAGTGAGCAACACCATAATAAAAGTCCTGCATTATGGTATTCTGATGAAACTGGTACTGCCGCTATCTGGGTTCGGAACAGTGACTTTCAAGCGGAGAGTTGTGGACGGGGGGATGGTTTCGTGTGGGTTCCGTGCTCAGGGATCACCTTCTTTAGTGTGTACCTAACGCCTAACGAGCCGATATCATCTTTCCAAGCCAAGCTTAATGCTCTGGAGGGCGCTGTCTCGAACGCAGAGGGTAAAGTGCTCGTTGGGGGCGACTTCAATGCTAAAGCAATCGAATGGGGCATGCCTCTGACGGATCCGCGGGGAAAACGAATCCTGGAAATGGCGGCCAGGACGGCCCTCGTCGTACTAAACTGCGGAAACACGCCGAATTTCCGCCGTATTGGCTGTGAGGGAACCATACCGGACGTGACAATCGCCTCGGAGTCCTTAGTACGGAGGATACACTACTGGAATGTATTAGAGGACTACTCAGCCAGTGATCACCAGTGCATTCTGCTTGAGATAAGTGATGCTATCTCCCGACGTCCGTGCTCGGCCTTCTACAACTGGATGGAACATCGGAAGGATGGACGTCGAGAGGTTCGTCAAGGTTCTCACAGCAGGTGAGCCGCTGCAGGGAGCTCCGGAGGGGACGGAAGAACTGGCAGCTCAAGACGTGGTGAACTCTACTATGAGCATCATTACGACTGCTTGCTGCGCTTCTATGCCCCGTCGAAGACCCCGGCACGGCAAGCCCCCAGTGTACTGGTGGTCTACTGAAATCGCTGAAAAGCGAAGGGAGTGTCACAAGCTTCGACGTGAGGCTCAACGGGCGCGAAACCGTGACGGGGCATGCAACCAGGTGGCAGCATATAAGTTGGCCAGGAAATGCCTCCGCAAACTGATCAATAGTAGCAAGGCTCGCTGCTGGCAAGACAATGTGGACAATGTGAACAAGGATCCGTGGGGCCTTGGCTACAAGCTGGTCATGGGGAAACTTGGTGCCCTACGGAAGCCTTGTATACATGACGCGGAAAAGATGGACGCAATAGTGCGGGGACTCTTCCTCGCCCATCCCGTCCGTGTTGACGCTGTCCATGGTGAAACAGCAGTAGAGTGCCCACTCTTCACACAGCTGGAACTGGAGGAGGCAGTCCTCTCCTTGAAAGCGAGGAAGGCTCCAGGTCCAGATGGTGTTCCAGCTGAGGTGTTGCGGCTCGTCTATCACCATTGTCCTGACTTGCTGCTCAGCACATTCAACGCTTGCCTACGGGACGGGGTTTTCCCGGTACGATGGAAGGTGGCGAGGCTTGTGCTGATCAGCAAGGGGAAGGGAAATCCCGAATCGCCGTCTGCATACCGCCCGTTATGCATGCTAGACACGGCTGGGAAAGTGCTAGAGAAACTCATCAAGGGAAGACTCACTGACGCGATTCGTGCTGCTGGGGACCTATCTCCTCGGCAGTACGGCTTTAGAGCAGGACGTTCTACCATTGATGCGATTGCAGAGGTGGTGAACGCGGTCCAAAAGGCAGAGGCATATAGTCGCACCAAGCGACGGATCGTCCTGTTGGTGACACTCGACATCAGGAATGCCTTCAACTCCGCTAGATGGGTGGATATTCTGGACACGCTGGAAAACTCTTTTCAAGTTCCAGAATATCTAATGCGGCTTTTGAGGAACTACCTAAAGGACCGAAGCCTGCTCTACGATACGACACAGGGCCAACGAAGGATGAAAATTACATCGGGTGTTGCCCAGGGATCTATCCTTGGTCCGGACCTGTGGAACGTGTCTTACGACAGGCTACTGAGACTTGAGATGCCAGATGAGTCGCGCTTGGTCGGCTATGCGGATGATGTTGCGGCTCTGGTCGCCGGACGCACCGTTGAACAAGCGCAACTTAGGCTAGGTATGCTAATGCGCCGAGTGAGGGACTGGATGACTGCTCGCGGGCTCAGTTTAGCACTGGAGAAAACCGAAGTGGTCATCTTGACAAAAAAGAGAATCCCTAGAGTAAGGATGATCAGTATTGGAGATATACAAATCGAATCGAAGCTAGCGGTGAAGTACCTGGGGCTACTGATCGACTCGAAGATGAGTTTCTCTGAGCAAATCAGGGCAACGGCTGAGAAGGCTGCTTCGGGAATATCGGCCCTGAGTCGACTTATGGCCAACGTAGCGGGACCCAGCCCATCAAGAAGACGCCTCTTGATGAGTGCTGTAGGGTCAGTGCTACTGTACGGAGCAGAGGTATGGGGCGACGCTCTCAGCAAGGAGGTATACCGAAGACGATTGGCACAGGTACAGAGAAGAGGAGCACTGAGAATTGCATCTTCGTATCCAACAGTCTCCGACTCGGCGGTGAGAGTGATTGCAGGCGTGATACCTGTCGCCCTCCTTGCAAGAGAGCGCCGCGCTATTTACCTGCGCCGAAACGAGGATGCGAGGGAGATGGTTGTCCGCGAGGAGAGACAACGCTCGCTCAACGATTGGCAGCAGTCTTGGGGGAATTGCACGAAGGGAAGGTGAACTGCGCGCCTCATCCCGGATGTGAGACCGTGGCTCAATCGAAGGCATGGTGAGACTGACTTCTATCTGACCCAGCTTTTGAGCGGGCACGGGTGTTTTCAGTCTTACCTGCACAAGATCGGTAAGTCACGGTCTCCCGATTGTCGGTTTTGCCCAGGAGAGGAGGACAATGCCTGTCACACATTTTTTGCGTGTACAAAATGGGTCAGGCTGCGAAGGGAACTCTACAGGGAGACGGGAGAGCTCACCCCGGATAATATAGTTGCGGTGATGCTCGAATCGGTTGACAGATGGAACCAGGTGGCACATTATGCTCGGGCAGTCCTAAAATATAAAAGGGACACACAGCAGCCGGAGGCGCTGGGGCTGGGGATCGCTCTTCTGGCATTTCCTCTTCCCCTCTCCCCTCCCGCTAGGAAAGGGACTCCCCAGCTTGAAGGCGCCCCACGGCGCAACAAAACGGGACCTGGCCCGAAGTAATGTGTCAAACGATTCCAGGCTAGGTTCTCAGATTGATAGGGGAGGTGTTTAGTGGGTAGTCCAAGGGTATCCTCCATGGGAGTCCCACACTGCCAGACTCGGCGGGCGTGAATGCCTTCACCTCCCTACCACAAAAAAAAAAACTTTTCTAACTTAACGGGATGATCATTAACGTTCAACACCTTAACATGGCATATATCTTTTGCTGGTATAATGGTGTTGCTCAAGAAAACACCGTTTTGTATTTCCTTATTAAGGATAATACAGTCCCTATCCCTTGTCAAATCAATTGGTAGTACTGTCTCTGTTCTTGCAGGTATCTCGATTTTGTAGGTATTCAATGGCTTGATGCTTATAGGGATGGTTATTTCATCATCCTTCACATTGAAAATTATCGTGTAGGTCTCATAATCTATCTTGGATCGATAATTTTCAAGAAAGTCTCTGCCAACAATCCCAACAATTTTTAATTGGGAAAGACTCTTCAACTATCTGGAATTCATTAGTCACATAACAATCTCCAATTTGTAATTTCAAATCGGCTCTACCCAGAGACGTAATTGCCTGATTTGTAATCCCAGTTAGTTTGCATCTATCATTTCCAGTAATATTCCCACTGAATACATTACTAAATTTACAAATTGATACATCTGCACCTGGATCTACTAGGAAAGTGAGATTTGATTTGACATTCTTACAATGTAGTTCTATAAAATTAGGACAATCTCCAGAAATAGTGTATAAATTATTACTATTTTTTAATCCGGAGTTGGATTCTTGTATTTGGTTCTCTACTCCGGGAGGGTTTCTTATATTTTCATGGCTTAATCCTCTCCGGAGGATTCTACGTTTCCTTGCTCTTGAACTACATTTACGTTTCCATAATTCTTACTATCATTATTGTTTCTGTATTTTTTCCGTTTCTTCTTTTCATAGTTCCCATTATTATTATTGTTCCCTTTATTACCGTGTTCGTCGCTGTTGTAGTTATTCCTACTTCCTTCGTTTCCTCTTTTATCTTTGAAATTCTTGCCCTTCTTCTTATAATTGTCATTTTTGCGTTTGTTATAAAACATGTCGTTACTTCTTTGTGTGCTCTCACTCTAGTGTTAGATTCATAGCATCCGTTAAATTTTAGGGTCGGGCAGCAAACACAATGTTTTTGTACTGGTCGTTTAGACCATTCTTGAATACGGTTAGGGCGTATGAATCGTTCAAAGTAGACACCAGTTGTTTCTGTGCAGGTATAACCTTGTCGCCTAGCTCGGTTATTTGGAGCTGATTAAGCTCACTAATTAAGTTGAGGAGCTTCTCCTTATATTGCGTTACACTCGAACGCTTTTGGGTCAATGAGTTTAACGAAGTATGAATATTCGCAACAGTATTCTGGGGTTTATACCTATAAAACAATTTCGATTGTAACTCTGCTATAGTCTGCGGAATATCAGTACTGAGGGAAGTCCGAACGTTATCCGATAATTTCACATTAACTACAAAATCGACCAATTTGGGTTTAGCTGCATCTACCAGCTTTTTCTCGATATATTCCACAATTTTTATGAAAGCATTCAATTCCTTAGAGTTGCCATCAAACATAGGGATGGTCTTGACAGCCATGTTCAGATCAAAATCTCCCAATTTGGCTAAAGATCTTCTACAATTTTCTAACTGTGCCAATAGAATTTCCTTCAGTTCTGTATATAGTATACCTTTCTGAATCATAACTTTAGCTCAAAAATTTCGGAATCCTCGAAATTGCCAAATAAACCGTTTATTTCTAATTTATTGGGTATACAACTTAATAACCGGAATTTGACGCTAGATGTCCGTAATAACAAACATCGTGAAAGCTCGAACTATATATATGTCATTTTGAAGGTACATTTGACAGCTATCAAAGTCAGTCAACAAAACAATTTTATCTTGTGTGCATCATTATTATTTTTCACGATGAATAACTTCGATAATTGGAGAAAAAGACAGCATTTGCCGGAGTTTCTGTTGGGTATTTTTTTTTTTGCAAAGAAAACTGCTGCGGAAAGTCATCCTTTGCTTGTAGAAGTTTATGGCGACGATGCTTTAGCGAAAACACAGTGTTTTGAATGGTTTCAACTTTGACATCAAATGGTTTCAATTTTGACATCAAAGACAAAGAACGCCAAAAAAGTTTGAAGACGAAGAATTGGAGACGCTACTCGCAAGACGAACTTGCCAAATCGTTGGGAGTGACTCAGCAAGCCATTTCGAAACGTTTAAAAGCCGCCGGATACATTCAGAAGCAAGGTAATTGGGTCCCCTATGAGTTGAAACCGAGAGACGTTGAATGGCGCTTCTGTATGTCTGAAATGCTGCTTGAGCACCATAAAAAGAAATCATTTTTGCATCGAATCGTGACTGGAGATGATAAATGGATCCATTATGATAATCCCAAGCGCAAAAAGTCATACGTGAAGCCCGGCCAACCAGCCAAATCAACGGCGAAGCCAAATACCCATGGCGCCAAGGTTATGCTGTGTATTTGGTGGGAAAGATGAGGAAATGTAGCTTCCGATGGACAATACTTTGAATAAAATATATTGTAAGATTTTTCCACAATAAAGCATCAAATTTCGCTAAAAAATTGCGGTTATTAAGTTGTACACCCAATAATAACATCTATTAATTCGATTTTTTGGTTAATGGTTTCGATTCTAAATACCCGATTATTTACAAATTCAAACACTATACATTTGCTAACCTAGCTACTTTTCTCGATGCATACTTATTTTGATGTCTATTGTAAAAATACATGAAAATAATAATTACCAAAACTAAACTGTGTAAACAGACCTACGCTCATGTCAGAAGAGTTTTGTACCCAACTTTTCAGAAATGCAGTCACCAGCAATGAAGAACGTCAAGAAATTTGTCAAAGAGATGTGCTCGTTCAAAGGAAAATCCATTGTTTTTATATTTTCAACGGTCGCCATTTTGTTGCCAACCGACAAAATTCACTCAAATCATGAATTTTCAAAAATATTAATGTTATTGACCTTATTGAAACATTTCAAGAAGATCAAGTCAAAACTGCAGTGACTGTTTCGATTGAAAGTCCATAAAATACCAAAATCATGTGTTATTGTTGTTGTAATTAGAGAAATTTCAAATGTCTATAACTTCCGTGTATATCATTCGATTTTCATCAAACTTACAAGGTTTGAGAACCCTTAGTAGGATAACGTAAATGTCGAATTTCATTCAGTTTAAGGGTACCAATGCGATTTTATTGGGGGAAAATGTGAAATTCAAATATACTATTATTAACAAAGTTGAGCGAATTTCGACTTCTAAGCTATTGTTGTTGTTGTACTCATAAACACCTACCACCATAATTTTTTTCAAATTTTTCGGATCATAGGTGTCCAATCGCAAGCGGGGGGACACAAATTTTTCGTGTATTTCCCCTCCCTGCGCGTTCCTCGAAGCAAAAAGTATGGAATTAAGACCTGTTTTGAAAAGTTCTCATCAAGACCTTTCATTTGATACCTATATCGGCTACCTTTGATGAAATTTGGGGGGAGGCACTCCCCTATATGGGGAGACCCCCCTTAAATAACTTATAAAAATGTTCGTAGTTGAACTTTGAAGAGAGCACCACTTTACACTTGCGTACAAAATTTGATGTTTCTAGCTTAAGTAGCTTGCGAGAAAAAGTGCTGTGACACTCGGACGGACGGACAGACGGACAGACAGGTCGCGAAACAGTAGGGTTTTGTAAAATTATTTTACAAAAACCCTAAAAATTCTCGCTCTTGCTGAGGCTTGCTTGTATTCAACCAAAATTCCTTGGTTGGTTGTCGAAGAGCAGTTCCCCATTATTTCGCGTACTTCTGCGGCAATTCAGCTAATTGGCGGAAAAACTCTTGTTTTAGCTTCCCGCGGCTTATTGCCATTAAGCGGTATATATTTCCGCGTTCTTTCCTCAAGCGTACCTTGCATCCTCCACGAGTCTTCTTCCTAGGTGGCGGTTGTATAGGTTCGACTTTCCTTGCTATGCGCTTCCTGTATTCCTCTATCGTAATCGGTTGTGGTCCAGCCTTCGGTGGAGTCTCATCCGCTGGTTTATACGCTGGAGCTGTGTGAGGTACAGTGTAATTATATCCGACAATCATTCATTCATTAGAGTGATATTCATTACATTGATACCCGATCAATGTAATGAGTATCACCCAAAACTAAATAGAAACACACGTAATGATATCAACACAAGGTAACAATTCATTCATATATTAAAATGATATTCATCACATTAATACTAAATCAATGTGATGAATATCACCCACATTTCACTTGACCTAATGCAATAAATTTCACTTGACTTCGAAAAGTATCAAGTGAACATAAACATTAAAATGTAACGAATGTAACATGGATCTCACCATAGAAATACATTCACTGATAACGTGTGAATGAAATCTCGTGTTCCCTTTGGCACGCGACGATTGAACGTATGGGCTAGTAAAGATGATTCACGTACATTGCTTGAGGTGTGAACTGAAGTGGTGTTCCCTTTGACACACGACACTTGAGTTTATGGTCAAGTAATAATGAATCATGTGAGTTCATATGCATGATATTTTGTATACTCGAACGTGTCGTCGTTCTGAGTAATAAATTAAGAATTGGGTCATCTTAGTAATAATGTATGACCAATAAATTTCATATTTTTGTTTAGCTTGTAAGAAACGAAATTGTATATAAACCAAAGGAGTTATGAAAAATATATCAATTATTGATCATACGCGTTAGAAGGAGTTTCTTTAAACGAATCGCTGCGAGTTTGTAGCGAATATAAACTATTTACTTTGCTGCTAATTGTAGCAAGTTAAAGTTTAAAATTTAGTAACCATGGCGTTAATGGAATTAAAGATTCCATGCCAGAAATCTCTGCGGCCTAGCCGCTTGGATAAGTAGGTACCCTACCAGTTCTGGATTTTATATTAGAAATTTATATCTTGTTCTAGAGAGGAACGAGATAAAATATATCCGATAAAACTAGACATATTTTATGGCGATCCTGCCCTACCGAACTTTGAAGAAGAGGATGCGATTAATGAAGGACTATCAGAAGAGGATAAGCGCGTTATTAATGAAGTGTTTGAGAAATTAGTGAAACAAGCGGAGGAATACAAACCGATGTCCGTGAAGAAGATTGAGCAGCCAGCACCACCTTATGTACCTACAAAGATAGGTACACCTGACTACAGAGGACCTAAGCCTCGCAGTATTGAGCGTTATCAGCAGAAGAAAATCAACAAAGAACAGGATATTGAAGCAACGATTCCGAAGAAGCGTCGACCGAGAGGAGGTAGAAGAACTAAATTAAAGCGTGAACGAGCAGAGCTTCACAGAATAATCCGGATATCAGTTGGGGAGCAGAAGCAGCGGTTACAGCAGAAACTGTTAGAGCTAAAGCCGGAACGAAGGTACTGGAAGCAATATGGGGAATAGCTGTTCTGTGCAAAGTACGTTCGTGGAGCAGTATCAACAATCGTTGGTGACGACGGGTGCATTCACTATAGGATTAATTATATTTTACTTCTACAACAAACATAATAAGAATTACGTTGTTAAAAGATTGAATAGGAATATAAATGTGTAATTAAATGCATATAGAAATGACCATAAAGTTAAATTGATAGTTATCCTTATTTTTTTTTAATTTTGGCATCTTATTATTGATTTATGGAGCAGTTAGAACTGATTGTGCTTGAAAATGAAAGGATCCTTAGCAACTTGAAGAAATGTGCAAAAAGTTTGTATACATTTGAGACTCTTCACGCAAAATTAGAAGAATTGAAAGCTAGGAGAGAAAGGTTCAATAATACCCTTAAAGTTTGTAGTGAGGAAGACTCTAGAATATTAGATCTAAAATTAAAATTCAGGGCTCAATCGTCAATCTTAGAAGGAGAAATCTGGCTACAGCTGAGTAAACAAGGATACTCTATACAGACTGACACTAAAGAAGAATCCATTAGCGAGGATTTAGAATTGAGTTTACCATTTCTCGAGGAAAACTTTACGATGGCTGATTTTAATCTAGAAACGGCTATGAAGTTGATCCCAGTCTTTGATGGCAAATATAAGGAATTAGATCCTTTCCTTAAAATTCTGGAAATTTTACACGCAACTTTATCAGCTAATGCAAAAACTAGCTTAATAGACTTTGTTGTAAATGTAAAATTGAGTGCCACCGTCAGACTTTCTTTGGCCAACACTTCGGTTTCCACTTTTGACTCTTTGAAATTAGAATTACAGAATCGTTACAAAAGTAACAAAACAGTTCCACAAATCCACACACTTTTGAGCGGCACTTACCAAAAAAAATCTTCCGTGAGCGCTTACAAAGACAAGATTCTGAATTTAGTTGATGAACTTAATCAGCTACAAATTCAGGAAATAGGTAGTCAAGTTTCCGCTAACGAGAAGAAAATAATAACGCAAATGAATGACACCTACGCATTGACTGTTTTCAAAAACGGACTAGGTGATCAGCTAAGAAGCACTATTTTCTCGGCAAGACCAAAAAGCTTTGCTGAAGCCGTGTCTCTTGCGCAAGAACTGGAAAATGCAGAGACGCAAGCTACCAATAGCGTGATGCATTTTACTAACGGCTCAGATAGAAAAGGTAAAAAGCAAGGCAACCGCTATAAGAAAAACAGAGGTCGAAGATATAATTCAGATAATAATGATGCGAATAGCAATCGCAATTATAATAGTAGCAACAACAATGGTGGTAATGGTAATGAAACGAACACTCGTTACCAAAGTAACCAAAACAATAGTAATTATAGAGGTCGTGGACGTAATAGAAGGAACAATTATAGGAATAATTACAATAATGAACGAAGAACTGTACACGTTGTTACCGATCAGGGAAACGTGCAAGGCTCCGGAGAGGATTTTCAGAACCTCCCGGATCAGTAAGTTCAAAACTAGAGAGAAAAATATTTAGAATCACTGAAAACTGTACAAATTTTGTAAGAATCTATAATTGTAATTCAGGTAGATATCTCTTATTTTTAATCGACACCGGAGCAGATGTCTCAATTTGTAAAGAAAATATTCATTTTAACTTAGAGAACACGTTAGATACTAATAATAAAATTAAGTTAACCGGCATTACCAAAGAGATAACTACATCTCTGGGTACAACTAATCTTGACTTAATGATTGGGAATTATAAATTAAAAGAACCATTCCACGTTGTGCAAAGCAATTTTCCAATAAGCACGGATGGAATCATCGGTAGAGACTTAATGGTCCATTATTTATGTAAAATCGATTACGAAACGTTTACAATAACCTTCAACGTGAACGATGAAGATATCATACTACCTATGGACACACGAAAACAGGAACATTCACAGCTAAATATTTCAGCAAGAACTGAGATGATTGTCCCTGTTAATATAGAAGTTTCTGAGGATAGTATTATCCTTAACACAGAAATAGAAAAGGGTGTTTTTGTAGGAAATACTATCATACCTGCAAAAGGGGTTCGACACGTAAAAATATTGAACACTAATGACGAAGACATCGTCATAAGGAACTTTAATGTTGAAGTAGAACCGTTAAAACACTATAACATTTTTAAGTGGGAAAAACAAAGATATACCAAAGACAGATTCAAGAAACTTATAGAGGTTATGAACAAAGACATTCTCGACAGACCCGCGATGCATAATTTACTTGAGATAATAGAGAATTTTCAAGATGTGTTTCATTTGGATGGGGGAAAATTAGAAACAAATAATTTTTACAAACAGAGGTTACAGACCGTAGATAAAAATCCGGTTTATATTAAAAATTATAGATTGCCACAATCCCAAAATGAAGAGATCTTACAACAAGTTAAGGACCTTGAAACGAATGGCATCATTGAACCATCGATAAGCCCATACAACTCACCTCTTTTGGTAGTACCAAAAAAGAGTGCAGATGGAAAGGCTAAATGGCGACTGGTTGTGGATTTTAGACGACTTAACGACAAAATTGTCAGCGACAAGTTTCCTTTGACGAGACTTGAAGACGTCTTAGACAAGTTGGGTAGAGCAAAATACTTCTCTACGCTGGATATGACTAGCTCTTTTCATCAAATTGAACTTGAGAAAGAGTCTAGACCATTGACGGCATTCTCCACCAGTGATGGACACTATCAATTTAAAAGATTACCATTCGGATTGAAAATTTCATCAAATAGCTTTCAAAGGATGTTGACTATAGCTCTTAGTGGCCTAAGTCACGAAGCATTCCTGTATGTTGATGACATTATAGTGTTCGGTTGCAGCATCAAACATCATAATGACAACCTTCGTAAAGTATTACAAAGACTGCGTCAGCACAATTTAAAATTAAATCCGGAAAAATGCCAATTTTTGAGATCAGAGGTAGTATACCTGGGTCATTTGATAACCAATGAAGGAATCAGGACTGATCCAGCTAAAAATGATACTATCGAAAACTACCCTGTCCCGAAAAATGCAGACGAAGTCCGCAGATTTGTGGCTTTCTGCAATTATTACAGGCGTTTTATTCCTAAATTTGCTGAGACGGCGAAGTGTTTGAATGCTTTACTAAAGAAGAATGCAACATTTAGCTGGACTGAAGAATGTCAGAATGCATACGATACTTTGAAGAGAAAATTGATAGAACCGCCAATCCTTCAATATCCAAATTTTGACAAACCTTTCATATTAACGACTGATGCTTCTAACTACGCGTTGGGCGCAGTCCTATCTCAAGGAGAAATTGGACAAGATTTACCAATTTCTTATGCAAGTAAATCTTTGGCTAAACACGATATTAATAAACCTACTATCGAAAAAGAACTCTTAGCCATACATTGGGGCATAAACTTCTTTAGACCCTACCTCTACGGAAGGAAGTTTGTGGTTGTGACCGATCACAGACCACTGGTATCTTTGTTTACACATAAAAATCCTTCATCGAAACTTACTAGAATTCGTGTTGACCTGTCCAATTATGATTTTTCGATTGTATATAAACAAGGTAGTATGAATACCAATGCTGATGCATTATCAAGGATCGAGCTAGACTCTGATACCTTAAAAGCAGTGATACGTCCAGAAAATGATGAAACTGCGAAGAAGAAAATATTAGCTATTACCAGGCAAATGGCCTCTGAAAATGAAAAGAAGATAGTCGGCGACGAGGGCACCCAGACACCGATAGAACTTGATCAACTCTATTGTTGGGATTGCACGAGTTTGTCAGACATCACCGGTATCATGAAATTAAAATTTATTCTGCGCAGAGAAAATAACAAAGAAAATAAAGTTTCCATTATACGTACAAAAGATATTATAGAAGTGCACTGTAGCGATATAACTGATGCGAAATCCGTTTCCATCAAGAATGCTACCACAAGAGATAAAAATAATGAGACAATTGGCGATAATCCATATCCGAAACTCGTTTCGATTTTGGAGAAGCTAATGAGATTCGCGAATCAAGAATGTTTAAATAAACTCTCATTATCTTGTGAAGACATTATTTTTGAGTCTATAGACAAAGTAATGTTTAAAAGAATATTTAATATGTTGCAACATAAAACAAGTACGCAAAAGAAACTTCGAATCATGATATACAAACCACCAACTAAAGTAACAGATAAAGCAAACCAAAAGAAGCTAATAGAAGAGTATCACAACTCACCGCACGGAGGACATCTTGGGGTTCGCAAGACATTGCTAAAATTAAAACAGCGATATTGTTGGAAAAATATGAACAATATGGTTAAGGTTCACATAAGAAATTGTGCAGCATGTCAGACTAATAAACAAGTAAGACATACAAAAGAAAGGATGGTCAAAACTGACACTCCATCAACAAGCTTTGAAACGGTACAAATAGACACCGTAGGTCCATTAAGAATCTCAAATAACTACCGATATATATTAACGTTACAATGCGAATTGACGAAATTTGTAGTTGCTTTCCCTATAGAAAATAAGGAGTCACAAACAATAGCTAAAGGACTAGTAGAAGAATTCATATTAAAATATGGACATTTTAAAATACTCAAATCTGATTTAGGGACCGAGTTTACAAATAAACTAATGGGCGATATATGTGAATTGCTAAAAATAAAGCAAATTTTTTCTACTCCATACCATCACCAAACATTGGGTTCGGTTGAAAGAAACCATCGCGTACTTAACGAGTATATGTACTCTTTTGCTGATGACCAGCAATGGGACACATGGATTCCGTACTACACCTTTGCATATAATACTACACCACATGTAGACACAAATTATACACCATATGAGCTAATTTTTGGAAAACTCTCTTACCTTCCAAATGATTTAATTGAGAACAGGGATAAAGTCTACAATCTTGATGATTATTCAAAAGAGCTAAAGGTTAGATTAAGAACATCCATAACAAAAGCTAGGAACATAATACAGAATGTCAAATCCAAAAGAGTTCAAAATCAAATTTATACAAACCCAATACACATAAACATCGGAGATTTAGTATTAATCAGAAATGAGAATAGAAAGAAACATCAACCTCCTTACAAAGGTCCTTTCAAAGTCATAAACATTGAAAATAGTAACATAATAGTTGATATTAATGGACTCCATAAAGCAATACATAAAGATAGAATAAAAGCATATAACGTTGTATCATAATAAAAACATTATAAGACTTACAAGGATAATTAGAACATTTAATTATAAAGAATTACCAAAATTTTTTTTTAAAGCTAAAGAAAAATATGTAAAATAAAATATATAGAATAAATTAAAGATATAAGAAAGAGAATATATGTATATATATAGAATAAATTAAAAATAATATAAGAATATATATATAAACATTGAATAATATGTAAATAATAAAAATTTTTTTTTTTTAGATTCGTATTAAGATATAGAACTAAGCTCAATATATTAACACTCATCTTGAGGTTAAGGGTGTAATGATATCCGACAATCATTCATTCATTAGAGTGATATTCATTGCATTGATACCCGATCGATGTAATGAGTATCACCCAGAACTAAATAGAAACACACGTAATGATATCAACACAAGGTAACAATTCATTCATATATTAAAATGATATTCATCACATTAATACTAAATCAATGTGATGAATATCACCCACATTTCACTTGACCTAATGCAATAAATTTCACTTGACTTCGAAAAGTATCAAGTGAACATAAACATTAAAATGTAACGAATGTAACATGGATCTCACCATAGAAATACATTCACTGATAACGTGTGAATGAAATCTCGTGTTCCCTTTGGCACGCGACGATTGAACGTATGGGCTAGTAAAGATGATTCACGTACATTGCTTGAGGTGTGAACTGAAGTGGTGTTCCCTTTGACACACGACACTTGAGTTTATGGTCAAGTAATAATGAATCATGTGAGTTCATATGCATGATATTTTGTATACTCGAACGTGTCGTCGTTCTGAGTAATAAATTAAGAATTGGGTCATCTTAGTAATAATGTATGACCAATAAATTTCATATTTTTGTTTAGCTTGTAAGAAACGAAATTGTATATAAACCAAAGGAGTTATGAAAAATATATCAATTATTGATCATACGCGTTAGAAGGAGTTTCTTTAAACGAATCGCTGCGAGTTTGTAGCGAATATAAACTATTTACTTTGCTGCTAATTGTAGCAAGTTAAAGTTTAAAATTTAGTAACCATGGCGTTAATGGAATTAAAGATTCCACGCCAGAAATCTCTGCGGCCTAGCCGCTTGGATAAGTAGGTACCCTACCAGTTCTGGATTTTATATTAGAAATTTATATCTTGTTCTAGAGAGGAACGAGATAAAATATATCCGATAAAACCAGACATATTTTAACAGGTTCGGGTACGTATTCCTCTACTCTTTCCTTGGGCATGTAGAGTTTCCAGAGTTCTTCAAAGCCTTCCATAACGCTTCCCTAGTTCGCCATATTGTAAATTTGGCATTTTAAACAGAATATTTAGGTGTATACCATTTATCAGCGTATAACGCTGATGCCGGTAGCAGCCTCAGGGCGCCTATATTTTTATTGAGAATTGAAATAAAAAGAACGCCAATGTTGGCAGTTGGATTTCTAGATCAAGTCTACCTTTATTCCAGTATTTCTTTTCCTTAAATACTATTTCTTAACCTACTAAAATATCATTCATGCACTAAATTCATTACTGTGGGAATATGTCTGACCCTTTCAAGTGGTCAGTATGTGAATCGAAATGTAGGACATAAAATCCCAATATTTATTACTCATAAATATCCAATGTTTATTACTCATAAATATCCGACCTACATTCCATATCACATTCCATATCCTCGTCATAGTTCATATCTCACCCTTCAACATTCAATCGTATTTTACACCCAAGTCATTGCATGCACTTGTTTGCTTGTGTAATGTGATGCGCTCAAAACATCCATTCATAATTTTATGAACCAAATGTTCCACTCATTACGATGTGTTGAAAGATGGTAGAGCATATGAAGGTATGCAGTGGTAATGTGATACACGATATTGACCATGATTGTTTATGATTGTCGTGTGTCCATATCTTGGCATTTGCTTAAGGCAATGCAATTTGTAGGAAGAATATGATTCCTATTGAAATACATATGAGTTCATATGTGGACATTTTGAATTGAATAATTCTTATTGGAATTATTCAAATGATTTTGATTTTAGAGTTCCGGTCAAAGTAATTAGATATAATAACATCATTATACTATTTATTTGTAAGGCTTAAGCTTTTCCCGGTGTGGTCTGCTCTGCTTGGCGTCGAGATTTTAGCAGTCGCCAACCTAAGTATGTGAAAATTATTGAGCTAGTTATTGCAGTTAACCTCATTGAGACTGTGGAAAGGTGTGAATGCTTTCGGGAAGACTCATTAAATTTTATTTGCTCAAGATGGGTATAAATTTCATTCAGCCCCCGTGCACTAGCTTAGAATTGATATTCTTTTCCTTAAGTTGTTACAAGCTGCAATTTGTTCGTTTTCGGGTTTACACTGAGGGTAGCGCGATCTAAGTCCAATATCCGTGGGTCTATGTCCAGAAAGTAATGAGGCTGAATAACATCGAACTTGTGAGTGCTCTCCGCTTCGTAATGTATGAACATTTCGTTGATTTGAATAGTACAGGGGGTATTAAGAGTTAGGATACCCTGACCAACCAGCTTGCTTGCAATGATGCTTGTATTGCAACGGACATGCATGGGAGTTTCCTCCTCCAGGAAATGAATCCAGCTGTCAGGTTTCCTCAATTTAATTAATGAATTCATTACACTAGTGCTGATGTGGAGAGGAAGTTTATTCCGTAATTTGAGTGGATTGTTTAAAAGAGAGATAACGTCATTCGTAGCCGGTGGTGATTGGATGATTGGTGTGGACAAAGGTGCTACGTACAGATCACCTGATTGGGGTGTTTTATTTTCTTGTGATTTGAAGCATCCGTCAGGAGCAAGAATTGTTGGGTGCTAAAATTACCAGCGATGGAAGTGAACTCCACGGAAGGTATCAGCAGGAGTGAATTGTTTGCTTTGATGGGAAAAAGATGGATTTGGTAGTGCTTCATCACTGGCAATTCGAATAGCGGCAGTTTGATGACAGTTTAGTTTTAATTTTGAAATGCTGCAGAACTGTAGTTGGCGAAAGGATTTGCTCATCAAAAACAGGGCATTTATTGCACGGTTAGGTATATATTTGGTTGTTCGAAATTAAAAGAGGATGAATTTGGTTATCTTGAATAGAAACGACTATATCGATGATTGTCCGTTGACGAGCATCAATTTCCAAAAGTTGTGCCAGTAAAGAGGTTAGAACCAAATTCCTGCGTTGCGCTGCAAGAAGCTTATCGGTCGTTATTGAAATATCCTTGATCTGCATTCCTAACTCTGTTTGCCTGCTCAGTACATCGGCCAATGGTTTGTGGATCTCTTCCAAAGAACTGTTTACTATACTGATCCTTTCTTTTTTCCAATCTAACCAATTCCTACTCCCTATCCTCCAATGTATCCAAACGACTGTAGAGCTCCTTCTCATCTTCATCGTCCATCGTACCAAACAGAGCATGTAGAGACCTGCCCACTCTGTCGAAATGATCTCTTTCACAAGAGAGTCGAGTAGCGCTTGCGAACGAATTTTGAGATTCTCGACCAGGCTATGGACATGTCTTAGTTGTTCAGCGCAACCTTGGTTTCTACCAACACTGAGTGCTTTAACAAGGTGTTCGGCACGCTCGGCCGCATTTATCTGATCCTGAATCTCGCATAAATTGAGCTCCATCACAATATTCCAAGAACTGTGGTAGCTTAAGAGTTCGCCGATGTTTTCAAACAGGATCCCTTAGTTGTCTAATCTCTCAACGGAGTATGGTAGTTGATCCGCGATGGCCGCTAGTCAGGGATAAAATGATGAAAAGAGTTGCCATTGCTAAAACCGGGGGAAGAGGAAAAAAAGAAACGAATACCGTTTACACGAAGTAGTGCTTAAGTCTATTATTATGGACATTGAAATTTTTTTTTCCAATCGCAATATTTGTATTCACCAGAGAAGCCACGCTCTTAACCTCGTATGGACCAATCCATACTTGTATTAGCTTGTGCTTACGACTTTCATTCTATAGCAAAAACTTGCCGCCAACATGGAAACTAACAGGTTTTACTTTATTATCGTAGTTGGCTTTGGATTTAATTTTACTTTCTAATGTATTCTGTCGTGCTAAAGCGTACATCTTCTGTAGTTTGTGCTTCCATAGTAAGTAGTAGTTTTCATGGTTGTACAAGGGTGCGGGTTCCCTTTTTAAACTTGACGGAACGTCAGAAGTGAAACCGTAAAGACTATCCATTGGTGAAAGTTTTGTGCTGTCATGCTCACTGTTATTGTACACGAAAGCAGCAGTACGCAGGTATTGATCCCAAAAAACAAAAATTTAATGCAAATTCAACAAATTTCGACATCACAAAAAACGAAAAACTCACTTTTAGCAGCTCACAAAACGACGCGTATCTCAAATTAATGAATATTTTCACATGTAAATTTGACATAGATGTCACTGACAGTACTACCAACCTAAAAAAAATAATTCTGCAAATCCTTCGACGCGCACAGTTTAAATTTTTTGTACACACTAGTATATTGGCGAATCTTATGACGAGAACGCCCTGGAATCTTCACTCTCAGATATTGTTCATGGATCTACTTGGCCCATTCTTGTGCTTTCGAGTTCATTCGTTTACTTTTCAATCAATATTGATCATGATGTTATTAATAAAGTAAAGACTGTCCAGTGGTGAAAGTTTTGTGCTGTCATGCTCACTGTTATTGTACGCGAAAGCAGCAGTACGCAGGTATTGATCCCAGGCCTGCGGGTTGTCATCCATCAGAGAGTCATGATCCCCGGTAATCTGCTCTCTTGTGTGGATTCAATGCTTAAATTCGTTACTGTGTTGCTTACAGTTTCCCTGTTGTCTGCCCGAGTAACACTCGGTATTGGCTCCTCTACAGAGCTCGCTTGGGGTTGATCAACAGAATCCCGTTGTGTCTGTGCCCGCGTTACCGCATTGCATTGATACTTGCCGTCCGATTGTTCATCGGTATCTTGGGGAATCCTACTTAGGGCGTCAGCATTTTTATTGTACTTGCCTGGTTTGTATTCAATGTGATAATCCAATTCGGATAATTTATGGTGAAATTTTACCAACCGTGTATTGGGATCCTTCACATTGAATACGCCTTTAAGGGGTTTATGATCCCTGTAGATCATAAATTGCCTCCCCTGTAGATAACATCGAAAATTTTTTACTGCCCACACCATAGCAAGTAATCCCCTTTCGATAGTAGAGTAGTTGCGCTCGGCCTTGTTCAGGGTTCGGCTAGCATAAGCTATTGGCTGGTCTTTGCCAATTTCTCCTTGGGACAAAGCCAAATCAAAGAGAAATCCGGATAGGCTAGCAAAGGAGGTTCTACTAAAGAATTTTTTAACGACTGAAATGCTTCCATGCATATGTCAGTCCAGGTAAACCGAACATTTTTCCGTAACAGGTTCGTGAGCGGCTTAGCCACCTTAGAAAAGTTAGGTATGAACTTACAATAGTAATTTACTAAAACTAAAAACGTCTGAAGCCTACGGACATTTGTGGTAACGGGAAAATCGCGTAAGCAGCTGGTTTTACTCGGGTCAGGCCGTGCACCAGTTTGAGAACATATGTGTCCCAAATATACTACTTCAGGACGGAGGAATTGGCTGGCTGAAGCTTTAAATTGTTCAGCCTTAGTCTTTCAAAAATCTTTCTCCTGTAAGTTTTTACCATAGACAACGATGTCATCTAAGTACACAAAGCAATCGAAACCTTGTAAACCCGTTAGGATGTAGTTCATCAGTCTCTCAAATGTGGCGGGTGCTCCCTTCAAACCAAAAGGCATCCGCTTAACCTCATAGTGTCCATAGTTCATGCTGAATGCTGTTTTTTGTCGATCCTTTGGAACGATCAGAACTTGATGATAGCCACTAGCTAAATCCAGTGTGCTAAAATACCTTGAGTGACCAAGCTGGTCAAGTATATCTTCTATGCGAGGTAATGGGAAAGCGTCACCTATTGTTTTTTCGTTCAGTTTCCTGAAATCAACAACTACTCGCCACTTCTTTACTCCATCGGTTCCTGCCTTCTTGGGTACGCCCAAGAGGGGGGAGTTCCAGGGGCTCTTACTTGGTTGGACGATATCACTTTCCAACATTACCTTCAGTTGTTCGTTGATTATGTCCTTCTGTGGATGACTCAGTCGGTACATTTTTTGGTTTATCGGGGCCTGGTCAGTCAATAACGGGATTTTGTGGGTGATTGCTTTCGTACAACTCAGTTTGTCTCCAGGAAAGAAAAAAATATCGTTGAACTCTTGGCACAACTGAGTGATGGCGGTTCTTTCCTCAGGATTACTATGTTCGAATAGTGTGAGCTCCTGCTTCAACCACGCATTGCGCATCACATTTCCCGGAGAGTTGGAGTATAAGAACTTAGAAGCTCTCTCTCCAAGCGATTGTTTGATGGACCCGCTATTGTCCCCGATGCTACATAGCCTACATGTTTAACTATAGAGTCTAAACTGGATTTAGGCTGATGTTCTACGCCGCGCGAAACTTCTAACCTACTAACAGAGTATCTATTCAACTTCTCTAGCTTCAAACTAGGTTGGTTTAGTGTGAACGGAGTCTCACCTGAATTCAGTATACCCACCACTGGTCTCATTGGGTTAAGAAGAGCGTTTGCCAGGAATATGCCATCAGCTAATGAATCCGCTGTACACAGCATTTCTTGCCCCAGCTCAATAGGAACTACCACTATATTTTGTGTTCGTGGAGGTAATGTAACAGCCTTTTTTAAAAAGGATCTCATAGGTTCCATCAGTGGCTTTTGTAATCCTTGAATCCTCTTTGGCAGGATTATGAGTCAACACATGATTCTGATCTGACAACGCGTCGTCGATATCAGACACCTCAGCCAAAACCTGTACGTGATGTGAACCTTCCGCCTCTACTTGGCTCTCAATGAGGGCCAAGAAATCATTACTATTTACTTCCGTGCGAGGAAACGTGAGTGATTTACTTAGACCTTATTACCCGCAAATTTCCAAAGTGGAAAATTGATGATCCCGGACTCCCTAACCCCGTTACGGCCACCACTTTCTTGCGGCTATTCCGGTGGAGGCTTCACCGTTCCCAACCTAGCTCACCCGAAGACGGGCGTGGGCGCCACTCGTCCGCTTTTCGAGCCTCCCGAGGGCCGTCCGAACGAGAGGACGACCGCCGGAGCAGCAAAGGAGAAAGGAATCTAACGCTGGGACGCTAAGCCGCGGGGACTCTATCAACCAGGGCGAGCTGGGAATAACGCCCTCACACCAAATCTTTTGTTTCCTACCCCCCGTTCACTGCACTTCACCTTCCGCAAAAGAAAAACGAGGAACCGGCACTCACCTTTCCTACCCGAACACTACCACTACCAAAAAAAAAACGTCCAGGTCTTCTCGCCTGGTCACCGCTCCCGGAAAAGATTTCCCGAGCCGCACTTTGCACAATCCGCAAAGAAAATAATTACTTTTGCTGTATGGGGAAAACTATATTTATTGCAATGGAAAGAAACAATGTACAACCTCAAAGTCAAAGAAGCCACTTACTTATTTCCTAACCTAGGAGAGGGGCCCCTCGCTTCCGCTCGCTCCCAGATTTCCTTCGTTTCCAGATTTCCTTCGCCGTCTCGATTTTCTTCGCTCGTGATACTGTGATCCCACACTGATCTAAATCCCGGGGCACAACCGTTGTTCGCACCAGTAGAACTATGTTCACTTATTTAGTTTTTTTTGTTATCGCACCACCGTTGTTTGCTGAATTCTGAATCAAACTGCCCGCTCATAAGAAAGAAGGGAAAAGAGACCGCCCGCGCCAATCTTCTCGGCTTAAATATTCTGACTGAATCCCGTTTTTTTCTTTTTCCTTTCTATCCACCGGAAAAAACTCGTTTTGAGTGACTTTGCACGAGTAACTCCCCTCGCTTGTTTCCACTCAACCTACATACCACCCGTGGCGATCCTATTGGGAATCGAATGTACTATCGCCGAATGCATTGATTCCATCTCCATTGTCTGGTATTGATGATTCGTTGTTTACTTGTCTGCTGTGTCGTCTTCGGCGACTGATGATGCTCCGATGATGACGATCATTTGAATCGTTGGTTGGTTTCGTTTCACATGATCCTTTGGATACTCCCCGCAATTTATTCAGCCATAGAGTCTTATTATGAAAATTACAATGTCGCGTGAATGATGAAACAACCATCTTTAGCCGCAAATGAAGACTCTCCTGGCCGGAAGGTGGGATTGATGTTCGCTTAACCTTCCCAATCGCTTAGAAATCTTTCCCAACTATCATTGGGGTTCAAATGTAGCTTCCCATGTCTAAGCATTGTGGGCATTATCGACTGATTTAACGCCGACGGTGCACTTGCGCCTATTAGGCTCGGTATGTACGATACGATGTGTCTTTAGGGTTTGGATGTTTCATAATATCTGCCACAATCGCTTTACTCATGCTTGAGTGCGCAAACATTGCATTGGAATGGGGCGAGATTAGAGTACGAAGCCTTATGACGATGCAATTGCGTTGCATGCTCTGCCGCATATGTTGAATGGATGACGACTGTTTCCGCTCCGTGTGTATTTCGCATTTCGTTTTCGAGCTCGCGCTGGTGCTTGGTGCCTCCGCCGCTTGCTGCTGGTTGCGTTATGTGGTCTCTGTTTGTAAGTAAGATAATAATTCTTTCGTGAATGGAAATTAAAATTACCTGTTGCTAGTTACATCATCGACTACTAGAAACAACAATTAATAAAGTGCGGCTCGGTATTGCGTAGGTTAAACTTTTACGTAATCGCGTATGGTAGTGTTCAGGTGAGCAGCGCTACGGAGTCTCAATGTTCACCCGTAACAACCTTCGACATTACAGTTCCTTGAGAAGAAGTCGTTTCCCGAAAGAGCATCATTAAATACTCCCCGAATATTCTCGACCACTTGGAAAGTACATGGAAGTCTAGTAGGGAGTTCGAAATTGACTCACGTTGTACCAAGGGTTTCACCTTCCCCAAACGGGCTTTGTAAAGTGAGCATACGCTGAACATTTATTAGACACATGTCCCTAATAGCTGACTTATAATACTGACTTCAACCCCGTATCTATGGTAAATGTGGTCTTCTCTTGTATTCCTATATCTAAAGGCAGTGCAGCTGTTGCCAGACTAGTACCGCGATAAGTGTTTCCTTTGTTTTTTCGATTGTCGATGCACTCGTCCGTGACCCTAGCTTCCATCTTCGTTTCCGATGTTTGATTATTCGGCTGTTTATTTAAAGTCGAGCCGGAGATTTCCGACTCGGCTGCCCCTCGTTTCCCTGGAGCTTGGAATCCCACCGTTTCTTTTGGAAACAAGCTTCCAAACCATGTCCTCTGCGACCACAAAAATCACACTTCACCAGGACACTGTATACTCTTGGGTTCTCCTTACTGGCCCGATGACTAGTAGCGGATTTTACCTGACAATCCTTTTGATCGTGACCATATTCGTTACAGGTTGGACAATAGGCAGTATTCTTCAGAGAATAACAATCGGAGTATATGTGGCCCTGTTTATGACAAAAATTACAAGTTATTCTCGGACCATTGGTGAATTTTGACGATTTCGATTGAGGATCCTTCGCTGGTGGTACCACCGCTTGTGGTACAACATGTGACTGAAAAGGTATCGCATAAGGATTAGGCGATTACATTGCCTGCTGAGGAGCCATCACGTGCTGGTTCATCATCCAATTATTGAATGGGGGTTGAACTTGCGTCATTGGTGGAATTGTTTGTGATGGACTGTTCTGCAAAAAGATAACTCCCTGTTGAAGTTTTTCCATGTTCAGCCCCTTAGTTACAAGCTCCTCAAAGGTACATTTCTCTAACGTCAAAAGGTACTGGCGAAGCTGAGGATTAACTACTCCACTTCTAAAAGCAAAGTCCTTTAATTGTGCATTCGCAATCTTACTCGCTTCCTACCCATATTTAACTGTTGCTGCTTCCTGGCAACGTTTAAGAATTTGCCTAAGACGAGATGTGTAGGCTAGAACGGACTCCGAAGGTCTTTGCTTTGCAGTTATTAGACTATTTACCAGCTCCTGATAAGTTTCTCTTGGTAAGTATATCCGGTTCAATAATTCTTCCGCCACCTCCAAAGTGGAAGGGAAGTTAGAGGATATCAGCTGATAAACTTCACCCGATGACGGGTAAAGAAAATCTGCATAAACGCAGCGCGCTCCTGATTGCTAAGGCATTTCCAAACCCGCTTACTGCAACCAATGAATGTTTGCAAATCAAGCACCATGGTGGGACTGGGTGCCCCAGAAAACAAGGAAATCATCTGTCCCATTAACTTTGCAACCTTCCCGTAATCTGCCATAGTATTCGTAAAATCCTTAACTTCGGCTTCCTTATCCATCATAGGAGGTGATTTCTGGTCAACAGTAAAATCCACGGACGCACTTGAAAACGAGCTCGCTCCCAATGTCAGTTTCCAGTCATGTGACGTAATTAATGTTTTTAAAGACTGCGAAAAATCCAATGAACTGGTATGGCCAAACGCACTCCCACTAAAATGTTTGATATCTTCCCTGAACTGCGCTGTCTGTGCCCGGAATTGATTGATCTGCTCCAAACGGCTAAAATATAACTGATCAACAGGGTCAGTGAATTCAAGAACTGACTCTATACTCGTAGATGCAGGTTCTCGCTTAACCTGTGAGTCTAAATCAGGAGAAAGAGTTTCCGATTTATTTTTAGGGGTAAAAAGAGTTCTTCCACTTCGGAGCACGAGCCCGCTGTTTTTTTCCGGAGTTGATTGATGTACCTCCCTAGTTTTCTGATGTTCGTCATTCATTCGTTCAAGTAATTAACGAATTCTTTTTTCTTTTTTTTTTACTGCACCTACATCCTCCTTTAAGACTCAGATATTTCAAGGATGACCTCCGTACAATCTTAATCTAAAGGGCAACCTCCCAGGTATCAAATCGTGTGAATGAGTGTTATAACCTCAAAAGTGGTAAGTAAAGGTTCTAATTCCGTCTGAAACACCAATTATTCTATTCAATAACTGGTCGCTCCACAACACGTTCGTTGTACTGGAGCTGTTCGGAATCGAAAACCGGCTGCGCCAATTGTTACGTATAAACAACCACCCTGCCTGTGCTGGTGTGATAATTGCACCTCACCACACACTACCACAATCCGTGATACCTAGAGGGGAAGGGGACTGTCCTTTAGAAATAAGAAGAACCCTTTTTCTTTCATTTAAATACAAAAGATCTTTATTCTCGTTTTTTTTTATGGTAGGGAGGTGAATGCTATTTATGCACAGAGTGTGGGACTACCATGCACGACTGGACTACCCACTAAACACCTCCCATGTCAACCTGAGAACCCAGCCTGGAACCGTTTTTTTTTTTTGTGGTAGGGAGGTGAAGGCATTTACGCCGCCGAGTCTGGCAGTGTGGGACTCCCATGGAGGATACCCTTGGACTACCCACTTAACACCTCCCCTGTCAATCTGAGAACCTAGCCTGGAACCGTTTGACACATTACTTCGGGCCAGGTCTCGTTTTGTTACGCCGTGGGGCGCCTTCAAGCTGGGGAGTCCCTTTTCTAGCGCGAGGGGAGAGGGGAAGAGGAAATGCCAGAAGAGCGATCCCCCAGCCCCAGCACCTCCGGCTGCTGTGCGTCCCTTTTATCTTTTAGGACTGCCCGAGCATAATGTGCCACCTGGTTCCATTTGTCAACCGATTCCAGCATCACCGCAACTATATTATCCGGGGTGAGCTCTCCCGTCTCCATGTAGAGTTCCCTTCGCAGCCTGACCCATTTTGTACACGCAAAAAATGTGTGACAGGCATTGTCCTCCTCTCCTGGGCAAAACCGACAATCGGGAGACCGTGGCTTAGCGATCTTGTGCAGGTAAGACTGAAAACATCCGTGCCCGCTCAAAAGCTGGGTCAGATAGAAGTCAGTCTCACCATGCATTCGATTGAGCCACGGTCTCACATCCGGGATGAGGCGTGCAGTTCACCTTCCCTTCGTGCAATTCCCCAAGACTGCTGCCAACCGTTGAGCGAGCGTTGTCTCTCCTCGCGGACAACCATCTCCCTCGCATCCTCGTTTCGGCTCAGGTAAATAGCGCGGCGCTCTCTAGCAAGGAGGGCGACAGGTGTCACGCCTGCAATCACTCTCACCGCCGAGTCGGAGACTGTTGGATACGAAGATGCAATTCTCAGTGCTCCTCTTCTCTGTACCTGTGCCAATCGTCTTCGGTATACCTCCTTGCTGAGAGCGTCGCCCCATACCTCTGCTCCGTACAGTAGCACTGACCCTACAGCACTCATCAAGAGGCGTCTTCTTGATGGGCTGGGTCCCGCTACGTTGGCCATAAGTCGACTCATGGCCGATATTCCCGAAGCAGCCTTCTCAGCCGTTGCCCTGATCTGCTCAGAGAAACTCATCTTCGAGTCGATCAGTAGCCCTAGGTACTTCACCGCTAGCTTCGATTCGATTTGTATATCTCCAATACTGATCATCCTTACTCTAGGGATTCTCTTTTTTGTCAAGATGACCACTTCAGTTTTCTCCAGTGCTAAACTGAGCCCGCGAACAGTCTACCAGTCCCTCACTCGGCGCATTAGCATACCTAGCCTAAGTTGCGCTTGTTCAACGGTGCGTCCGGCGACCAGAGCCGCAACATCATCCGCATAGCCGACCAAGCGCGACTCATCTGGCATCTCAAGTCTCAGTAGCCCGTCGTAAGACACGTTCCACAGGTCCGGACCAAGGATAGATCCCTGGGCAACACCCGATGTAATTTCCATCCTTCGTTGGCCCTGTGTCGTGTCGTAGAGCAAGCTTCGGTCCTTTAGGTAGTTCCTCAAAAGCCGCATTAGATATTCTGGAACTTGAAAAGAGTTTTCCAGCGTGTCCAGAATATCCACCCATCTAGCGGAGTTGAAGGCATTCCTGACCTCGAGTGTCACCAACAGGACGATCCGTCGCTTGGTGCGACTATATGCCTCTGCCTTTTGGACCGCGTTCCCCACCTCTGCAATCGCATCAATGGTAGAACGTCCTGCTCTAAAGCCGTACTGCCGAGGAGATAGGTCCCCAGCAGCACGAATCGCGTCAGTGAGTCTTCCCTTGATGAGTTTCTCTAGCACTTTCCCAGCCGTGTCTAGCATGCATAACGGGCGGTATGCAGACGGCGATTCGGGATTTCCCTTCCCCTTGCTGATCAGCAGGAGCCTCGCCACCTTCCATCGTACCGGGAAAACCCCGTCCCGTAGGCAAGCGTTGAATGTGCTGAGCAGCAAGTCAGGACAATGGTGATAGACAAGCTGCAACACCTCAGCTGGAACACCTTCTGGACCTGGAGCCTTCCTCGCTTTCAAGGAGAGGACTGCCTCCTCCAGTTCCAGCTGTGTAAAGAGTGGGCACTCTACTGCTGTTTCACCATGGACAGCGTCAACACGGACGGAATGGGCGGGGAAGAGTCCCCGCACTATCGCGTCCATCTTTTCCGCGTCATGTATACATGGCTTCCGTAGGGCACCAAGTTTCCCCATGACCAGCTTGTAGCCAAGGCCCCACGGATCCTTGTTCACATTGTCCACTAGGTCTTGCCAGCAGCGAGCCTTGCTACTGTTGATCAGTTTGCGAAGGCATTTCCTGGCCGACTTATATGCTGCCACCTGGTTGCATGCCCCGTCACGGTTTCGCGCCCGTTGAGCCTCACGTCGAAGCTTGTGACACTCCCTTCGCTTTTCAGCGATTTCAGTAGACCACCAGTACACTGGGGGCTTGACGTGCCGGGGTCTTCGACGGGGAATAGAAGCGCAGCAAGCAGTCGTAATGATGCTCATAGTAGAGTTCACCACGTCTTGAGCTGCCAGTTCTTCCGTCCCCTCCGGAGCTCCCTGCAGCGGCTCACCTGCTGTGAGAACCTTGACGAACCTCTCGACGTCCATCCTTCCGATGTTCCATCCAGTTGTAGAAGGCCGAGAGCACGGACTTCGGGAGACAGCATCACTTATCTCAAGCAGAATGCACTGATGATCACTGGCTGAGTAGTCCTCTAATACTTTCCAGTTGTGTATCCTCCGTACTAAGGACTCCGAGGCGAACGGCACGTCCGGTATGGTTCCCTCACAGCCAATACGGCGGAAATTCGGCGTGTTTCCGCAGTTTAGTACGACGAGGGCCGTCCTGGCCGCCATTTCCAGGATTCGTTTTCCCCGCGGATCTGTTTGAGGCATGCCCCATTCGATTGCTTTAGCGTTGAAGTCGCCCCCAACGAGCACTCTGCCCTCTGCGTTCGAGACAGCGCACTCCAGAGCATTAAGCTTGGCTTCGAAAGATGATTTCGATTAGTTAGGCGTTAGGTACACACTAAAGAAGGTGGTCCCTGAGCACCGATCCCACACGAAACCATCCCCTCGTCCACAACTCTCCGCTTGAAAGTCACTGTTCCGAACCCAGATGGCGGCAGTACCAGTTTCATCAGAATACCATAATGCAGGACTTTTATTATGGTGTTGCTCAGTCAGCAACAAGAAGTCGGCTCTCATGTCCCTCGCAAACTGCTCAAGCAGATTTTGGGCGGTTGAACTGCGGTGTAGGTTTAGATTTGGCCTTGGCTAGGGCTTCCTGGAATACTCGGCATTTTCCTGATCCCAAGACGTGTCCAAAATCAAGTTTTGGATCAGCATCGGTTGAACTGCGGTGTAGGTTTAGCTGCAGGATGCGGGTCATCGAAGCTCTGATTTTGCCTTTTGGCTTCCTGGAACACCCGGCATTTTCCTGATCCCAAGACGTGTCCAAAATCAGGCTTTGGATCAGCATCCCTGCAAAGAATACAGTGTACCTCCTTCGTACACTCTTTTCTTTTATGTCCCATTTCACCGCATTTGTAACATAGGGAACTCCTATCGGGTCCTTTGCATACTTGTGTGGTGTGACCATAACCAAGGCATTTGAAACATTGCAGAGGCGTTGCTCTTCGCCGTATTCTACAGACAACACACCCAATTCGTACTTTGCCCTTGTTCAGGAATTGTTCGGCGTCCTTTTCGGTCAAGTCAACTATGGCCATGCGTTGTCCCCTGTTGTTTTCTGGTGTCAGTCTCGCTTTGATCCTTCCCACGCTAGGGAACTCCTTTTTGATGGCCTCTTCTACCTCGGCCAGATCCGTCACGCAGTCTATGTCTCGTATTTCGATCTTTGTCATCGGCTCGAGCGGGGCTATAGTTGCGCTTTTGCCGAGGACTTTCTTTACTGCGTCACAGAATGCTTCTTTATTGCCGGCCCCTGCTCCGAATTCGACCAGTATGTGGCCCGACCGCGTTGATCTTACAACTTTAATGGTAGTATTGGTGTCTTCGGGCCTTACGTTTCCCCTGATGTCCCGCAGTACCTCCGCGTAGGATCGGCAGTATGATGTCTTCATCGTTTACGTTAAAAATTATTGTAAACGTCTCGTAATCGATTTTACATAAGTAACGAACCATTAAGTCTCTACCGATGATTCCATCCGTGCTTATCGGAAAATTGCTTTGCACAATATGGAATGATTCCTTTAACTTGTGATTCCCAATTATCAGATCTAGATAAGCTGTGCCCAAGGATGTAGTTATTTCTTTAGTAATGCCCGTTAATTTAATTCTATTACTAGTTTCTATTGAGTTCTCTAAATTATAGTAGATGTTTTCCCTGCAAATCGACACATCTTGTCCAGTATCGATTAAAAATAGTAGATACCTTTCTGAATTGCAATTATAAATTCTTACAAAATTTGTATAATTTTCAGTAATCCTATATATTTTTCTTTATATTGTAGAATTCTTTAATCCGGGAGGTTCTGAGGATCCTCTCCGGAACCCTGCACGTTTCCCTGATCGGTAACTACGTGTACATTCTTCATTATTGTAGTTCCCATAACTGTTGTCATTAGTTTAGTTATTACTACGGTTGTTTCTTCTATCATTACGTCTACGGCCTCTATTATTGCCATTATTTCGGTTATAACGGTAACGAGTGTTCCTATCATTACTGTTGCCAATATTGCTGTTGCTGTCATATGTTAATGCGATTGCTATTATATCTGTTTGAGTTATTCCTATAACCGTTGTTTTTTTATTGCGGTTATCTTGTTTTTTACCTCTTTTGCCCGAATTATTAGTGAAATGCATCACGCTATTCGTAGCTTGCGTCTCTGCGTTTTCCAACTCTTGCGCAAGAGACACGGCTTCAGCAAAGCTTTTTGGTCTTGCTGAGAAGATGGTGCTTCTCATTTAGTCCGTTCTTGAAGACGGTTAACGCATATGTATTATTCATTTGCGTTATTATCTTCCTTTCATTAGCGGAAACTTGACTGCCTAATTCTTGAATTTGTAGCAGATTAAGCTCATCAACCAAATTCAGAATCTTGTCCTTGTAGGAATTCACAGAGGATTTGTTTGGTAAGTACCGCTCGGAAGTGTATGGATTTGAGGGACAGTTTTATTATTTCTGAAACGATTCTGCAACTCTGATTTTAAAGAGCCAAAAGTTGAAATGGAATTATTAGCCAAGGAAAGTCTGACGGTGGCACCTAGTTTAACATTCACAACAAAGTCTATCAAGCTAATTTTTGCATTAGCTGACAAGATCGTGTGCAAAATTTCTAAGATCTTTAGGAACGGATCTAACTCTTTATATTTGCCCTTAAAAATAGGGATCAACTTCATAGCCGTTTTCCTCCAGAAATGGCAGACTCGACTCTAAATCCTCACTAATTGATTCTTCTTTGTGGGTTTCTATAGAGTATCCTTGTCTGCTCAGCTATAACCAAATTACTCCTTCTAAAATTGATGATTGTGCCCTGAATTTCAATTTAAGATCTAGAACCCTAGAGTCTTACTCACTGCAACTCTTAAGTGCGTTATTGAATTTTTCTCTCCTAATTTTCAATTCCTCTAATTTTGCCTGAAGGGTTTCAAACGTATACAAACTCTTTACACATTTTTTTATGTTACACAAAGTCCTTTCGTTTTCAGAAAGAATCTGCTCTAACAGCTCCATCGATCAATAAAAAGAACAAGATACCAAGATTAATTACCTGACTAAACAATTCTAAAATAAAACCCAATCAAAACCTTATATAGCATTCTCAACAAGGATAAAAAGTAAGCTCAATTTCATACTATTAATTTAATTTATACGATATAGCATATATACTGAATTATACATTCATGTTTCTATTAATTCTCTTCACAACATAATTTTTACTATGCTTATTATAAAAATAGAACATAACTAATGCTACCGCAACAATGATTGCTGGTATTGCTCCACAAAAGTATTCTCCACTTTGCATTTATTCCCCATTTTTATTCCAAAATCTTTGCTTCGGTTTAAGGTCCAACAATTTCTGCTGCAACTGCCTTTTTTTATCTCTAACTGAGATTCTGATAACCCTATGCAGTGTTGCCCGTTGGCGCAATCTGGTGTACCTATTTACGTTGGTACATAAGGTGGTGAAAGTTGGTCTGATTATCGTATCGGCACAGGCACATATTCTTCTGCACGCTTAACTAGTTTTTCGAACGCCTCGTTGATATATTGTTTATCTTTCTCACTTAATCCCGTGTTGACCGTATCTTCATATTCAGAAGATTCTTGGTTTGAGAAAGCAGGATCGCCATATAATAATTCGCGTCTTTTTGATCTTTTAAATTGTTCCGTACTGAGATATAGAATTTATTATTTTTAACCGGGTGATCCTGCTCACACATTAAGCACCGAGAAGCTGTTGTGGCGGTCACGGTCGACTTGGTGGCTTTCCTACGGTTGATCTCCGGTTCCTTTGTTTTATGGCCGAGTGTCTCGAGGGCCTGGAAACGTGTTTCTATGAAGTCCAACAAACTCTGGAAGAGTGGTCGCTCGCGCGGGTTGGATAACGATTGTTTGTATGATGCGTGAGTCGCTGGCTCCAATTTTCGGATTAGCACATGTAGCAGCAACGGATCCCAGTCCCTTGTGGACACTTGCAGGTTCTCCAGGCCTCTGAGACACTCTTGTGTGGTGTCATGTAGAGCCTTTATTGCTGCCACTGATGGCCTTTCATTAGCATGAGATGGCTGACTCATCAATTTGTTGATGAGCGTCGCAACCAATAGTCGCCGGTTCTCGTACCTTTCCTACAAGGTTGTCCAAGCCGCCTCGTAGTTGTCATCCGACAATGTAAAATTTCGAATCAAAAACTCCGCTTCTCCAATGAAATCGGCCTTGAGGTGCCATAGGTTTTGGCACTTGGACATCGGTTGGCTATGCACCATTTGCATGAACAGGTCGTGAAATTTTTGCCAATGTTAATAGTTCCCATCGAAGGTGGGGAGTTTTATTTTCGGCAGAGGCATGGTAAGAGGAGTCACAGACAAAGTCGCTGAGGCAGGTGTGCGGTGAGTTCATCCATTTTCGATTCCAGACGTATGACTCAATCCTGGGTAAGCTCTTCCAAATCAATGTGCGGTTGCACGTTAAAACCATACGCATCAGGATCGTCATGGAGCTCGACGATCTGCAGGTGATATTCATCCAGCTGTTGCCAACCTCGTTGGAGGGTCATGAGTTTACTCCTGCACCAGGTCCGAGTGACCTCCTTCTGGTCCAAACGGTCGATGATCCTCCTCAACGAGCCTGCTATGACTTTGTAGCGACGCAGCATCCTGCAGTGCTGAGGCTTCTGCAGTGGAGTCCTTGCCTTCGCTATCCTGAATTTCGAGCGCTTTTGGTGACTGTTCCCCGGTTGGCGTGTCCACGTGTGTTTTGGCACGCATTTGATCGCGGAAGTGCTGCTGGTAACTGAGGTAGTTGCCTTTGGTAGTGTCGTATATATGTTGGGTAAAATACTCGTGCGACGGAGCGACCTCCGGTAGGGATCGGATGTGACTATCGCCTAGTTCAAAATCCTCCCACGCGGCCTCCAATCGCCGCAGTGGCTCCGCATAATACCCGGCTTCCTGTTTCCTTGAGGGAGAATCCTTCTTGTAGTTTGAAATGACGCCTTCGACGATTCGAGCCAATCCTTTTAGGTCCTCGATCAGGCGATCCACATTCGCCATCGCGTAGAAAGTCGGAAAGCGGCCGGAAACAGAAAGCGCGGATACACCACAACACTACACAAAACACCACACAGCACCTCACTACCTGTTCACCGGGGAAAAACAATTATTTAGTTATGTACGGCAAATAAATACCAAGTGCATCTCGCCGGGGCCTCTAAATGTTTGCGCCGGGACTCTTTTGTCCCGAACTTTGATTTTATTATTTTTTATAAACTTTAAAAATTTAACTTTATTTTACTTTCTTTTTAACCATACAGAGATAATGGAGAACCAACAATTGAAAAAAAAACACATTAGGGCAAGAATTCACAGAATATACGAGGTGTGTTCAAAAAGTATCACGAATTTTGAATTTTCGCGGGTTACGTATATTCGAATTTCGATTTTTTTGTGGCGTTATGTTGGTACTCATGTCTGTCACTTATGCCGATAAGCTCGGCCATTTTGAATGTTCACTTAATTGGTGATAGCTGCTTTACTTGCACGTGTTTTCAATCGTCTTCGATTTTTACTTATTCAAAAAATGGATCAAAGAACGTGTATCAAATTTTGTGTGAAAAACGAAATTAAGTGCGCGGATGCATTCCGAATGTTGACTGTGGCATACGGAGAAGCTACCTTGGACCGAAGCAACGTTTATCGGTGGTACAAAATGTTTTTAGAAGGCCGAGAAGATGTGAACGACGAAGAGCGTGCCCGACGCCCGAGCACTTCAACAACAGACGAAAAAATTAATGAAGTGGAGAAAATGGTATTGGCCAATCGTCGAATCACCGTTAGAGAAGTTGCTGAGGACCTAAACATATCGATTGGCTCGTGCCATTCGATTTTTATCAACGATTTGGGCATGAGACGGGTCGCCGCGAAATTCGTACCAAAATTGCTCAATTGCGACCAAAAACAGCAACGCATGAACATTGCTAATGAGATGTTAAACTCTGTCCGCGACGAACCAAATTTGCTCCAGAGGGTCATAACTGGTGACGAATCGTGGGTTTATGGTTATGACGTGGAAACCAAAGCTCAATCATCTCAATGGAAGCTGCCGCATGAACCAAGACCGAAAAAAGCGCGCCAAGTTCGGTCGAATGTGAAAGTTTTGCTGACAGTTTTCTTCGATTGCAGGGGCGTGGTGCATCATGAGTTCTTGCCACAGGGAAGAACGGTCAATAAGGAATATTACCTGCAGGTTATGCGCAATTTGCGCGAAGCAATCCGCCAGAAACGCCCGGATTTGTGGGAGAACAAAAATTGGCTTTTGCACCACGATAACGCCCCTGCTCACACATCGTTGCTTGTGCGCGACTTTTTGGCCAAAAACAACACACTAATGATGCCGCAGCCACCGTATTCCCCAGATCTGGCCCCCTGTGACTTTTTCTTGTTTCCTAAACTGAAGAGGCCCATGAAAGGACGACGTTACGCTACGCTTGACGAGATAAAGACGGCAGCGAAGGAGGAGCTGAACAAGATTAAAAAAAATGATTTTTTGAAGTGCTTCGAAGATTGGAAAAACCGTTCGCACAAGTGTATAATATCTCATGGGGATTACTTTGAAGGGGACAAAATAGATATTCATGAATAAATAAATAATTTTTGAAAAAAAACAAAATTCGCGATATTTTTTGACACAACCAATATGGAACAATGAATAAACTTTTGTTTTTGTATATATATATATATATATATATATATATATATATATATATATATATATATATATATATATATATATATATATATATATTTAGGTGCGTGTATATAAATATATATAGATATAGACATATATATATATATATATATATATATATATATATATATATATATATATATATATATATATATATATATATATATCTATATATATATATACTACTGTGACCAAAAAATAAGGTAACATTTGAATTTAAACGCGTCGTTTTGTGAGCTGCTAAATGTGAGCTTTTCGTTTTTTGCGATGGGGAAATTTGTTAAATTTGCATTAAATCAATTTTCTGCTGCGGATACGTTGAGGATGGTGCAGAAAGCCCTTGGTGATGAGGCTATGTCTAAAAAAAATGTTTACAAGTGGTATAGTGAGTTCCAAGCCGGCCGAGAACGTGTCGAAGACGAAGAGCGTCCTGGGCGGCCATCAACCTCTTCTCTTTTTCGATTATCGTGGTGTTGTGCATTATGAATTCTTTCCGCCGGGCCCAAACAGTCAACAAGGAATATAATTTGAACGTTATGCGTCGTTTACGTAACGCTATCCACCTAAAAAGGCCGGAATTGTGGAAAAATAATTCTTGGTTTTCACACCACGATAATGCA
>OZ017739.1:216983206-217018206 GCA_963969285.1 Odontomyia ornata
ACTATAATTACAATTTGTATCATTTTTCTTTAGGTGTACCATGACTTTTGTGGACTTCATTCATTGACTTTCCAACACATCATATGTAATAATATATTAATACGACAGAATTTTCGTTTTGTTTTACATGAATTTAAAGTGTAATGATTATAGTTGAAGTAATACCAAAAAAAAATTTATCACTATAGGTTTTTTAAATAAAAATATCAAACAATTTTCATGATATTTATCACTGTACCTTGACTTTTGTGGAAGACTGTATATACATCTATATATATATATATATATATATATATATATATATATATATATATATATATATATATATATATATATATATATATATATCTATGTATATATATATACATATATATATACATAGATATATATATATATATATATATATATATATATATATATATATAGATGTATATATATATATATATATATATATATATATATATATATATATATATATATATATATACTTATATATATATATATATATGTATAGATGTGTATATATATATATATATATAGATGTGTGTATATATATATATATATATATATAGAGATGTATATATATATATATATATATATATATATATATATATATATATATATATATATATATGAAGATGTGTATATATATGTAGATGTATATATATATATATATATATATATATATATATATATATATATATATTGTAGTGAATTAGAAGTTTCAAATGGTCCGTGAAGGACTGCAGCGATGTTCTGTTGCCTCGGCAGAAGAAGATGACAATATCTGCCGAGAATGCCCTCGTCTGGAGACGCGTGAATGCGCTGGCAGGCTAGCGTTGCGGTGTCGTGGGGCGGGTTCATTTCCCCAGCACGAGGACCCACTACAAAAAATTTCGCACTCACGAATTTGGTTGTAGATCAAGAGGCGACCGAAGTCGCAAAAAGTGTAGATAACTACACCGAGGGAGATAGAACTTGTTACGAGAACAAGTGGAACCTGAAAAGAAAGGCGGACTTGGGGTAACCTCGTCATTACCCGACGAAGCTCATGGCCCACAAATGAAAGAGGGGCAACCGGGTGGTGGTGGAGCCCCTTCGCACCCACCCAACCGGAATAAATCCATATATATTTTGTTGCAGTGGCCAGGTATTCCTCTTCTGAGTGGAAAACTCATACAACTTGAATTGCATGAACTTTCCCATCAGAAGGGGAGTACCCCGGTGACCAATTTATGCCATAGAATTTGATTGCATAACTCTATGCCATAAAGAGGCACTCTGCTTGGGCCACTCAACCCGCGACGTCACCTGAAACGAGAAGTATTGTTTAAGTACCCGGCGGCTGGCTCATGTTTTGAGGTGGAAGCCTGCCACCGTACCGGGTCCTATACCCGGTTAGAGTCGGAAGAAAGGAAAGACCGAAGGGTATGGTATTAATTCATTTTTTTAATTTTTTTCCTCTTTCCGAACAACACAATTAGGTTTGCAAATTAATTGTTTAAAAGCAATATAGGAACAATATGACAATATTTGATATTTCTTATATGACTAAAGCTTCATGGATAATAAATTTGTTGTCAATTAATTGTTATTGTGTTCGATTCAAGTGATCTACTAAATACATCAGTCCGTAACATAAACATTATCCATCGAAGTTTAGAATATGATAGCAGACTTCTAATACAATGTTTCCATTTCTTCTCTTTGACCGTTTTTTTTTTTTTGAACAAAATAATTATGTATTTGTTTTGTCTTTGTTTTATTAGTTTTTGCGACTCTCTTTTTTTTTGTGTCTTAAATTTTTTTTTGTTCTATTTCAGCGCAATCGGTTTGCGATATTTTTAAATAAATCCTTTTTTTTTAAATGGAAAAAACATGCAAAAAAAAAAATATATATATATAACACAATAAAAGGGTACTCACCCGCATGGTCCTCCGAGCGCTCGACGACGATGCAGATGGTCCTGTAATTCTGACTCTGTAACGTCTATTTCACCTCTATATACAAAATCAATTATAGTCTTTAGATCTCTGTAGATTATATCTGCGGGTAGTATAATTGTTGGATGTTTGCATGGATTCTCTAATAACAGTTTTTGAAAGTATGTTGAGCAAGCTCAACAAATGATTGATCTTCTCGCAATTGTTGAAAAACGGTGGTCATAGTACTTTGATAGTTGTTCCATCTTCAACTAAAATACTAATGACTTCTTACGGCCATTTTAATTGATTTTATTTCCTTAGATGAAACAATGCAGCGTATATTTTATAAGGACGATTAACTTGGTGAAGCATACATTAAAACTTTGCACTGTTCCCCTCTCTGTTCAGTTTTCACTTGTTCTGTCAGCACCCAAGCATTCACCTTTAGTCAGTTGTTTCGTCTCCTCGTTCACTTTCTTCGTTCCCTCGTAACAAGTTTGGTTACCCGCCGCTGCGCCCGATACGATAATGCTTGCGAGTCATGTATACGCTTACTCCGAATTCCTATAAAAATAATTCTCACATAAATCAATTACTGCAAACGTTGCATTTACCCAAATGCAACGAATCTGCAACGGAAATGACATGTGCCGAACCTAGACAATAGGTAAGCAATTTACGCGGCGGCACATGTCCCATCGTAATCAAAATTACTTTCGCATAATTAATTCACGTGTCGCGAACTCATCATTTTTCGCATAATAAATAGAAGCGTATCCATGAACACCTTCAGTTTTTGCTAATTAGATGTAGAACGTTACGCTGTCCGAGTGAATACTCAAACGAAATTATAATCAATAAAGTTCTTAAAGTTAAATGTAAAGTTCGTGTTTGGATTTCTTGATGTGCGCGGAGCACTTTCTTATTTTTTTATAGTTCGGTCAAACTAGACACAAAACTGGCGCAGTCGGTAAACGCCACAGTTCGAAAATCCGCGAAGGAACTAACGAAAAAGTGTGGTGACTATTTAAAAATAAAATCGGTTAAGTGCCGCGAAGGTGCCGATAAACTAAAAACACATAAATATTAAACAAAATAATAATCGGGAAAGCCGCGAAGGTTAATACGGTTATTATTAACCTATATAATAAGATCAGAGCAGACACACGAAGCATAAAGGTCCGCTTAAAACTCGCAGTGAGGCTGCTGTAGAGATCTGATCGCCCATAAATTAATTTAAAAAGTGTGTAAAACAAACAAAGTTCCTAATAAGAAGTGAAAAGCAACATTTCAAACCGAACAAATTAAACCGGACAAATTGAACAAAGTTTCACAAAACTTGGAAACAGGTAACATAGCCTAAGATTTTTAAAAAACTCCATATAAAACGTGGATCCTGCTGGACGAAGAACAAGAAAAAGGAATATCTTCAACCAAGGGCGGAACGACGCATACAGAATGGAAGAACTGGTTCAACAATTCCAACAACTTCAACTACAACTTGCTCAAAGGGAGGAGCAGGTCCAACAGTTGGCAACAGCTCTTCAACAAATTTCAAACAGACAATCATCAAACGATCATAACGATAAAATATTAAAGGAAATCAAATATATGAACAACTTTACCGGCGTCGGAGATATTACCATCAACGGCTTCCTGAGCAGTGTTGAATACTATTTGAGCAAAATTGACAATGAAGATTCAAAGAAAACAGCAGTAATGACCATCTATTATGAGAAAATCCAAGGCGAGGCTAAGAACGCAATCATCAACATCCCAGAAACAGATAATTGGCAACTCATCAAGGATCAGCTAAAGCTACGTTTCAGACCAGACGTTCAACCGTGGGAAATCTACAAAAAAATCAACGAACTGAAGGTGCACAATGTAAGCGAATTGGCTGAGGAAGTACAAAAAATTAAGTATAAGGCAGATGAACTAATAATCTATTATCAGGATAAAATGTTTATTGACCTTAGTAATGTTAATTCAATCTTAACAAATGTAGTGAAAGAAATGAGTCAGGGTGTTCTATTAGAAAAGATATACAGTGAGACAAATATTGATAAAATAATAGAAATTATGAGATCAAGAAGATTTGAAGATGAATGTATCAGACCAGAATTTAGAAAGGTCAAAATTTTCAAACCTAAATTCCACAAAAATAATTTCAAGGATTCTAATCCTAATTCCTCACAAAACAGACAGACTGACAAAAATTCTGACGGAGAGGATAATACAAAACAAAACAGACAATTTAATAAGTACAGACAAAAAGACAATGACAGTGGACAACAAAATAGTGGTCAAAATCAATTTTTCAGATCTCAGAACTCAAACAAATCGGGGCAAAATAAAGCCAATAATTTTTCAGGTCGTTCAAAACAAACATGGAAGTCTAAACTCCAACCGGGTATTGAGCCCATGGAAGTTGAGAATGCGCAATTCCATAGATCAAATATTGAAAAGGTTAAAAACCAAAACCAATCAAATAATTTATCTGATGAAGAAACCTTCTCTGACTCACCCCCTGAAATTAACCTAAATGAATATTTTTTTCGCAACTAGCCTCGGAACAATTGCCTTTGATTCAAATTACTATAAATAATGTTAAATATGTAGCTTTAATTGATACAGGGGCATCATTCAGTGTAATTGATGACCGAATTAATACATTTAATAAGGTGAAAATCAAGCCAATCATATTTTCAACTATTACAGGAAAAGATAAGATCGAGTATGAAGTTCATACTCCATCGCCAGAAGAAATTGATCCTCCACCCTCACGAGCCTTGGTTCGGTGGAAGGTTAATAGGTTACAAAACCGAAAATATCAGTTCATAATCGGAACTGATTTACTAAATAATCTCGATACATTAATAGATTTCGAGAGAAAATTAATTATTTTAAATGGACATGCCATTAAATTTATTAATAGCCCTTATCCTTTTGATGAAGTAAATTCTTTAGAAGAAGTGCATGGTGATTATCTAAAAAGATTACAATTAGATCACCTGAACAAAGAAGAATATGCCGAAATAATAAAACTGATAAAACGGTATGAGGGAATATTTTTTAAGGAGGGTGACAAACTCACGAGTACCCCCACAATAAAACATGAGATAAAGACTACAACCGAAAATCAAGTCAACTCAAAACTGTACAGGTATCCTCCTAAGCACGAAGCGGAGGTCCGAAAACAAATTGCGGAACTTGAAAAGCAAGGAATTATTCGAAAGAGTAATTCAATGTATTCAAGTCCTCTTATTATAGTACCGAAAAAATCGGACAACTCGGGGGAAAAGAAATTTCGTTTAGTGGTAGATTACAGAAAACTAAACGAAATAACATTGGATGATAAATTCCCATTGCCAAATATTGACTCTATCCTCGATAAACTAGGTAGAGCCCAATATTTTTCAACAATCGATTTAGCAAAAGGTTATCATCAAATTCTAGTCAAAGAGGAAGACAGGCATAAAACAGCCTTCGTAACACCTCACGGACTTTATGAATTTGTAAGAATGCCGTTTGGTCTAAAGAATGCACCAGCGACATTTCAGCGCCTAATGAATGACGTGTTAAGAGATTTCGTAAATAAATCATGTGTCGTTTATTTAGACGATATTCTGATTTTTAGCACCTCTTTAAAGGAACACATTAAAGCGTTAACAGACATTTTTCAAACTTTGAAAGCACATCAACTTAAAATCCAGATAGATAAGTGCAATTTTATGAAGAAGGAGACCACATTCTTAGGTCATATTATCTCAAAAGATGGACTGAAACCAAATCCCGAAAAGGTTGAAATAATACAAAAATTAGAGTTGCCAAAAACGCACAAACAGATAAAGAGCTTTCTAGGATTAACGGGTTACTACAGAAAGTTTATTAAGGACTACGCAAAAGTAGCTCAACCTATAACAAAGTATCTGAAAAAGGACCAAAAAGTTAATTGTAAAGATCCAAATTATATTAGCGCTTTTGAGAAACTAAAAGCCCTTATAATATCACATCCTGTTTTAAGATTTCCTGATTTTCAGAAACCCTTCCAATTAACAACGGACGCGTCTCAGTACGCAATTGGTGCCGTTTTGTCACAAAACGGGCATCCAGTGTGCTTTGCCTCGAGGACATTAAACTGTCATGAGCGGAATTACGCCACTACTGATAAGGAATTTCTTGCCATTATGTGGTCGGTCAATTATTTCAGACCGTATCTCTATGGTAACAAGTTTACTATTTATACGGACCATCAACCTATCAAATACCTTCATGCTAAATATAAAGGGAAGGACCTTTCACCCAGGCATCAAAGATGGCTCTTAAAACTAGGAGAATATCATTTTGATATTGAGTACGTAAAGGGAAAAGAAAATAAGGTAGCGGATTTTCTCAGCCGTACTAATCAACCTAAGGAGTGTGATGAAAAGTCGACAAGCTCATTTAAACATACAAACTCTTTTTCAGATTTAGGAATAATATTTAACTTGGAAAGTCACGATAGTACAATAGCTACAAAACATTCTGCGGAAGAAGATCTACAAGATCATATACCTATTAAGGAGGAAATTGTAAATAAATATAGGACACAGTTAATATTGACAAATAATAAGATCCAAGAGTTAGAAGTTATTCATAAAAAGCGAATAATTTATATAGCGGAATACGATTTCGACAATTTACGCGAAATCCTTAGAAAGTACATAAAGAAGGGGATAACCGGCATTTATACGGAACTTGAAGACAGCAAATATAACATCTTGCAACAAACAATAAGGGAAATGTACTCAAATGACAGCCAAGTCAAGTTTATTCGATGCTCTTTTAGAGCTCAGGATATAAAAACGGAAACCGAAGCAGTAAAGCAAATATCTCTGTATCACATAAAGGAAAGTATGCACTCCGGCATACAAGAAACTTTCAATTCTATAAAAAACAAGATCTATTATCCAAAATTACAGGAACTAATACAAATTGTACTCAACCAATGCGATGTCTGTCAAATGGTGAAATATGACAGAAAACCGATCAAACCTAAATTTAATTACACAGAAACACCCGACAGTAAAAACGAAATTATCAATATAGATATTCATACCTTCATGAAATATGATTTCTTAACAATAATAGATCGATTTTCGAAATTTGGCTCTGCTTACTTCCTACCTGACAAAAATCATATAACAATCATTGAAACTTTAGAAGAACATTTTGCAAAAATAGGAAAACCCAAGAAAATTACTGCAGGAAATGAATTAAATACTATTAACGTAAAGGAATTCTTAAAAGAAGAGGAAATAGAACTACACATAACAAAAGCGCATAGCCATACAGGTAATGCTGACGTAGAACGTTTTCACAACACATTACTTTCGATATGCAGAACTTTAATATTAAATAAAACAAATTTTTCACCAAAACAAATAGTACAACAGGCTGTTAGAAACTACAACAATCGCTATCATTCAACTATCAAGTGTACCCCTATCGATGCTCAGGAACAACGAATAGACGCTTTAAAAATTAAAAATAACATCAACGAAGCAAAACAAAAATATTTGGAAAAAATAAATAAAAAACGTGAAAACTACGAGGAAACTAGGACGACTGGATTCATAAAGGACTATAAAGCTGTAAGACACAAAGAAAAACCAAGATATAGAAGGGCAAAATTACATAATGTCCATCCCACAAATATCAAAAGAGAATTAAAACATACAAATTTAAACGATTATTCAGAAGACGATATCGTTAAAACAGAGGATAAAAGAATTCTAGAAGCAGAAATAAAAGCTAAAGAAGGTCCTAACTCCGAGGTTTTGGTAAAGAAATTTAATTTATCAATAAAGAGGAGCGATGCAGCCACCTTACTAGGAAAAGAATGGTTAAACGACCAAATAATTAACTTTTACCTAAATTTGCTAGTAGAAAGAAGCTCACTAGACAATGCAAATAATCTTCCGAAAGTGTATGCAATGAATACATTTTTCACGCTGTGCCTAAACAAAACAGGATATAGTGCAGTTCGAAGATGGACACGGAAAGTGGATATATTCTCCTATGATTTAATAATAATTCCAGTTCACATAAACCAAACACATTGGTGCTTAGCCATAATAAGCCCAAAGGAAAAATACATTAAATATTATGATCCAATGAGGACTCCAAATACCGAAGTTCTAGATTTACTAGAAAACTATGTCAAGGAAGAATCGATGGACAAGAAAGATGAGGTTTTAGATTTTTCTGTTTGGAAAAAGGAGCAAATTCTAAACGGTCCACTTCAAACAAATGCATATGACTGTGGTGTATTTAGCTGCACATTTGCTGAACATATAACTCGCAATTGTGAACCAAATTTTTCCCAAGAGGACATGGTTTATTTAAGGAAGAAAATGCTCGCAGATATTTTGCAAAGCAAAATTCAATAGTTTCAATAATTTAACCTTAACTTAAGTCGTTTAAATCATTTACCCTTAACAAATCAATTACTTTTTATTATGACATATCCAAGATTAAATACTTATTTTAGGTCATAATCATCATATGGTTGCTTCTAATCTCTATGGTAAAACCAACAACTGGGACATTAAATATACAACCAATATCGACTGAAAATGGCTTTACAATAATAAATATGGGAACAACGGAGGTTATTCAAGATGCTAGGACAATAATTCACGTACTCAATTTAACAGAATTTAGGCAGGCAATCGATTTAGCAGAGGAAAACATCAAACGGTTGAACCTTGGGAATGACTTGACTATTAGACAAGAACTAGAAACTATTCGTGCAAAGTTTAAAACTATTCAACCTAGTCCTAGAAAGAAAAGAGGTTTACTCAATATCGTTGGTACAGTAGAAAAATGGCTTTTTGGTACCATGAATGACGACGATAGAAAGGAAATCACTGAACACATTAAAACAGTAGAAATTAACGAAGACAAAACTATCGGTAACCTAAATAAGCAAATAGAAATCAATTCGCATATCAGTGACTCGATAAAAATTCTTAAAAACACCATTGAATCAGATAGAAATCAAATTACAAAAACTTACGAAGAAGTAACTGCTAACGAAAGAAAAATTATAGTAAAACAACTGCAGTTAGATCAAATGATAAGATTGCAGATGCTTAAAGAAAAACTAGACCAAATTATGGACAGCATAGCATTTACCCGACATGGTATTGTTCACCCAAGTTTATTGACAACTACTGAGAAATCTTGACAACAGGACTAGACTTTTACAGACTTAAAAACGCTAAAACAGGACTTTTGCAACTAGACAAGGACGAACTAACCCTTGCCATCAAAATTCCCAATAAATACAAAATAGTCGACCTTAAATTGATAACCCCAATCCCAAATAAAAACTTTTTAGAACTTAATATAGAAGATCAATTTGTTATTGAAATAAATCAAACAAAATATCAATATAGTGGAGAAATTCAATATGAAAAAGATCTCAAAATTGTAAACAATTGCATTGAAAAAAATAATTGCTTTACACAAATAAATAAACTTCAAGAAATTAAAAAATTGGATGATCAAACTATACTTTGTAAAAATATGAAAAATCAACAAATTATAAATTCTTGTGATGACAGATATATAAAACTAAACGGTAATTACTTAATAACATTCAATAATTGTACTATTCAAATCCTAAATGAAACCTTTAGTAGCAATGATATCAAATTTGTTGACAGATTTTATTATGAAGCAGACTATAATTTTAATTTTACCAAAAGAATTAATTTTGAAAATATTACCATACAACATATTGAAAATTTGGAACCTTTAGAAATTCTTAAATTCTACAAAACTATAAGTCCAATATTAGGAATAACAACAATTTCAATACTTATATGTATCATTTTTGCAATACTTACCATTTTTTATAAAATACATAAAACAAAAGAAATTATGAATGTAAACAAAAACATTAAAACAAATTGTAATGAAAAGGTTAGAATTCAGGAGAATTCTTATTGTAAGGGGGGAGAAGTCATGTATACGCTCACTCCGAATTCCTATAAAAATAATTCTCACATAAATCAATTACTGCAAACGTTGCATTTACCCAAATGCAACGAATCTGCAACGGAAATGACATGTGCCGAACCTAGACAATAGGTAAGCAATTTACGCGGCGGCACATGTCCCATCGTAATCAAAATTACTTTCGCATAATTAATTCACGTGTCGCGAACTCATCATTTTTCGCATAATAAATAGAAGCGTATCCATGAACACCTTCAGTTTTTGCTAATTAGATGTAGAACGTTACGCTGTCCGAGTGAATACTCAAACGAAATTATAATCAATAAAGTTCTTAAAGTTAAATGTAAAGTTCGTGTTTGGATTTCTTGATGTGCGCGGAGCACTTTCTTATTTTTTTATAGTTCGGTCAAACTAGACACAAAACTTGCGCGACCAAAACAAAAATAAAAATTTCGCTACCAATACAACAACGTTCAATCGCGAGGGAAGCAGGGGTTGACAAACAATCGGCAATCGTTAAGCGGCTAATTATCTCTGCCCGATAAATATTTAAATTTATCGCTCGTTCGTTTTAACGACAACTTCCATTTTTATGTTATCGATTTTCCCGTCCACGCTTTATCGGTCTTTTCCGTCGGAAATATGCGCTCACACACACTCGCCCACTATCACGCGCGCCCTGAACGCACACACAAATACGATCGCAATTGTTTCCCACTTGCGAACGAGGACGACGAACGGCAGCGATCACACACCAGACGACGAAAAAAGAAAAACTCCTTTTCGGTGCATCGAGCACTTTTTCATTTCAACATTTCAACTGCGCTCGCCTTCGCCTTCCACCAAATACGTGCGCCAATGCATCAAGTTCAATGTTCAGACGCGGACCTGTTGCACTCGCGTTTTCCATTTGCCCCGGCGGCAGCAAATTTGATTTTTGACACTTTACACGCCTTTTCTTGCATCTCCCTGGACGTGGGCAAATAAACACTTGTCGCAGCACTTACTGAGAGGAATTTATGCAGTGGTCCGCCACTCGCATGTCTAATTCGCAATTCAAGAAATTCCTCGGCACCAAAGTACACGTCCGAACCCCAGGTCGCGCATATAAACTTGGAACATCCACGGAGCCGGCACACAGAAGTCGCAAGCCTGTTCCTGGACCTAAAATACACTTTTGGACTCTGCCTTTTGCAAAAACGTTCGTGTTTTAAGAGCGATTGTTCCTTACACCGCCGTTTATTCGGAATTTTGCTTTGCACGACAGATGAGCCTGTTAAAATATTTTACTGTACTTGCTTCTACTACTACTACTACTGCGTGCATCTTTCGAATCACTCTTCACACGTGGCCGACAGGCGGGATATGTTTTAACGTTACCGTTCGCTAGCAAGGACTTGGACTGGGCGGTTTTCTCGTCCAAATAGAGACTCAAGTACTTGTCACTTGGCTGCAAGGAGTTGTCAGAGACCGTGTTGGATTTCCCTATGATCTGGCGCTTGGGGTGTCGCTTGTCTGTACCGCTGCGCGCCTTGAGAGAGAAATTGCGTAACTTCCGCGAATGTTCTTTGCTTTTGTTAGCATTCGGGAACGATGGGCTTTTGGCAATATTTCTACAAATATTGTTTGATTTTTGCACCAAATGCTGGGACTTGCTGCCAGTACCGTACAGGCTATGTTTCGAGTAGATATTGCAGTTCCTGTAATGGGTCTTCAGAAGGAGACTGTTGGGGTCAGCTTCATCGAGATGACTGTAGCACGTTATCGGGTCCGAACTGCTCAGATTATGGGCAACTATGTTCCTGTACTGAACTATCACCAGCACCGGCACTAATTCCCAAACGTGGGTTATCTGTCAAGTCTCCTTCCTCACTCAATGACAACTGCCGCTGTCAAAAGTATTCCATCGTACCAGATCAATCTCAAATCGTACCAGTTCGATCGCAAATTGTTCTAGTTCAATCTGAAATTGTTCCAGTTCAATCTGCAATCGTAACAGTTCGATCGTTTCAATTTATCTGGGACATTTTATGCTTGAGTTTTTCCTTAACCCTTTAACTGCTCGATTACTACAGGGCAGCTAATTTTCTCGCGATCCCAAGGCGATGCGGATTGCGAAAAAGGAGCTGAAGGATCTTTCAGGGTACCATGGGTTGTTCTCGCCGTCGGGACACGAAGTGGCGAACAATAAAAGAAAAACACAATTGACAGACGGACGGACTGACTTATGTTTATGTTTGGCCGGAAGTATACAACCCTTGCGCGTTTTTGGAAGTATATGCGGACGGACAAAACAGACGTGGCTAATTATCTATCGGCGCAAGTCTTTTGCGTGGTATATCCCCACTTCTTTTCCCGATGGGTCCGTTATCAGGTAACGGTTAGGTCCCATTACCTTCTTTATGCGGCTTTTCAAGAATCGCCGGTCCAACTTGGCGTTGTAATGCCCCGCGGCAGCACTTTGGCGGAAGTTTCGCTGGAAAACTTCATCTCCTTCTTTGAAATTAGCAGATCGTGACCTGAGATTGTACTGCGCCTCATTTGCACTTCCTGCGGCCTTAATCTTCCGTCCGATTTGTTGGCGGAGGTCTCCTAGACGTTCGTGGGGCTCCAGCGCAACGACGGGGTCTCCCAAACACTTTAATTGCCGTAACAGCCGGTATGATTTACCGTGGCAAATCATGTGCTGTCCAAAGGCGGCAAAGTAGGGGGCGAACCCGGTGACGGAATGATACGAGGATCGCAGGGCGCATGTGATGGCAGACAATCGCCGATCCCAAACTTTTTGAGATGGGTGGACGTAGGAACGGATCGCGGCCAATAGGGTGCGGTTCAACCGTTCTGATGCGTTAGACTGAGGAGAGTATATGGGCGTCAGTTGGTGTTCAACGCCATACTGCTCGAGTAGGCCCTTAAACTGCCGAGACCGGAACTGTACTCCGTTGTCTGAGTACACACTCTCTGGAACCCCGAACACATGGAATACCCGGTTCTCTAAGAATTTCACGATAGATGGAGTTGTGAATTTACGGATAGGTTCCACCAGTGGGAATTTTGAAAGCTGGTCTAGAACAACTATAGCTCCGATGTGTCCCATGGAAGACCGAGGATATGGACCGAGTAGATCGATGTATAGACGTTGGAATACGCGTTCTGGGACGTTGAGTTGACCCATAGGAGGTCGAAGAGGCTGGTTGGGCGCTTTGGTGTTTTTACAGGTTTCACAGGCGCTCACGTAGTCTTTGACCTGCGATGCCATTTTAGGCCAAAAGAAGTATTTCTTGAGTCGCCGTAACAACCGACCGTAACCTCCGTGGGCACTTAAAGGATGGTCATGTGCGCGGAGGATCAGATGTTGTGTCATTTCCTCCGGTACCCAGAGTTTCCGGGACTCTTCTTCCTGCCATGGATCACCAGTGGCGTATTCATTCCGTCTATACACGTAGCCGTCTATTACCTTCAAATCAGGCAGCTGCGATTGTTGGGTCGCGATGGTTTGCCTCAACTCTTTGTAGCTGTCTGATTCGAAATGTGGGCTGTCCAAATCGATCTCGATGGGGTCCTCGCCATTTATTGTCAATTCGGCTCCCTCTGGGGAAAACATTCGTGAGAGAGTGTCGGGTACGATGTTCTGGGTCCCTTTCCGATGTTTGATGGAAAACTTGAACCCTTGCAGCTTAAGAGCCCATCTTGCTAGGCGTCCATGTAAATCTGCCTGGTTCATCAACCATTGTAGTGAAGCGTGGTCCGTGATGATCTCGAATTGGTGGCCCTCGATATAAGCTCGGAATTTCTTCACAGCCATCATCGCTGCCAAACATTCCTACTCGGACACAGTATAGTTTCTTTGGGCCGAATTCAGCTTATTGGACATGAAGGCGATGGGAGCTTCCTCTCCCTCATCGGTCAATTGCACCAGCACGGCTCCTACTCCATGTTGACTTGCGTCACAATGAATGGAGAAGGGCTTCGTGAAGTCGGGGCTGTGCAAGACCGGGGCTGTGCAAGACCGGGGCTGATGTGAGAGCTTGTTTTAGCTCTTCAAATGCCTTTCGGCTGAGTTCGGTCCAATTAAACTTCCCTTTCCGCAGCATGTCTGACAGGGGCGCTGAAACTGTTGCGTAATTCCGAACAAACCTTCGGTACCAACCGCACACACCAAGGAAACGTCGTAGCTGCTTCACTGTTTTTGGTAAGGGGAACTCATCAATCGCACGCGTTTTGTCTGGATCCGTTTTGATAGTGCCATGTCCTATGACATGTCCTAGGTATCGGACTTCTTTCATGACAAACTTACTTTTCTGTACGTTGATGGTGAGTCCCGCCTTACTGATGTGCAGGGCTGCTTCTTGTAGGAGTAGGAGGTGTTGATCGAACGTTTCCGTGATGAGTAACAGATCATCCAGGTACACGAACACTTGGTATTTCAGGTGAGGTGGGATGACCTTGTCCATCAGCCGAGTCATCGTTTGCGGCGCGTTACACAGGCCAAAGAGCATTGTGACGACTTGATATAATGGTCGTCCAGGCACTGTGAAGGCGGTTTTATCCCTCGACCCCTCATCGAGTGGAATTTGCCAGAAGGCGTCTTTTAGGTCGAGACTGGTGATATAATTGGCAGTCTCCCTAGTGATCCATCGATGAGTAGAAGAGGGTACGCGTCCTTGATGGTAACCGCGTTTACCTTACGGGCATCTAGACAGAGGCGGACTTTACCTGGCTTCACCACCAAGGTTACCGGCGATGACCAGGCACTTTAGGACTCCTCTATAACCCCCAACTAGAGCATCTTATCCAGCTCCCAATACACCAATTTCTCCATGGCCGGTGAGATGGCATAGTGTCTCTGCTTAATCGGCTTACTATCGCCAACGTCGATGGCGTGTGAGACTAGGGTGGTGCGGCCAAGGCCTTGGGTAGCGTAAGATGGAAAAGCAGCGATGGATGCTTCCAGACGTTGCCGTTGGTTAGGCGTCAGGTCATGCCTGTCGGGAATAGAAGTGATTTCGTTGACATATCTGGTATTTAAAGACAAATCTGTGAATAAATCGGAGGCCAGTCCAAAGCGAAGGACGAAATCGACGCCAAGGTACACATTCTGAGTCAAAGACGGGATAATGTAGAAAGTAATATCCTTCGTCTGACCCCTGAACGTCACGGGTGTGGTTAGTTTACCTCGTATAGGGTGTTTGGTGCCATCAGCTGTACTGATTTCAGTGCGCCAGGATTTAATCAAGGTCGGATATTCTTGGAGCACCTTCGAGCCAAAGCTCGAGGCAAGACAACTGATACTAGCACCCGTGTCGATCAATGCAAACACGGTTTCGCCCAACACTTTAATTGGATGATAAGGTCTGATCTCATTCTCAGCAACCTCCGAGATGTTACAAGAGTTTAGGGTTTGACGGCAGGTGCGCACTCTCTTGCGGAAATTCCGCCAACGACGGGTTGACCATTTTGTCTTGCGCGGGCGGGAAGTGACTTCTTCGGAAGCAAATATTCGCTCTCGAGCCACCCGATATTCCTGCAGTCGAACATGATAAGGTTTTAGAATGCGTATTTGAGGCTGCCGGGGTTCTTCTGGCAGTGACTGCGGTGGTCGCTTCAATATTATCGTTGGCGAGGTCTCCGGAAGAGAGTGAACATCCGCAGTCATAGTGGTCATGGCTGGTGGGTTAACGTCAGGGTTATTGGGGTTGGCAGCTGGCTGGGGAACTACTGCGGGGGCTTCGAGTACCGCTGAGGTGGTAGGGTACTCGTTCGTCCGTTTTTTGGAGTGGCACCATCTGGGTAGTCCGGAACACAGGTGTTTGACTCCGTGTGTTCTTCCAGATCTGTGTTGTTGCAATTTGGTGCCACTTCTGCGATTTCACGTCGCGGACCCGTCCTCGCATGCAGGTAAGGCCGTTCTTGGAGGTCTTCTTCAAGCCTCTCCAAACCACTCACGAACCTCAGCAGTGATTCCATGGTCTGCGGGTCCGAGTTTACGACATGGCAACGAAGTTCCGGCTTTAGATTGCGTTTCAAGACCCGCAGCAGTTGGGTGGAAGACATCGGCTCTGACAACTGGTCATTCAGCCGAAGGATATCGGCTCGATATTGATGAAAAGACTCGTCCGGACGTTGCCATCTAGCATGGATCTTGTCCAGTACCAATTCGTCCATATCTACCATAGGGTACTCCATGCGGAGTACCTCCTTCAACCGTGACCAGCGTATTGATGGTGGGGCCGAATGTATTCGCCAATATGACTCAAGTGCTGCTCCCCTAAGCAGCATTGGCAAATATCCTGCGAGCGCCGTGTGATCTCCTGCTAGCATTTGCTCAATCAGCGACTCCACCCGACCAATGAAAACTTCCACAGTTATAGTGTTGGGTTCCCCGCTGAAATGCAGATTCCAGCCCTGGATGATGCTGGGGATCTGCGTCGGCTTCAGCCGATACGTAGCGTGTGGATGGATCCGTTGGTCCGGCGGAATCACTGGAGCCTGAGTTGGTGGCGGTGCTTGGCTCAGTCGGGGCCGGTACACTGGAGCCAACGGATTCATTGCCGCACCGGGCCGGATTCGTTCGTGATCGCGCCGCGAGTCTACCGGAAAATCCCATGGATTTGGGTCCGCATCCCACATCGGAGGCGTTCTTGGCTGCGGTGGTACTGGATTCTCCTTCTGGCTTTCCAGCGAGGCTACCCGGGTGGTCAGGTCCTGCATGAGCGCCATTAAATCCTGTAGGACTGTCGCCTCCACAGCCACAGTGGGTCTCGGCCCTTCCGCAGGCGGCACTGCTTCGGCTCGGTAGTCTTCCTCTCGTGCACTCATTGTCGTGGATGGAAGGGGTCCGCTTTTGGGTACTGTTCCACTTGCGCTGGAGGACTGAGGTCGTTCTGTTGCTGGCTGGGTGGTTTCTAGAGGCTGACGACAGAGCGGGCACGTGGATGAGGTTTGCCGCATTTGGACCAAACACAGCTGGTGTAGCCTGTGTCCACACTGCAAACGCTGACTGGTGAGTTCATCCATGTCCTCATGGCATATGGAGCACAAGAGCGCTGGTCCGGCATCTGACCTCAACTTTCTCCTCTCGGGCGTGCGTTTGGTGGGCATGCTAAATGAAATTTATTTTTCTAAATAATATTTAAACTATAACTATCTATAATTAATGAAAAAAATGTGAAAAAAAAATGGAATGTAGAATATATAAAGCTTCCAAGTGGCCGTCAGTGGCGAACTATAAAAGTACCTCACAAAAAAAGTATGAAGAAATTTTACAAATTGGCGTTATTGACGTTATCAAAAGTTATCAAACAAAATAATCGGTCTTTCCTTTCTGTCCTTCTTCCCAAGCAAGGACACCAATGGCACATTCCTTCTGTAGTGTTTCAGGGACAACTCTCTTGCGGCACCATGAGACTCAGGGTTCAGAAGTGCTCCCTCATCCGCAAGTTTTTCAAGTTACAACTTGTCAGCCCAGGGTTGAATTCTGATCCACAAGCAGCGCGTGTCTTGTCATGGATAGTCATGGATTAGCTATTCAGCCGATCACATGAAATCAAAATCCATGTAATTTAAGACACCCAGGCACCGCTGGTTTGGGGAGCGGATCAGAATCCTCCGCAAAATGAAGGTGGAGATAATAACTTTCGAACACAAATAGGGACTCTAATATCATTTGGCCTTACTAGTTATACAATGGTGGTAAACCACCAAAGTATAAATCAAAAGCAGGACCAAACGATATTGATGTCCAAAGACAACACACGTCCGGAAGTTACTAGGCTTGCTGGGGCACGATTAGTGCAAAAACCCTCGGGAGTTACCTACCCGCCAATAATCTTGACACCTTGTGGGGACACCTAGAGACGATGGACTGTCTCGTGCTCACGACTGATGATACAGCCGGGCATTTCGGGGCCCCACGTTGGGCGCCATTTGTAGTGAATTAGAAGTTTCAAATGGTTCGTGAAGGACTGCAGCGATGTTCTGCTGCCTCGGCAGAAGAAAATGACAATATCTGCCGAGAATGCCCTCGTCTGGAGACGCGTGAATGCGCTGGCAGGCTAGCGTTGCGGTGTCGTGGGGCGGGTTCATTTCCCCAGCACGAGGACCCACTACAAAAAATTTCGCACTCACGAATTTGGTTGTAGATCAAGAGGCGACCGAAGTCGCAAAAAGTGTAGATAACTACACCGAGGGAGATAGAACTTGTTACGAGAACAAGTGGAACCTGAAAAGAAAGGCGGACTTAGGGTAACCTCGTCATTACCCGACGAAGCTCATGGCCCACAAATGAAAGAGGGGCAACCGGGTGGTGGTGGAGCCCCTTCGCACCCACCCAACCGGAATAAATCCATATATATTTTGTTGCAGTGGCCAGGTATTCCTCTTCTGAGTGGAAAACTCATACAACTTGAATTGCATGAACTTTCCCATCAGAAGGGGAGTACCCCGGTGACCAATTTATGCCATAGAATTTGATTGCATAACTCTATGCCATAAAGAGGCACTCTGCTTGAGCCACTCAACCCGCGACGTCACCTGAAACGAGAAGTATTGTTTAAGTACCCGGCGGCTGGCTCATGTTTTGAGGTGGAAGCCTGCCACCGTACCGGGTCCTATACCCGGTTAGAGTCGGAAGAAAGGAAAGGCCGAAGGGTATGGTATTAATTCATTTTTTTAATTTTTTTCCTCTTTCCGAACAACACAATTAGGTTTGCAAATTAATTGTTTAAAAGCAATATAGGAACAATATGACAATATTTGATATTTCTTATATGACTAAAGCTTCATGGATAATAAATTTGTTGTCAATTAATTGTTATTGTGTTCGATTCAAGTGATCTACTAAATACATCAGTCCGTAACATAAACATTATCCATCGAAGTTTAGAATATGATAGCAGGCTTCTAATACAATGTTTCCATTTCTTCTCTTTGACCGTTTTTTTTTTTTTGAACAAAATAATTATGTATTTGTTTTGTCTTTGTTTTATTAGTTTTTGCGACTCTCTTTTTTTTGTGTCTTAAATTTTTTTTTGTTCTATTTCAGCGCAATCGGTTTGCGATATTTTTAAATAAATCCTTTTTTTTTTAAATGGAAAAAACATGCAAAAAAAAAATATATATATATATAACACAATAAAAGGGTACTCACCCGCATGGTCCTCCGAGCGCTCGACGACGATGCAGATGGTCCTGTAATTCCGACTCTGTAACATCTATTTCACCTCTATATACAAAATCAATTATAGTCTTTAGATCTCTGTAGATTATATCTGCGGGTAGTATAATTGTTGGATGTTTGCATGGATTCTCTAATAACAGTTTTTGAAAGTATGTTGAGCAAGCTCAACAAATGATTGATCTTCTCGCAATTGTTGAAAAACGGTGGTCATAGTACTTTGATAGTTGTTCCATCTTCAACTAAAATACTGATGACTTCTTACGGCCATTTTAATTGATTTTATTTCCTTAGATGAAACAATGCAGCGTATATTTTATAAGGACGATTAACTTGGTGAAGCATACATTAAAACTTTGCACTGTTCCCCTCTCTGTTCAGTTTTCACTTGTTCTGTCAGCACCCAAGCATTCACCTTTAGTCAGTTGTTTCGTCTCCTCGTTCACTTTCTTCGTTCCCTCGTAACAAGTTTGGTTCCCCGCCGCTGCGCCCGATACGATAATGCTTGCGCGACCAAAACAAAAATAAAAATTTCGCTACCAATACAACAACGTTCAATCGCGAGGGAAGCAGGGGTCGACAAACAATCGGCAATCGTTAAGCGGCTAATTATCTCTGCCCGATAAATATTTAAATTAATCGCTCGTTCGTTTTAACGACAACTTCCATTTTTATGTTATCGATTTTCCCGTCCACGCTTTATCGGTCTTTTCCGTCGGAAATATGCGCTCACACACACTCGCCCACTATCACGCGCGCCCTGAACGCACACACAAACACGATCGCAATTGTTTCCCACTTGCGAACGAGGACGACGAACGGCAGCGATCACACACCAGACGACGAAAAAAGAAAAACTCCTTTTCGGTGCATCGAGCACTTTTTCATTTCAACATTTCAACTGCGCTCGCCTTCGCCTTCCACCAAATACGTGCGCCAATGCATCAAGTTCAATGTTCAGACGCGGACCTGTTGCACTCGCGTTTTCCATTTGCCCCGGCGGCAGCAAATTTGATTTTTGACACTTTACACGCCTTTTCTTGCATCTCCCTGGACGTGGGAAAATAAACACTTGTCGCAGCACTTACTGAGAGGAATTTATGCAGTGGTCCGCCACTCGCATGTCTAATTCGCAATTCAAGAAATTCCTCGGCACCAAAGTACACGTCCGAACCCCAGGTCGCGCATATAAACTTGGAACATCCACGGAGCCGGCACACAGAAGTCGCAAGCCTGTTCCTGGACCTAAAATACACTTTTGGACTCTGCCTTTTGCAAAAACGTTCGTGTTTTAAGAGCGATTGTTCCTTACACCGCCGTTTATTCGGAATTTTGCTTTGCACGACAGATGAGCCTGTTAAAATATTTTACTGTACTTGCTTCTACTGCTACTACTACTGCGTGCATCTTTCGAATCACTCTTCACACGTGGCCGACAGGCGGGATATATTTTAACGTTACCGTTCGCTAGCAAGGACTTGGACTGGGCGGTTTTCTCGTCCAAATAGAGACTCAAGTACTTGTCACTTGGCTGCAAGGAGTTGTCAGAGACCGTGTTGGATTTCCCTATGATCTGGCGCTTGGGGTGTCGCTTGTCTGTACCGCTGCGCGCCTTGAGAGAGAAAATGCGTAACTTCCGCGAATGTTCTTTGCTTTTGTTAGCATTCGGGAACGATGGGCTTTTGGCAATATTTCTACAAATATTGTTTGATTTTTGCACCAAATGCTGGGACTTGCTGCCAGTACCGTACAGGCTATGTTTCGAGTAGATATTGCAGTTCCTGTAATGGGTCTTCAGAAGGAGACTGTTGGGGTCAGCTTCATCGAGATGACTGTAGCACGTTATCGGGTCCGAACTGCTCAGATTATGGGCAACTATGTTCCTGTACTGAACTATCACCAGCACCGGCACTAATTCCCAAACGTGGGTTATCTGTCAAGTCTCCTTCCTCACTCAATGACAACTGCCGCTGTCAAAAGTATTCCATCGTACCAGATCAATCTCAAATCGTACCAGTTCGATCGCAAATTGTTCTAGTTCAATCTGAAATTGTTCCAGTTCAATCTGCAATCGTAACAGTTCGATCGTTTCAATTTATCTGGGACATTTTATGCTTGAGTTTTTCCTTAACCCTTTAACTGCTCGATTACTACAGGGCAGCTAATTTTCTCGCGATCCCAAGGCGATGCGGATTGCGAAAAAGGAGCTGAAGGATCTTTCAGGGTACCATGGGTTGTCCTCGCCGTCGGGACACGAAGTGGCGAACAATAAAAGAAAAACACAATTGACAGACGGACGGACTGACTTATGTTTATGTTTGGCCGGAAGTATACAACCCTTGCGCGTTTTTGGAAATATATGCGGACGGACAAAACAGACGTGGCTAATTATCTATCGGCGCAAGTCTTTTGCGTGGTATATCCCCACTTCTTTTCCCGATGGGTCCGTTATCAGGTAACGGTTAGGTCCCATTACCTTCTTTATGCGGCTTTTCAAGAATCGCCGGTCCAACTTGGCGTTGTAATGCCCCGCGGCAGCACTTTGGCGGAAGTTTCGCTGGAAAACTTCATCTCCTTCTTTGAAATTAGCAGATCGTGACCTGAGATTGTACTGCGCCTCATTTGCACTTCCTGCGGCCTTAATCTTCCGTCCGATTTGTTGGCGGAGGTCTCCTAGACGTTCGTGGGGCTCCAGCGCAACGACGGGGTCTCCCAAACACTTTAATTGCCGTAACAGCCGGTATGATTTACCGTGGCAAATCATGTGCTGTCCAAAGGCGGCAAAGTAGGGGGCGAACCCGGTGACGGAATGATACGAGGATCGCAGGGCGCATGTGATGGCAGACAATCGCCGATCCCAAACTTTTTGAGATGGGTGGACGTAGGAACGGATCGCGGCCAATAGGGTGCGGTTCAACCGTTCTGATGCGTTAGACTGAGGAGAGTATATGGGCGTCAGTTGGTGTTCAACGCCATACTGCTCGAGTAGGCCCTTAAACTGCCGAGACCGGAACTGTACTCCGTTGTCTGAGTACACACTCTCTGGAACCCCGAACACATGGAATACCCGGTTCTCTAAGAATTTCACGATAGATGGAGTTGTGAATTTACGGATAGGTTCCACCAGTGGGAATTTTGAAAGCTGGTCTAGAACAACTATAGCTCCGATGTGTCCCATGGAAGACCGAGGATATGGACCGAGTAGATCGATGTATAGACGTTGGAATACGCGTTCTGGGACGTTGAGTTGACCCATAGGAGGTCGAAGAGGCTGGTTGGGCGCTTTGGTGTTTTTACAGGTCTCACAGGCGCTCACGTAGTCTTTGACCTGCGATGCCATTTTAGGCCAAAAGAAGTATTTCTTGAGTCGCCGTAACAACCGACCGTAACCTCCGTGGGCACTTAAAGGATGGTCATGTGCGCGGAGGATCAGATGTTGTGTCATTTCCTCCGGTACCCAGAGTTTCCGGGACTCTTCTTCCTGCCATGGATCACCAGTGGCGTATTCATTCCGTCTATACACGTAGCCGTCTATTACCTTCAAATCAGGCAGCTGCGATTGTTGGGTCGCGATGGTTTGCCTCAACTCTTTGTAGCTGTCTGATTCGAAATGTGGGCTGTCCAAATCGATCTCGATGGGGTCCTCGCCATTTATTGTCAATTCGGCTCCCTCTGGGGAAAACATTCGTGAGAGAGTGTCGGGTACGATGTTCTGGGTCCCTTTCCGATGTTTGATGGAAAACTTGAACCCTTGCAGCTTAAGAGCCCATCTTGCTAGGCGTCCATGTAAATCTGCCTGGTTTATCAACCATTGTAGTGAAGCGTGGTCCGTGATGATCTCGAATTGGTGGCCCTCGATATAAGCTCGGAATTTCTTCACAGCCATCATCGCTGCCAAACATTCCTACTCGGACACAGTATAGTTTCTTTGGGCCGAATTCAGCTTATTGGACATGAAGGCGATGGGAGCTTCCTCTCCCTCATCGGTCAATTGCACCAGCACGGCTCCTACTCCATGTTGACTTGCGTCACAATGAATGGAGAAGGGCTTCGTGAAGTCGGGGCTGTGCAAGACCGGGGCTGATGTGAGAGCTTGTTTTAGCTCTTCAAATGCCTTTCGGCTGAGTTCGGTCCAATTAAACTTCCCTTTCCGCAGCATGTCTGACAGGGGCGCTGAAACTGTTGCGTAATTCCGAACAAACCTTCGGTACCAACCGCACACACCAAGGAAACGTCGTAGCTGCTTCACTGTTTTTGGTAAGGGGAACTCATCAATCGCACGCGTTTTGTCTGGATCCGTTTTGATAGTGCCATGTCCTATGACATGTCCTAGGTATCGGACTTCTTTCATGACAAACTTACTTTTCTGTACGTTGATGGTGAGTCCCGCCTTACTGATCTGCAGGGCTGCTTCTTGTAGGAGTAGGAGGTGTTGATCGAATGTTTCCGTGATGAGTAACAGATCATCCAGGTACACGAACACTTGGTATTTCAGGTGAGGTGGGATGACCTTGTCCATCAGCCGAGTCATCGTTTGCGGCGCGTTACACAGGCCAAAGAGCATTGTGACGACTTGATATAATGGTCGTCCAGGCACTGTGAAGGCGGTCTTATCCCTCGACCCCACATCGAGTGGAATTTGCCAGAAGGCGTCTTTTAGGTCGAGACTGGTGATATAATTGGCTTTCGGCAGTCTCCCTAGTGATCCATCGATGAGTAGAAGAGGGTACGCGTCCTTGATGGTAACCGCGTTTACCTTACGGGCATCTAGACAGAGGCGGACTTTACCTGGCTTCATCACCAAGGTTACCGGCGATGACCAGGCACTTTGGGACTCCTCTATAACCCCCAACTAGAGCATCCTATCCAGCTCCCAATACACCAATTTCTCCATGGCCGGTGAGATGGCATAGTGTCTCTGCTTAATCGGCTTACTATCGCCAACGTCGATGGCGTGTGAGACTAGGGTGGTGCGGCCAAGGCCTTGGGTAGCGTAAGATGGAAAAGCAGCGATGGATGCTTCCAGGCGTTGCCGTTGGTTAGGCGTCAGGTCATGCCTGTCGGGAATAGAAGTGATTTCGTTGACATATCTGGTATTTAAAGACAAATCTGTGAATAAATCGGAGGCCAGTCCAAAGCGAAGGACGAAATCGACGCCAAGGTACACATTCTGAGTCAAAGACGGGATAATGTAGAAAGTAATATCCTTCGTCTGACCCCTGAACGTCACGGGTGTGGTTAGTTTACCTCGTATAGGGTGTTTGGTGCCATCAGCTGTACTGATTTCAGTGCGCCAGGATTTAATCAAGGTCGGATATTCTTGGAGCACCTTCGAGCCAAAGCTCGAGGCAAGACAACTGATACTAGCACCCGTGTCGATCAATGCAAACACGGTTTCGCCCAACACTTTAATTGGATGATAAGGTCTGATCTCATTCTCAGCAACCTCCGAGATGTTACAAGAGTTTAGGGTTTGACGGCAGGTGCGCACTCTCTTGCGGAAATTCCGCCAACGACGGGTTGACCATTTTGTCTTGCGCGGGCGGGAAGTGACTTCTTCGGAAGCAAATATTCGCTCTCGAGCCACCCGATATTCCTGCAGTCGAACATGATAAGGTTTTAGAATGCGTATTTGAGGCTGCCGGGGTTCTTCTGGCAGTGACTGCGGTGGTCGCTTCAATATTATCGTTGGCGAGGTCTCCGGAAGAGAGTGAACATCCGCAGTCATAGTGGTCATGGCTGGTGGGTTAACGTCAGGGTTATTGGGGTTGGCAGCTGGCTGGGGAACTACTGCGGGGGCTTCGAGTACCGCTGAGGTGGTAGGGTACTCGTTCGTCCGTTTTTTGGAGTGTCACCATCTGGGTAGTCCGGAACACAGGTGTTTGACTCCGTGTGTTCTTCCAGATCTTTGTTGCAATTTGGTGCCACTTCTGCGATTTCACGTCGCGGACCCGTCCTCGCATGCAGGTAAGGCCGTTCTTGGAGGTCTTCTTCAAGCCTCTCCAAACCACTCACGAACCTCAGCAGTGATTCCATGGTCTGCGGGTCCGAGTTTACGACATGGCAACGAAGTTCCGGCTTTAGATTGCGTTTCAAGACCCGCAGCAGTTGGGTGGAAGACATCGGCTCTGACAACTGGTCATTCAGCCGAAGGATATCGGCTCGATATTGATGAAAAGACTCGTCCGGACGTTGCCATCTAGCATGGATCTTGTCCAGTATCAATTCGTCCATATCTACCATAGGGTACTCCATGCGGAGTACCTCCTTCAACCGTGACCAGCGTATTGATGGTGGGGCCGAATGTATTCGCCAATATGACTCAAGTGCTGCTCCCCTAAGCAGCATTGGCAAATATCCTGCGAGCGCCGTGTGATCTCCTGCTAGCATTTGCTCAATCAGCGACTCCACCCGACCAATGAAAACTTCCACAGTTATAGTGTTGGGTTCCCCGCTGAAATGCAGATTCCAGCCCTGGATGATGCTGGGGATCTGCGTCGGCTTCAGCCGATACGTAGCGTGTGGATGGATGCGTTGGTCCGGCGGAATCACTGGAGCCTGAGTTGGTGGCGGTGCTTGGCTCAGTCGGGGCCGGTACACTGGAGCCAACGGATTCATTGCCGCACCGGGCCGGATTCGTTCGTGATCGCGCCGCGAGTCTATCGGAAAATCCCATGGATTTGGGTCCGCATCCCACATCGGAGGCGTTCTTGGCTGCGGTGGTACTGGATTCTCCTTCTGGCTTTCCAGCGAGGCTACCCGGGTGGTCAGGTCCTGCATGAGCGCCATTAAATCCTGTAGGACTGTCGCCTCCACAGCCACAGTGGGTCTCGGCCCTTCCGCAGGCGGCACTGCTTCGGCTCGGTAGTCTTCCTCTCGTGCACTCATTGTCGTGGATGGAAGGGGTCCGCTTTTGGGTACTGTTCCACTTGCGCTGGAGGACTGAGGTCGTTCTGTTGCTGGCTGGGTGGTTTCTAGAGGCTGACGACAGAGCGGGCACGTGGATGAGGTTTGCCGCAGTTGGACCAAACACAGCTGGTGTAGCCTGTGTCCACACTGCAAACGCTGACTGGTGAGTTCATCCATGTCCTCATGGCATATGGAGCACAAGAGCGCTGGTCCGGCATCTGACCTCAACTTTCTCCTCTCGGGCGTGCGTTTGGTGGGCATGCTAAATGAAATTTATTTTTCTAAATAATATTTAAACTATAACTATCTATAATTAATGAAAAAAATGTGAAAAAAAAAATGGAATGTAGAATATATAAAGCTTCCAAGTGGCCGTCAGTGGCGAACTATAAAAGTACCTCACAAAAAAAGTATGAAGAAATTTTACAAATTGGCGTTATTGACGTTATCAAAAGTTATCAAACAAAATAATCGGTCTTTCCTTTCTGTCCTTCTTCCCAAGCAAGGACACCAATGGCACATTCCTTCTGTAGTGTTTCAGGGACAACTCTCTTGCGGCACCATGAGACTCAGGGTTCAGAAGTGCTCCCTCATCCGCAAGTTTTTCAAGTTACAACTTGTCAGCCCAGGGTTGAATTCTGATCCACAAGCAGCGCGTGTCTTGTCATGGATAGTCATGGATTAGCTATTCAGCCAATCACATGAAATCAAAATCCATGTAATTTAAGACACCCAGGCACCGCTGGTTTGGGGAGCGGATCAGAATCCTCCGCAAAATGAAGGTGGAGATAATAACTTCCGAACACAAATAGGGACTCTAATATCATTTGGCCTTACTAGTTATACAATGGTGGTAAACCACCAAAGTATAAATCAAAAGCAGGACCAAACGATATTGATGTCCAAAGACAACACACGTCCGGAAGTTACTAGGCTTGCTGGGGCACGATTAGTGCAAAAACCCTCGGGAGTCACCTACCCGCCAATAATCTTGACACCTTGTGGGGACACCTAGAGACGATGGACTGTCTCGTGCTCACGACTGATGATACAGCCGGGCATTTCGGGGCCCCACGTTGGGCGCCATTTGTAGTGAATTAGAAGTTTCAAATGGTTCGTGAAGGACTGCAGCGATGTTCTGCTGCCTCGGCAGAAGAAAATGACAATATCTGCCGAGAATGCCCTCGTCTGGAGACGCGTGAATGCGCTGGCAGGCTAGCGTTGCGGTGTCGTGGGGCGGGTTCATTTCCCCAGCACGAGGACCCACTACAAAAAATTTCGCACTCACGAATTTGGTTGAAGATCAAGAGGCGACCGAAGTCGCAAAAAGTGTAGATAACTACACCGAGGGAGATAGAACTTGTTACGAGAACAAGTGGAACCTGAAAAGAAAGGCGGACTTGGGGTAACCTCGTCATTACCCGACGAAGCTCATGGCCCACAAATGAAAGAGGGGCAACCGGGTGGTGGTGGAGCCCCTTCGCACCCACCCAACCGGAATAAATCCATATATATTTTGTTGCAGTGGCCAGGTATTCCTCTTCTGAGTGGAAAACTCATACAACTTGAATTGCATGAACTTTCCCATCAGAAGGGGAGTACCCCGGTGACCAATTTATGCCATAGAATTTGATTGCATAACTCTATGCCATAAAGAGGCACTCTGCTTGAGCCACTCAACCCGCGACGTCACCTGAAACGAGAAGTATTGTTTAAGTACCCGGCGGCTGGCTCATGTTTTGAGGTGGAAGCCTGCCACCGTACCGGGTCCTATACCCGGTTAGAGTCGGAAGAAAGGAAAGGCCGAAGGGTATGGTATTAATTCATTTTTTTAATTTTTTTCCTCTTTCCGAACAACACAATTAGGTTTGCAAATTAATTGTTTAAAAGCAATATAGGAACAATATGACAATATTTGATATTTCTTATATGACTAAAGCTTCATGGATAATAAATTTGTTTTCAATTAATTGTTATTGTGTTCGATTCAAGTGATCTACTAAATACATCAGTCCGTAACATAAACATTATCCATCGAAGTTTAGAATATGATAGCAGACTTCTAATACAATGTTTCCATTTCTTCTCTTTGACCGTTTTTTTTTTTTGAACAAAATAATTATGTATTTGTTTTGTCTTTGTTTTATTAGTTTTTGCGACTCTCTTTTTTTAGTGTCTTAAATTTTTTTTTGTTCTGTTTCAGCGCAATCGGTTTGCGATATTTTTAAATAAATCCTTTTTTTTTTAAATGGAAAAAACATGCAAAAAAAATATATATATATAACACAATAAAAGGGTACTCACCCGCATGGTCCTCCGAGCGCTCGACGACGATGCAGATGGTCCTGTAATTCCGACTCTGTAACATCTATTTCACCTCTATATACAAAATCAATTATAGTCTTTAGATCTCTGTAGATTATATCTGCGGGTAGTATAATTGTTGGATGTTTGCATGGATTCTCTAATAACAGTTTTTGAAAGTATGTTGAGCAAGCTCAACAAATGATTGATCTTCTCGCAATTGTTGAAAAACGGTGGTCATAGTACTTTGATAGTTGTTCCATCTTCAACTAAAATACTGATGACTTCTTACGGCCATTTTAATTGATTTTATTTCCTTAGATGAAACAATGCAGCGTATATTTTATAAGGACGATTAACTTGGTGAAGCATACATTAAAACTTTGCACTGTTCCCCTCTCTGTTCAGTTTTCACTTGTTCTGTCAGCACCCAAGCATTCACCTTTAGTCAGTTGTTTCGTCTCCTCGTTCACTTTCTTCGTTCCCTCGTAACAAGTTTGGTTCCCCGCCGCTGCGCCCGATACGATAATGCTTGCGCGACCAAAACAAAAATAAAAATTTCGCTACCAATACAACAACGTTCAATCGCGAGGGAAGCAGGGGTCGACAAACAATCGGCAATCGTTAAGCGGCTAATTATCTCTGCCCGATAAATATTTAAATTAATCGCTCGTTCGTTTTAACGACAACTTCCATTTTTATGTTATCGATTTTCCCGTCCACGCTTTATCGGTCTTTTCCATCGGAAATATGCGCTCACACACACTCGCCCACTATCACGCGCGCCCTGAACGCACACACAAACACGATAGCAATTGTTTCCCACTTGCGAACGAGGACGACGAACGGCAGCGATCACACACCAGACGACGAAAAAAGAAAAACTCCTTTTCGGTGCATCGAGCACTTTTTCATTTCAACATTTCAACTGCGCTCGCCTTCGCCTTCCACCAAATACGTGCGCCAATGCATCAAGTTCAATGTTCAGACGCGGACCTGTTGCACTCGCGTTTTCCATTTGCCCCGGCGGCAGCAAATTTGATTTTTGACACTTTACACGCCTTTTCTTGCATCTCCCTGGACGTGGGCAAATAAACACTTGTCGCAGCACTTACTGAGAGGAATTTATGCAGTGGTCCGCCACTCGCATGTCTAATTCGCAATTCAAGAAATTCCTCGGCACCAAAGTACACGTCCGAACCCCAGGTCGCGCATATAAACTTGGAACATCCACGGAGCCGGCACACAGAAGTCGCAAGCCTGTTCCTGGACCTAAAATACACTTTTGGACTCTGCCTTTTGCAAAAACGTTCGTGTTTTAAGAGCGATTGTTCCTTACACCGCCGTTTATTCGGAATTTTGCTTTGCACGACAGATGAGCCTGTTAAAATATTTTACTGTACTTGCTTCTACTGCTACTACTACTGCGTGCATCTTTCGAATCACTCTTCACACGTGGCCGACAGGCGGGATATGTTTTAACGTTACCGTTCGCTAGCAAGGACTTGGACTGGGCGGTTTTCTCGTCCAAATAGAGACTCAAGTACTTGTCACTTGGCTGCAAGGAGTTGTCAGAGACCGTGTTGGATTTCCCTATGATCTGGCGCTTGGGGTGTCGCTTGTCTGTACCGCTGCGCGCCTTGAGAGAGAAATTGCGTAACTTCCGCGAATGTTCTTTGCTTTTGTTAGCATTCGGGAACGATGGGCTTTTGGCAATATTTCTACAAATATTGTTTGATTTTTGCACCAAATGCTGGGACTTGCTGCCAGTACCGTACAGGCTATGTTTCGAGTAGATATTGCAGTTCCTGTAATGGGTCTTCAGAAGGAGACTGTTGGGGTCAGCTTCATCGAGATGACTGTAGCACGTTATCGGGTCCGAACTGCTCAGATTATGGGCAACTATGTTCCTGTACTGAACTATCACCAGCACCGGCACTAATTCCCAAACGTGGGTTATCTGTCAAGTCTCCTTCCTCACTCAATGACAACTGCCGCTGTCAAAAGTATTCCATCGTACCAGATCAATCTCAAATCGTTCCAGTTCGATCGCAAATTGTTCTAGTTCAATCTGAAATTGTTCCAGTTCAATCTGCAATCGTACCAGTTCGATCGTTTCAATTGATCTGAGACATTTTATGCTTGAGTTTTTCCTTAACCCTTTAACTGCTCGATTACTACAATATATACCGAGAGAAGAGCACTTAGGATCTTTCTTACACAACAAGGCGGACTCCAATTATGCGACGCACCTACAAAACTACGCACATGCGCCTGACGCTATGCCAAACTCTATAAAATTGCTACACAAACAAAGCAAAGGACCGAGACTTGACATCCTAGAAAAGCTTGAAATTTATAAACATAGAAAGACAGACGGTGACATTATCAACGAACAACTTGTTACCAATTCCGACGCAATTTTCTAACTCCTAGACCACACTCTTAGACGAAAACGGAAATATATATATATATATATATATATATATATATATATATATATATATATATATATATATATATATATATATATATATATACAGTAGTCGCTTGAAAATTGGAACTCGCGGAAATTAGAAAAGCTTGGAAATTAGAGCAAACGATTTATTTATATGTGCCGCTCTGAAATTAGAATACGTCGTTCTAATTTCCGAGCTTAGAACTTTTTTTCTGCTTTCCAGGCATTTGCGTATGTTTTATGTTCCCAAATGTCAGCATATTCCCGTTAACATTAATACGTATGCATAGCATGTACATGAAGGTTCGCATTGAATGCACGTGAAGTGAAGTAGAATCAAATTAAAGTGAAAGTTGTGATTGCATTAAAATGTTCTCAGTGCCGAAAAGGAAGAAGACAACCTTATCGTTATCAAAAAAACCGAGATAATAGAAAAAATTAAGAAAGGCATATGGAATAAGACGTTGTCGCGTACATATGGAGTTGCACCGTCGTTTATTTCATATTTAAAAAAGAAAGAAGAATTAATTATGCGTAAAGTATCAACTTCATACATGCCACCAACGAAAAAAACGCTGCATAAAGCAGAATATCCACAGATGGAGGAGAAACTATTTGAATGGTTCCTCAAACAAAGGGAAAGAAACTGTTCCATTGATGGCAATGTCCTTAAAGAAAAGACAGTCACAATTTTGCAAGGCCAAAACCCGGAAGTTGTTTTCCGTGCTAGCGACGGTTGGCTTCAAAATTTTAAACGGCGATTTGGGTTACGGAAGCTGAAGATTTGCGGTGAAAAGCTCTCTAGCAACACTTCTGCGGTTACGCCATTTAAAATAAAGTTTAAGGACAAAATTACGGAGCTCGGCCTGACACCCGATCAAATTTATAATGTAGATGAGTCGGGATTATTTTTCAGGCTTCTGCCGGACACAACTCTAGTTGGAAGAGATGAGCGTTGCGCCCCTGGGCTTAAGACTTCCAAGGAGTGCATAACAATATTGTTGTGTTCCAACGCCACCGGAACACATAAGCTCAAGCCTTTGGTGATCGGAAAGTCGAGAAACCCAAGATGTTTCAAAACTTTAATAATCCTCTTGACTACGCATCATCACGAAATTCCTTGATGACTACAGATATTTTTACAAAGCGGTTTCACGATTGTTTTTTACCACAGGTTTGGGGGTTACGAATATCAAAATTAATGGAGAATTTGATTTTAAATTGAACATTGAAGGTGACAGAATTCTCAGAAGCTAATAATTTACCAAAAAAAGCATTATTGGTATTGGATAATGCCACATGCCATCCAGAAATTCGAAGCAACGGCGGAAACATCGTGATAATGTTCTTTCCGCCCAATGTAACACCACTATTACAGCCCATGGATCAAAATCCCATCAAACTTACAAAGTTGTCTTACAGAAAATCGTTGCTTTCAATGATTAGAAAACTGTGAGGTCAGTCATATTTTTTTCTTTTATGTACATACGAACAATATAAGAAACAAAAACTATTAAAATTGTTATAAAAATGAAGGTGGCGAGTGCACTGAAGAAAGTTACAATCCACGAAGCGATTTTGTTTTTAAGGTCCGCTGGAACAAACTTTTGGATCACTGCACCGATAGCAATGTCAGGAATATTATAGAGGAAAGTGACTTTGAAGAGGAAGACAATATTCCGCTTGCTAATCTAAGGCTAAGACAAGAAACAATAGAACTGTTTCAACTTCTGGGTCAGGTAGATCATGAGTCATTCAAATTAAACAATACACAATGTAAAAAATTCATTTAGGAAGTCACAGGAGCCCAGGTCGAAGAATGGAATGCCGACATCATTGAACAAAGGTTAGATTCATCGACTAGTTGCGAGTCCGAGGATGAGGAATTGAACGTAAGGGTCACCCATGCAGAAGCAATTAAGTTTGCTAATGGCTTGCTGAGCTGGACTAAGCAGAAATTTTTATCAGCCTCGGATATTGTTGCCATACAAAATGTTCGAGACACAGCCGTTAGCTTGTATGCAAAAACCGGCAAAAGGCAATCTAAAATAAAAGATTTCTTCACTTCCTAACCTTTGTGGTTTATATTCCTTATTATTTTATAATTCAGCTTCGAACAAATACATTTGCATAATTAATCTTACATGAAATTCGTTTGAAATGTGCTCCCGGACATTTGTTTTTGTTGTTATCAAAAATGCTTGGAAATTAGAAATTATAAGAAATTAGAATTAGCCAAAACTTTTTTTTTCTAATTTTCGAGCTGCTACTGTATATATATATATATATAGATCTATAGATCTATGTATATATATATATATATATATATATATATATATATATATATATATATATATAGATCTAAATATATATATAGATCTAAATATATATATAGATCTATATATATATATATATATATATATATATATATATATATAGATCTAAATATATATATATATATATATATATAGATCTAAATATATATATAGATCTATATATATATATATATATATATATATATATATATATATATATATATATATATATATATATATATATATATATATATATATATATATATATATATATAGATCTAAATACACATATATAGATCTATATATATAGATCTATATATATATATATATATATATATATATATATATATATATATATATATATATATATGTACATATATATATATATATATACATATATATATATATATATATATATATATATATATATATATATATATATATATATATATATATATATACATATATATATACATATATGTATATATATATATATATATATATATATATATATATACATATATATATATATATATATACATATATATATATATATATATACATATATATATATATATATATATATATATATATATATATATATATATATATATATATATATATATATATGTATATATATATATATATATATGTATATATATATATATATATATATATATATACATATATATATATATATATATATATATATATATATACATATATATATATATATATATATATATACATATATATATATATATATATATATATATATATATATATATACATATATATATATGTATTTTTTTTCTTTAAAAGCCGTCGGGCTTTGCTTAGTTGTGTGAGCAGACGCGTTTCGACTACTTTAAGTCATCTTCAGTGTCTAAAGGATGTGTTGAAGGGAACGACTTTATATAGTCAAAGGATGGGTTAAGCGGATGGGTAATTAGCGAATGGGTAATTAGCGGATGGATAATTAGCGGATGGGTAATGAGGTCAGGAAGTAAATTACTCAAGTTCTAAATTATGCCAGGTAGAAGGATATTAGGTTTTTGTTTTTTTTTTTTGCATGTTGGATGTCCGTTTGTTTTGTTTCATCTCGTTTCCGACGTTGTTGTTCGTTTTGAATGCAGTTTGCAATTTGTATTTCCTAAGGAAGTTTGATAGTTTGTATGTCTCTTTGCCTATGTATGTTAACGAAACCCACTGTTGGTCGTTCTTATGAGTTTCAGTCGGCTGGCGTTCCTGTTTTTGTTTGTACTGTGTGACAAGTTTGTCAATATCGCATTGTTTGTATCCGTTATTATAAGTTATTCTGTAAATATTGTTTAGTTCGTTGGAGTAGTTAGTAGGAGTCATGGGGATAGAGTGAAGCCTCTGCACCATTGATCTGTACGTTGCTAGATTATGTTGCGTGGGGTGGTTAGATGTTTCATGTATGGTATGATCCGTTGTGGTTAGTTTTCTGTATATTTTGTAGTCCAATCGTTTTTGTTCACGTATCACAGTTAGGTCCATTTAGTTGAGTTGTCCGTTTGTTTCTTTTTCCATAGTGAACTTTATATTCGGGTGAATTTCATTCATATAGGTAAGTATTTCGTCTTGTTTATTTTCTTGTGAGTCAATAACGATGAAACAGTCATCCACATATCGTCTGTAAAATATTACATTAAATCTTTTGACAACTTTGGGTATAAAGACTTTTTCCAAAGATTGTAAGAATATTTCTGACATTATTGAGGACATTGGATGTGCCATACCCAGACCGTCCTTGGCAATGTATGTGTTGCTATTGAACTTAAAATAGTTCTGTTTGATTGTGGTCTTTATGAGATTGAGTATTTGATCTGTGAATCGTCAGCTGTTGTTGAATGAAAGTTTTTCTTTTAGTATGGTCAGT